>ML685770.1:10124193-10212664 GCA_007922175.1 Pelusios castaneus
ATTGCATGAGCTTTCGTGGGAGAAAATCCCACAGTGGGATTTTCTCCCACGAAAGCTCATGCGATAAATAAATCTGTTAGTCTTTAAAAGTGCCACAGGACTCTGTTGTCTTGATGTCCTGTAGAGTTTACAATCCAAATAGAAAACACAAAGGAGTTGGTGGGGGGGAGGGCGGAAGGAAGTTTAAAATTCTCTTTTTGCAGATGCTCCATTCTTGTCCTATGTTGAGCTGAGACACAATGAAACTAGACTTGTGGAGAGAGGGGATCACAGAGAGGGTTGTACTGTGGGAAAACATCCACCAGAGGATGAGATTATCAAATTTATTTCATTTGTGAATTACACAAGGGTTGAACCTGTATCTCCAGAAATGAAAACCAGTGCATTAACCCACAGCCTCATCTTACACCTAATTTTCTTTTGTGTTTAATGTAAATTTCTCAGAAGTTTCTCATAGGATGACCAGATGTCCTGATTTTTAGGTGGACAGTCCTGATATTCAGAGCTTTTTCATTGATAGGTGCTTATTACCCCCCACTCCCTGTCCTGATTTTTCACACTTTGCTATCTGGTCACTCTAGCACCTTACAAAGTACAATTTATAATTCCAGATGTTTGGGGAATGGAGAGTTTTGTGGTGTTTCCTGTCATTTCTCATCCACTGGTAGGCAAGTAGCCATGTTGTAAAGCTCTGAAGATGCACAAATGTGTAAAGTGTTTGAGGTGGGAGGAGATATGCAGGTTCCCCAAAGCTCTGTAATAAAAGTCAGGTGAAGAACTTTATATTCATATATGTTTGTACATTAACTACCGTAGTGGGGGGTTGGAGCTTAAATAGGGTCTCCGACACTACTGTAATGTATATATTCAGTGCTAATACTCAGAGATTGTTCTGGTGCAGCAATAGCTAATGTGGACCCTGAAAACATCACCTTAATAACGTTCCCATCTGTAGATGACTGGAGAAGTAAGAGTTCTGTGGTACCTGCAAAACCCAGGTGCTTTGAAAATATAAAGAGGGATGTATGTGCTGGGTGTTATCATTATCCATGTTGTACCAACCAAGTCATGAGAGTGCCCAAACAGTAATGAATGTTGACAATTATAGTGTACAAACACCAAGTAGGAAGAGGAATTATTTAGGGTGGCATGTGGGAGGGGTCACTAGGAGTATTAAAATGAAATCAAGGAGGGGAAACTTCCGTGTACCAAAACCTGTTAAAATGGGAGATATTTGGACAGAGTGTTAGACACTACCACAGGAATATAGACACCTTCTGATATGGGGACGGGGAAGGGAAGAGGATATAGTTTCTGTTCCAAACTGTATCCTCTGTTAATGCCATCTAGACATTTTTTGAGGGGTAAAGCCTCCAGTTGTACAAATCCAAATGTAAGGAACAATTCTACATTGACAGGACATGGATTAGATTAATTCTAGTACCAGTTCAGGAAAGAATTTAAGATCACACATATGCTTTGGAGCCGCTATCTCTAACTTCCATACAAACTGAAAGAGGACTTCAGTATTTATCACTAGATCTGATCCTTTATTCAGACTAACTTTTTGGCATCCAAGGCATATTCAAAGACTTCTGGGAAACAAATACATTACATCAGTTTCTCTCATCTTCTTCATTGCTCATTTACAATTCCAGAATATTCTTTGTTGTATTGTACAAGCTTTTCCATTGTTTCACTGGAAGCAAATAAATGCTATTGTTGCAATTAGCTGTAAGAGCATTCACACCCTAGATGCGTTTTCCCATTTAACATTTTCACACTGGGGTATTTTTTATTTCAGAACTGATCCTGCATGTAGGGCAGCAGTGTGGACGATTGAAGAAATACACCAACACTTAAACAGAAAACACCCCTTAGCCTCGTGAGTTTCCTTAATTTGCTGATGTTGCTTTGGCAGCAAAATAGGGTTTTTTTTCTGAGTTGTTCTTTTTCTGAACTCGTATATGAATTTTTAAAAATTTAATAGCATCACCAATTTACAAACACAGAGAATCAGTGCTCCCTGCTCCAAAGATCTTACAGTCCAAATAAGATGACACAAAAAGCCAACAGTTCAGAAGAAAATTAGTGAGAAGAAAGTAGATCTGGTGGATAAGGACAAGGAAAGAGAATGGAGTAGTCCTAAGAATGGGGTAAAAAAGGTAAACTGAGGAGTCAAGTGAAAAGGTTGGGATGAGCATAGGGAGCGGGGTGGAGATAGGGAAAGTGAGATCAGAAATAAAGAAGGGAGCAAGATGGTGAGTGGGGGCCCTCCAAGTGTGGTCAAGGAATTTGAATGTATAGTGGTAAGAGCTGGGAGTTCAGTGGAAGAATTCAGAGATGGGGATGAAGTGGTCAGAGTGACAGGAGAAGGAAGGTAGGTTTGACAGTGACGTTTTGGACGGACTGGAGTCAATGAGAGATAGTGAAACCTGGAGAATAGAAGGTTACAACAATGATGGCAGGAAATGGTTAGGGCATTGGCAAAGGTTTTAGCTTTGGGGTCAATAAGGAAAGTGCATATCTTAGTTTATTAAAGAGGAAAAAGAGACCAAATTTAACTTCAGATGGCTTTGTTCATATTAGTAGTTACTATAAGATTACCCTGCATGGGAGTCACCTTTACTAATGGTGGATATGTGCTATTAAGTAGTGCTGACTATTATTCCTATTTTCTTTCCCTCAGTAGGCACACTGCTGCTTTAGTCAGAAATTCTCTCATGAAAGTCAGGTTGCTAATGCTAAATTTTTAAATCATTGTTTTCAAGGCTTTTTGTAATACGAAATATCACTTATGACTAGAATTGGCTGAAAAATTTTCAGTGGAACAGTTTCCAGTCTGAAAATGAAGTTTGGTTGAAATGGAAAACTTTTGTGGGAGTTTGGTGATTTTTTACCACATTTTTGATGAAGTGTTTAAAATGAATTCTTTTGACTTTTCATTTAAATATGGTAAGAAGTTTGTTTCAATTGTATCATTTAACTTAATTTAGATACATAAATTATCTATGATAGATACATGCACATCATATATTTAGTGTTTAATATTTTTATGCCTTGTCATAAATGAAACCTTTCAATGTTCCCAAATACATTTTGGGAGGGAATTTCAACTTTTTGTTCCAATTCAGAATGAAAACAAATTTCAACCGGTTAGAATTTCCTGTCGGATAGAAATTCTGCTTTCCAGCCTGCTGTCCTCATAAGACTGACTGCAGTAAAATATAATTTTGTTGAATATGTCTGAGTTCAGTACATCCCAAATCTGGAATGACACGAATCTAATAAATGGTTCAGTGTCATATAATAATATAATAACTAGGCTGGTCAGGAATGCATCAGCAGTTTGTGTATCAAGTCAAGAGCAAAGGGTACTGAGACTTCTCATATTAAATATTGCCATGAAGAAGCTGACAAGGTCCACTGTGGAGCTAGCCATGCCAAATGACCTTATCAGTGCTCATCCTTGTTACATAGTGCAACAAGCAAATTAGATGCCCAGAATGCAGTAGCTGATCATGCAGTCTCTAAAGCACATATGTATATATAAAGATTTCTAAAAGTATTGCGGGTCTGGCTATGTTAAAGGGAAAAACAAAGGTTGGTGTGATCTTCTGCTAAGTAGATGTTATTAAATAATTCATTAATGACACCGATGAATGTAAACCACTAGTGAGGTCAGACCACCTGTGAACGTCTTTAACAAACGGTCCTTGTGCCAACACAATATGTTTTTCTAGTTGTGTACAGAAGAATGAATATTTTCAACATGCTCGAAAGGAGAGTGTAAGAGATCCAGTGAGGTGTGAATGTCTTTGCAGCTTGTCCTCCCCAATATGCTACTGGATAGATGAAGGGCTGGTGTACGCAGATACCCAGGAATTTCTGGTTCTTGGTATGCAGGTAAAAAACACAGCAAGTGTTTCAGATTAATCAGAGATAAGCAGATTAAAATTAACTGACTTGACAATTACCTGACCAAACAGGAGTGTGCAAACTCAGGGAAAGGCACTCATTATGTAAAACCTACTCAGAAACATTAGAGTTGGATGTAAACATGTAAATTTGGGTACCTAAAGGTAGGCACCTAAATTTGGGTCAGATCATACCATGGCTTAAAATGTGCATTATGAGTTAAAAAAACCCAACTTTCTCCAAAATGGCTGTGAAAGTAATATGTTCAGATTCTCTTACAGAGAACTTTCTGGACCTCCTGTTTACGGGCTTGAGGATTTTGCCTGAAACTGGATAGCACGTGGAGAAGTGACTATATAAATTAGAGGTGGTAACAAAGGGACTCAGGAAACACTAAGTCAGGCCGTCCAGACCCAGACCAATATGCAGAATAAAAGACCTTGCAATCAGTAGAATCTGCAGCTGATCTGAAAAACAGGGTCTTTGGCATTAGATATTTAAATATGGATTTAGATGTCTGTTAGGTACCTATGAGGGAACCGAGAAACTAATGTCCGACACAGCGGGGGTTAAAGAATACTTGTGGGTTCAGCTAGTCCCCTTCCTACTATATCTGCAGCCAAGGCCGAGCCTGGTTCATTTGGCAGCTGACTGTCAAGGAGACGGGAGCTCTCTGCCTGCCTGCCTGAAGGGATGGACAAACAACCTGTCAGCCAGTGATCTAGCCACTAAGCTAGGCTGCACAACCATGGAAGGCTCTATCACAACTGGCGGATATGTGAGCAGATGCCCTAGTCTCTGCCGAAAGGAATTAAACCCAAACAAAACCTGAATGGTGATGGAACAGCTGCTAAAATGGATGGCTGAGCAAAACCCCCATCGTCAACAGTAACAGCAGCAGCTCCTGCAGCTAATCTGCTAATTGATGGCCCAGCATCAGCTGGTTCAGCAGGTGGCCACAATATTATGACCATGTGCCAGCAGAGTCAACTAACCCCACCCCAGCAGGCTTGCCAAGATAGGATCTGATGATGAACCCAAGGATTTCCTGGAAACTTTTGTGCAGATCCCCTCTAGAACATGGGCAGCAATGCTGGCCCTGGGCTTAACTGGCATTGCACAGACCGTGTATCATGCTTTCAGGGGTGTCCAATTTTTTTGGTTGAGGGGCCACATTTCAATTCTTTTCTCACTTGGAGGGCCAGTGAGCAAATTTTGGATCGATAAGGATGGGGAGAATGTGGGGAACATAAGCAGGCAGGGGTGGCAAGGCAGAGCGTGGGAAATGGGTACAGGGCAGGGATGGTAGGGGAGCCTGGCAAGGCAGGAGAGAGAGAGCGGGAAGGGATGGAATATCGAGGGTGGGACAGGAGGGCAGAGGAGCAGTGCTGCTGAGTGGTGGGACCTGATGCTTCCTCTCCTCTCAACTTCACCAGCTCCCAGTCCCTCCCATCCGGCTCTGGATCAGCTCCCTGAACCCTTCTTCCTACATTGGCTCCCCAGCCCTGGGCCACTCCCTATGCTGATCCTGGTCTCGCACTGTACTCCCCCTTCTTCAGCCCAAGTCCTGGCCCCACATCATCCCCCCCCCCCGGACTCTTTCTCACCCCTGTGCCATCCTCATGCCACCCCCATCCCATCTCCATGCTGCCCCCCCCTCTGAGCCCCGATGCCACCCCCCATCCCATCCCTACACTGCTCCCCCCTTCCTCAGCCCCAATCCTGGCCCCAAACAATCCCCCTGGACTCTTTCCCAGCCCCGTTCCATCCTCATGCCACCCCTCATCCCATCCTTGAGCTGCCCTCCCTTCCTTTGCTCCGATTCTGGCCCCACACCATCCCCCCGGACGCATTCCCAGCCCATCCTACCCTTGTGCCACCCTCCCGTCCTATCCCCATGCCATCCCCCCTGACCATGCACCACTCACAGCCCAATCCTAGCCTTGCATTGCCCCGACTCCGGTCCTGATCCTGGCCTCATGCCCCCTCCCTGGAGTCCCATGCCGCCCCCCACCCCAACCCCAATCCCATCCCTGCACACCATACCCTGGGCCACCCCCCTTCCAGCCCTGAACCTCCTGCAGCCGCGCTGCTGCTCCCCACGGCCCAGTTGGGGCTTCCCGCAGCCCCCCACCGGGTCTGATGCAGCCCCACCGGACCACCTGGCCACTGCTCCCAGGTGACCTGCAGGCCAGATTCCAGCCCCTGGTGATCCGGATTCTGGCCCAGAGGCCATAGGTTGGACAAGGTAGGTTAGACAGTTGGACAGTGTCCGGGACACTGCTGAGGAACATGCATGGGTTAAGGCTACCATTCTTGATGCCCTTGAGATGTCGGAGGAGACTTCTGATGATGCTTCTCGGGGGTGCAGTACCCACCAGGATCCTGATTCTGCCTGGTTGCTCAGAAGCTATGGGATTTGTATTGGAGGTGGCTCAAGCCAGAAGGGAGTGCAGGTTGCTGAGCTGGTTCTGCCAGAGCATCTGTTCAGATCCTGCCCCCTGAGGGAAGAGAGTTAGTGTTGCAGCACCATCCCAAAATCATGGATGCCCTCCCACTTGTTGAAAGTTGACTAACTTCCAGGTCCCCCATGATGATGCACACTCCAGGGGCTATTCTGCGCCATTAAAGGATAGAACCACCTGTAGACCCCCGTCTCTTGAGGAATGCACACATGCTCCCCTGCTTACCAGAGTCCTGGAGGGCCTGAGTCTCCCTGGTGGAGAGGGAGGGTCCAGGTCACCCTACCATCCCTCTGGCTTTACAGACTGAAAAATCAGCAATCTAACCATTAGACCACATAATGGAAGACCCTATCACAGTATCCAAATTTGAACATTTTGATCACAGAGTGCTCAACACACTTCCTACAAACTGGTGGTCACCAAGGACTACATTTTCAAAGGTTTGTTTTTGGCATCGAAAGATGCAAGTAGACACCTAATGGAATTTTCAAAACATCTGGGCACCTAACTCCATTGAAATAATTTTCTGGGTCGTATTCATAGCAACCCCAAAAGACTAATATTAATAATTTTATATGAAACCTTGTTACTGTCTTCTGGTTATAAACTATACAAAAATCAACTTGATGACTGGCAGGGGAGAGGCAAAAAGAATGAATTTATAGTAAAATGTCAAAGTCAATCGCTGTAGCATTAATTTTTCAGCCAAAACTGTTCTAATCCATTAATAAAATATAATTACTAGTCCTAAAGCACTTAACATTACTGTCCTATTGCCTACGGTTCAATTCCATATTAAGTGGGCAGGCAAAGGCATTACTGCCTTTTTGTTTTTTAGTGTCTCCTCCTTCTACTCGCATGAAAAATCCCCCAGATCTCATCTGAGTTATCATCCTTTTTTTAAAAAACATTTAAAATTATGGAATCAATATGTCCCTGACCGGAGCAATTTTCTACTTCATTCTCTTTTGACTTCTTAACCTATGTAAGGAGAAGGAACCTTGTAGAATGTACTGCCAGAAATGTGAATTGATTATAAATGGCACCATGTTCTTACAGATCTATTAAACAAGATTGGCAGGAAAAGGGAAGATGGCGAAATGTCTGCAGTTGCTGATGTGTGATGTCCTTTAGATTCCATGTTCTGTTCTTTAGTAAAGGAAGATAATTAAGTGCAGGTGTTACATATTTGATTGACTAAACACAACTCAGATATGAAAAGCTGCACTGTAAAAGATCAGATCTATTAATGGTAATAAGGAAATGAGCATGCGGAAAAACGTGTTTTCTGTTCACTTTTTTTTTTTTAAGTTAGTTTTGCCAACATGGCCCTGGTCTAGTTTTTTAGACTGATATGTGCAATGTGTTGTGTTGTGTTTTTTCATCTGTGGGAGTATAATGCAATTCTCTTTGAATAGGATGGAAGAATCCTGTTTCTGCACACATCAATACAGAATCTAGTATATTATGAGATGAAGGCCTATAAAGATCCTGTAAGTGTACTTTGATTTTAAGTCTTTCTTTCATTAAAGCAGCTTCATAACAAAGCATACATAGTTTCTTATTTTTATACCTAGCTGTATCTATCTCTTCTCTTATACTAAGGCTGTCCTTAGTACAGAATATACTGCCCAATTGGTTGTCTTGCTGCAGAAATGTAACCTGACCCTCACCCCACCCTTCTCCATAGAAATAACAATAAGTCTGGCTATTCTTGAACAGGTAATTCACCAGATTCTGATTCAGAAATATTGGTGTAAATGCAAAGCAGCTACATTAACCTCAATGAAGTAAGTGTGCAGAATTTGATCCACTATTTCCAAAGGCAGAGCAGCTTCACTCTCAAATACAAAGGCGTTTAAGAGCTTTTCACAGTTTGAAATCTTCTCAAGGGAGCTACATTACTTACATACACTTCAATATCTCAGTCACAGAGTCATTATTGCCAATTGTTACAGCTAGGATTTCTAGATGCATTATTGAGTTCTGTACATACATTCTGTTCTAATTCTTCCATCCTTCTTTTTTTTCCCCTTGTCAAGAAGGGTTTAAGCAGAGGCCCTGTTTCCTACTGGCATATTTAACTGTAATTATAGCAGTGAAATGTTGTAGATGTATCTCTTTCCTCCGCCCCATGCAATCTGGACAACAGTGCCAGCATTTCAAACGACAAACACATATATATGTGCCACAGTATAAGGCACAAGAGAAAGGTTCATGCCCTTAGAACCTACTGTGTAAGAAGATGTGTATTGAGTATATAATGAGGGGGACCATTTTATGGAGGGAAATTCGTGTTTGTGGCAAAAGTTTTGGGGAGCCATTTGAAAGTCGAGGGAATGGGCCTGTGGCATTAGGATAAGAAGAAAATTCCAGGAATAGGTGACAGTGAGGCAGAAATGATGAATGGGAGAAGGATAGAAAGGGAGTAGTAAGGCAGGATTCATTGGCAAACCAAAGAAATGAGGTGGGAACTAGTAACAAATGAGAGCAGAGATATGTGGGGACACAACTTCTCAAAAGTGAGCACCAGAAGTTTGAATTTGATGCTGAAGATCAGAGGAGGCCAGTGGAGGTATTCAAAGAAGAAAATAAAATAGGCCAAGCAGTGAGGCAATGAGGGAGAATTTTAATTGTGATGTTTTGGGGCATATCACAGGGAAGCTGGGGAGGTCAGAGAGGAGGTAGTATAATGTAGTAGTAGTATAATGGAAATACCCAAGGAACAGAAACATAAACATGGAGGAAACATGGTTTTTAAAGTTATAGAGAAAAGGCTAGCAGGAGTTAATGGCTGTGTGGACATGCAGGAAGGAAGGAAGGAGAAAGGAGCTGAAATTGCACCAAGGCTGTGAGTCTGGGTGACAGGAAGAAGCTATTTTTTCCATGTAAGCCATGGAGGACAAAAATTAAATTCCATACAAGGTTTCCAAGTGAAAATATATTTTATAGTCAATGTTTCTCAAAAGGCACTCCTGTAACCAAAAGCAATCTCAGCTGCTTCTATCCCCATGGTATAAATCATTCTCCTCATTCATAATTTACAGAAAGTTGTTTGGTCTCCTCCTATATCTGGGTTTGGTACGTTAAGTATATTAGCTAATGTAGCTATTGCCACACAGCTCTTGTTTTCTAGTCCAATGCAGTGAGTTATGACTGCAAAACAGAAGGTAATGTTATGCAGATTAGATTGGCTTGTGGCAAGGCACTGTTGGGAACAGGAAATATATATTCAAATTATCTTAATTGTTTAAATTCATCCATTCGGCTCTTTAAAGCACTCGTGGAATACAGGTAAATGACTTTGTGTGTGTGTTGTCTTTAAATAGAAGGTGAAATATAGAGAATTTAGACTGGTTACACCATTATGTTAATCTTGATGCTAGTACAGGATTACTCTCTACTGTGTTTTCCTAATAATTCAGTTCAGTCTATTTTAAAATTATTCAAGAAATGAAGCTTCCACAACTGTGCTATCAGCAAAGCCACCACACATATCTGTATATACCATGTATCCAAGCTGGTGGAATGAACATTATTGGGCCTCTTTCTGATCTTGCTTACAGTGACATAAATGAGGAATGAGTGATAGAAGAGTGATGCTAATGATCTCTTTGTAGCCATCACTTCAACTTAAGTATTAAAACTTTTATTTTTAAAAATGTGTTTTCTTGCAAATTTCTGCAGTCTGGTTTTGTTTTTCATGCCCACCCACTACAAAGTACATTTTAACTACTCCTGCTATTATATACGGCAGGATCCCACTCATGGTGTAGCAAGCGCTCTAATCTAGACTTGTGTATTGATTGGCTTATCAAGTATGTGTCTTCTGAGAAATATCTCCTATTAAAGACAAGCAATCACTGTTTCAGGTAATTGAATTAAAACATGATAGAGATCACCATCAACTGATGAATATGTGCCAGGAACTGGAATACAAATTGGTGCAAATCTGGAGTTTACCTGCTCTGCAGTTGCTTCACCAGATCAATATCTCAAATGAAACCATGGCTTTCACCAGGATCGTGAGTAACAAGAATAACTGTGGATTATCAGAAGATATAAATATACAGTACATTGTTAAGGGGATTGTTATTATTTTATTATATATTATTTAACTGCCTACTGCTGGATTTCTGGCACCTCCTCTGAGGCTTCTGGTACTAGCCACTATTGATGATAGGCTGTTGCACATGGGTCTTATTTCATAGAATCATAGAATTTTAGAGCTGGAAGGGACATCATGAGGTCATCTAGCCCAACCCCCTAATAAAAAGAGGACTACTTCCACTAAATCATCCCAGCCAAGGTTTTGTCTAACCGGGCCTTAAAAGTTTCCAAAGATGGAGCTTCCACCACCTCCCTAGATAACCCATTCCAGTGCTTCACCACCCTCCTAGTGAGAAAGTTTTTCCTAATATCCAACCT
Source organism: Pelusios castaneus (assembly GCA_007922175.1). Lineage (NCBI taxonomy): Eukaryota > Metazoa > Chordata > Testudines > Pelomedusidae > Pelusios > Pelusios castaneus. Next base: position 10,135,005 of record ML685770.1, read on the forward strand.
AGACCCCCTCAGCTGCAACTTGAAACCATAGCTCCCTGTTCTGTCCTCTGTCACCACTAAGAATAGCTTAGCTCCCTCCTCTTTGGAGCACCTCTCAGGTAGTTGAAGGTTGCTATCAAATCCCGCCTCAGTCCTCTCTTCTGCAGACTAAATAAGCCTAGTTCCTTAAGTCTCTTCTCATAAGCCATGTGCCCCAGCCCCCTAATCATTTTTGTTGCCCTCCGCTGGACTCTTTCTAATTTGTCCACATCCTTTCTGTAGTGGGGATCCCAAAATTGGACACAGTATTCCAGATGTGGCCTCACCAGTGCCAAATAGAGGGGAATAATCACATCCCTTGATCTGCTGGCAACGCTCCTACTGATGCAGCCCAATATGTCGTTGGCCTTTTTGGCAGCAAGGGCAAACTGTTGACTCTTATCCATCTTCCCATCAACCACAACCTCCAGGTTCTTTTCTACAGAGTTGCTACTTAGCTGATTGGCCCCCCAGCCTCTAGTAGTACATGGGATTTTTCTGTCCTAAGTGCAGGACTTTGCATTCATCCTTGTTGAACTTCATGAGATTTCTTTTGGCCCAATGCTCCAATTTGTCTAGGTCTCCCTGAATCCTCTGCCTATCCTCCAGTGTATCTGTCATTCCCCCCAGATTGGTGTCATCCACAAACTTACTGAGCTTGCAGTCTGTCTCATTATTCAGATTATTAATGGAAATGTTGAACACCGGCCCCAGGACCGACCTCTGGGGCACTCCGCTTGTTACTGGTTACCAACTAGACACTGAGTCATTGATCTCTACCCGCTGAGCCTGATGATCTAGCCAGCTTTCTATACACTCATCCAACCCATACTTCCTTAATTTGCTAACAAGAATGCTGTGCGAAACTGTATCAAAAGCTTTGCTAAAGTTGAGGTATATCACATGGACAGCTATTCCCACATCCACAAAGCCAGTCATCTCATCATAGAAGACAATCAGGTTGGGCAGGCACGATCTGCCCTTGATTAATCCATGCTGACTGTTCCTGATCACCCTGTTTTCCTCCAAGTGTTTCAGGATGGATTCTTTGAGGACTTGCTCCATGATTTTTCCAGGGATTGAGATGAGGCTGATTGGTCTGTCATTCCCCGGATCCTTCTTTTTCCCTTTCTTAAAGATAGGTATTATATTTGCCTTTTTCCGATCATCCAGGACCTCCCCTGATTGCCACGAGTTTTCAAAGATAATGGCCAGTGGCTCTGCAATCACATCGGCCAACTTCCTCAGCACCCTTGGATGCAGTTCATCTGGCCCTATAGACTTGTGCATGTCCAACTTCTCTAAGTAATCCCTAACCTGACCTTCCATCATCGAGGGTGGCTCTCCTTCTCCCCATTCTGTGTTGCCCAGTGCAGCAGCCTGTGAGCTGACCCCACCTGTGAAGACTGAGGTAAAAAAAGCATTGAGTACTTCAGCCTTTTCCACATCATCTGCCACTAGGTTGCCTGCCCCATTCAGTAAGGGACCTACACCATCCCTGATCCTCTTCTTGTTACTGACATACTTGTAGAACCCCTTCCTGTTACCCTTCACATCCTTTGCTAGCTGCAACTCCAATTGGCCTTTGGCCTTTCTGATTTTATCCCTGCAGGCCTGAGCAATATCTTTATATGCCTCCCTAGTCATCTGTCCAAGCTTCCACTTCTTGTAAGCTTCCCTTTTGTGTTTCAGCTCCCCGCAGAGTTCTCTGTTAAGCCATGCTGGGTCTGCCTTCCATATTTGCTGTTCTTTCTGCACATCGGAATGGTATCTTCCTGTGGCCTTAGTAAGATTTCTTTAAAATACAGCCAGCTGTCTTGGATTCCTTTCCTCTTCAGATTAGCCTCCCAGGGGATCCTGCCCTTCAGTTCCCTGAGGGAGCCAAAATTTGCTTTTCTGAAGTCCAGGGTCTGTGTTCTGCTTCTTTCCTTTCTTCCTTTGATCAGGATTCTACCATTTCATGGTCACTGCTTCCCAGGTAGCTGTTCACTTCTACATCCCCTACCAATTCTTCTCTGTTTGCGAGCGGCAGGTCGAGAGGAGCAAGGTCCTAGCTGGTTCCTCCAGCACTGGGTATAACGCATACTATGTTTATTTCTACAGGGCCCAAAAGTGTGTCCACGTTCTTTTCAAAAGTGCTAGGAAAACTCCTTCCCAATTAGCGCAGGATTTAAATGTAGATGTGACATGATCAGTGGGATTAATGAACAGTAGGAAGGGAGATAAGGTGAGGAACTACATGTATTTCAACAATAAGATCCTGTGGTTTCTGAGATTAGGTATGTGCATGTTTTGATGGTACCTTTAGAAGTTTCTCTTGTAATAATCAGTGTTATTTTACTAACAAGACTTGTGGGCATCATAGAAGGATTGAGTCATAAAGAGAGTCTTGAAGAAAAGAAGGGTAGCATTTTTGAAGATCAGACTGGGAGGGCATTGCATGTTTCATTAGTAGCAGTCTTTTTAGGCCTTCAGGGTAAAAAAGGATGCAAGAGTGGGCCTGCAGCATCTCAATTCCTGCTAGAGCATGTGTCTTATATCACCCACGCTGGAAGAGCTACACATTACCCTCTTAGTAAATGAGAGCAGGGAACCTGTAGATGCCAGCAATTAAGATAATTTTAGATTTTTGGAGTTTCAGAATACTTCACTCTTCCTTGGTCTGCATTCTGGAGCTGTAAATGTCTTTGATATTCATGTTGAAGAAGGTCCAAAGGGGTTGTTGCAGAAAAATGAGAAAAAGCCAGGTAAGATTAATTTAAAAACAAAGGAATAACAGTTGTCAATCACCACAGATTGAAAATGATGGCAATGGTTTTATTGCTGGTGAAAAGATGTAAACCTGAGATGGTAACCGATGTTATTATTCAAAATGGGAATTGTACTACTTCTGTAAGTGAAGGATCAAATTCTAATATAGTCACTCAATTTTTATTCAGTAGTTTTTTGCAGTATTTATTTCTTAATAATATTTTTCCTATTTATTTAGGATAAGTTTCCATTTTACAGAGGAAGTGAAATTAGGATTTTGCTATTCTATTCTTTGAGAATTAAAGCCAAATTCTTAAGATCTTACTCAGACTTCAATAATCACAATCAGTCTTAGCTATTAAATAATAAGGGGAGTAGAAAATCTCCAACAGCAGAACAAAGAAACTGGGTTTTGTTAGGGGAAACATATCAATGCAAGCTTTGGAAAGAAGAGAAAAGCACACTTTTGTTACAGGAGTTCCCTTTTAAGTGAGAAAATCACCTATGGTCAGAGGAAGTTACCTGACCTAGACAGAGAGAGGGGCTCTGTGGTTATGTCTACACTTACAAAGTTAAGTCAACTTTGTTAAGTTGACTTAACAGAGATAGCCGTTATATTGGCTTTAAGTCGACTTAATAAAGTCAATTTAGCGTTAATCCCCGTCTACACTGGCCTTAAATTGATTTAAGGAGTCAACTGAAGGCTTAAGTCGACCTAAAAGGAGGTGTTATTAAGTTGATTAAGGAAATGCTTAAGTCGACTTAAGAAAAGCCCAGTGTGGACGTGGATTTGTTTAGGTCGACTTAAACGTCCTTAAGTCAACCTAACTTGCCAGTGTAGACGCACCCACTGTGATTCTAGAGAGAAACCATTAGTTTCAGGAGACAGATCCTTGACACCCCCGAGACCCCTGTCCCAATCTCAAAGAAATCTCCAAGGAGATGAGGAATCTGAGACAGGAAAATGTGTACAGTTGTGTTTTGTTACTTTGTCGATCTGTGGTGCTAAGAAAGAAGTAATTTTGTTTAGAATCCTGTGCATAGTCTGAGTGTCTGTTGGCTTTGCTATCATAGCCCTCTGAAAAGTGAAACTGTAAACCCGGAGCACCCCGAAAGCTGTACTTCTAAAAGGAGAATGTGTTTAAGCTATGGGATGACTGAAGGATTTCATTGATCCAGAGACTAGGCAGTTGGGCTGTGGGGTCTCATCCCGCAGGAGGGGATGCTAAAAAGAAGATCCGCATCCCAAGAATGTGTATAGAAAGAGACACCGCTCTATCTATAGACAACTAGGCAGATGCTGGGGTGGCAGCTTCATCATGACAGAGGGGTGGCCAGATTCAATTTAAGTGGGGTTACGACTTAGTTTGCTAGGTTACAATGCCACTCACTCACATTTGGCTTGGCCACTCCCTTTCATAACAGAGGGATGGACAGGCCAACTTTCAGTTGTGTGGTAACCCCATAAGTCAAATTGCAATGTCACTCAGCTTTGGCTTGTCTACCCCACCACTACTCATGGCTGATGTGGGGCCAGGCCAAATCTGACTCCCTACTTAATGAAGTGGGGGGGCAGCAAACTGAAGTTTTGCTTATGATGGCAGATTCTCCTGAGTGGCCTCTGCCTAGACATCCCTTGCAGAGGTGATGTATGGACTCTGTTCAGATTCCGGAGGCTAAAAGAGTAAACTGGAGCCACTGAGGATAATCCCAAACACAACAGCCTGGTGAATGTCCAGCCGGCAGGAGCACTACCAGGGCTTTGTGTGCGTGATCAGAAGTTGGACCTTGTGTTTGTGCTTCAGCCAGATCTACTATTGCAAAACTTATCCTTGAATAGCCATTGAAATAAAAACTTCCAATTCACTTCAGGATTTTTGGCCCCTTAAAAGTTATTTTCTGCAATATTTGTCCCGGTGATTTGGTGGTTGTTCACAGGAGTATATGAAGAAGGCAAAAAATTAGCTGATATGTAATTGAAACCTTTCACAATAAACCCAAAATGTTTATGGGTAGTTATTTTGACACTGATTGAACATCCCAAGTGATTTATTTGAACCCTATTCTTGTTTTTAAAAGTTCACTCATCCAGGAAGGATGCAGAAAAAATAACAGGAGACAGGTGACCAGTCACACAGCTTGAATTGCAAATCCTCAAAGCAAAAGCCTCAGTTAATTGTTGTGAGGAGAATCCTTAGGTAGAAATATATTTGCATAAAACATTAACGAATTTTGAATAACAAATTCTTGGAAATTGAAGTGTGTGCATGAATAATTCAAAAGTAGAAAAAAGGGGCTGAAGTGGTCTAATAAGTTTTTATGTTGCAAATACTTCACTCAGGTTTATTCATGTTCTTGTACCAAGAGCATGTACAGGTTCTAGAGAAGGGCAAAGTTTTACTGAAACCTATATTGGTCCATGGTTTTGGTTCTGGTGTCATGTTCTAGGTTCTCCACCTCTCTGGATGGTACCCATTAGCACCTCTCTCTTGCATGTGTGCGCGCACACACTCATTTTTCTCTGAAAGAGATAACTCATGTGACCCAGAATATTTTAAATCATAGGGCAAATTCTGGATGTTGAGCTATAGATAATGATTCCCCAGAAAGGTAATCGGGGGCACAACTGTGTGGCCCACCCAAAACAACCAGGTTTGGTTGAGGTGACAATGGGATGGTTGGCATATGTTAATGCAGACTCCACCAGGATTGTGAGTAATCCAAACTGGGAATATTAATCTGGCTCTGTTAGGGACGTGCAGCCATCTCGGCTAGAGATGCAGAATAATGTGATGTTGAAGGCAAAAATAGAGAGCTATAGTTTAGCACCTGCACTCTTATTATGCTGTATAGACAAAAATAAATCTCAATCCCACTTCAATTCAGCCAAGCACAATGAGAAGACTTTTAATAATTAACATTTAATATTCTCTGCTACAAACATTGAGATTTTTTTCCCTTCTCAAAACAAAATTTGATACTTAGACCTTGTACCTATTCCTACACAATATTAAAATATCTTTGAAACAACTGGAACTCCAGGTCTGAATCTCCTCAGAATCTGGAAAACGTTGTTCCTGATTCAAATTTCCAATTTGGTTCAAGCTTTGTAAGATGGATCTGAACACCTTTCACCTTTGGGGACGTCAATATTTGATTTTCACAGCTCAAAGCTATCTCTGTAATATCTTTTTTGTTTCCACAAGGATATTCTGCCACTCTTACATTCCTTTCTGCAGTAATGTTTACAACAAAATATCCAAATTGTATGTGATTTGGCAATTAATGTAGAAAGGAAAGGTTTTAGAGCTATTTAGTCTATACAGCAGACTTAACAATAAAACCATTACTGAGATACAGACCGAGGGTGGGTGGGTTTTCTTTTGTTTTGTTTTGTAAAGAAAACTGAAGTGCTCGTGCTTAACTTGTCAAAAGAGAGAAGAAATAGAACATCATTGCTGAGACTTCTTTCAGAAAGAAGTAGATAAGTGGTTTTCAGACTTGCCTCAAGCCCTCACTTCTGTTGTATCCACCTGACGAGACAATCTGAAGAACTATCTTGCTAAGAGATTTTCTTTGAAGTATGAGTTGCTATGGTAACATCATGAAGAGAAGATCAAAAACAAACAAATCTCTATGAGAACACCTGCTATGTAAATGATCAGTACAAACCCTAATCCAAAAGGTTATCAAAACAGATTTTCATGGCAGCTGAGTTAGAGCTTGTCTATACAGAGATTTAGTGAGAGGCAAAGTGGGGTGTAAATCTAACTTTAGCTTGCTAACATTGTCACCATGTGAACCCTTCTACCACAGTGGTAAAAAAAATAAAGAAGTGGGTAAACTAACCTACACCAAACTCCACATTCCCCAAATGAGACGTGGGTAGGCTCACTTTATACCATCACTATGCTACTGTGCCACCACACACTAAAAGTTTCATAGTATGCTTTGATCTACTGCTGTTTGAAATAGTAGTAAGGTCCAGTCTCCATGGCCAGTTTGTGTGTGGCAGGAATCCACACCCCAGCTTGTCGTGCACTAACTCTCTGTATAGACTCGCCCCTAATTTCACCTTCTCCAGGGACCTGAGCCTTGTTTATGATTCCCACAACTTCCTGTCGGTTGACAGTCCTGTGGTTTCACCAGAACTGAGTGCATGCTCTTCTCATAAAGAAAACATTTGATGGTTTAATAAAAGAATAGATGCAGTTTCACACTGAAGTTCATACTGCTGTCTCGTCATCAAAGGCTGGCCTGAGCCTGGGGCTCTCTCGAAATGTTGAATAACATCCACATGATCAGCAAAATGGAATTCCTTCCAGGACTAACCTGATTTCTGCACATGGGCCTGCTCCCTATGTGAATTCCACCCCCACACACTTTGATTAATGGAAGTCTTCAGTTTTTGTTATGAATTAGATGTCTGCATTATATGAGATACATAGGTACATTTATCTTGCTTTTTTAAAATTGGCTCTAAAATTGGTTGAGATTGGTCTTACCCATGCTGTAGTTGAAATCATGCTAGCACAAAACATGTTTAAACAGTTTTATTGTTTACCAAGCTACTAATAGTTTCCCTCACTGGTTTGTAATGGAATTTTTTTATTCTAAGAACCGAGTTCTTTAGTCCTAGTCAAAACCATGACATAGACTTCATATGTGGGTAGGATCATTCAGCCTTCCACTTATCTTAGGGGGACCCAGTTAAAACACTATTCTCTTCCATTGTGGTTACAGCCTGATTGTATTTTTAGTGTAGATGAGACATAACTCTGTCTCTAAACCAAGTGTGGACATCTCCAAGGGCATCATGATATTGACATGTCCAAGGCTTTAGCATAGTTTGGGAACACAGTTAAAGCTTTAGCCCATGTACTCTATTAAATTGAAACATGTAACTTGCTCCCCTGGTCTGATCATCATTGTCCATTAGTCTGTGGATCTATGTATACTGTTATTTATTTGTATAACACCAAACAGCATGCTAAGTACTTTGTAGACAGGTAACAAGACTCAGTTCTTGCCTCAAAGAGCTTATCTAATTAAGCAACATAGAAATGAAAGGATGGGGCATGGGAATGGGATATAATTAAAAACAATGAGGTTGTATTGTGATGTGCACACTGTTGGCTCACCCACACCCATCACATTGCCTGGAACCAGGATTTTATCAATGCGTTCTGGAAAGGCTGAGCAGCATGCCCATACTGCTTCAGCTGCAGGGGCCACCAAGGGCAGAGGACTGTGTATTTGGAAGGTGTTATGAATAATGCTATTCAAACTGAAGGCTGTGGGAGTAGAGTTTGGCAATAGCTTCTGCGTGTAATGGGATTAACTCTATTCAGTCTTATTTTTATATTTATAATTTTATAAATATAGTTTACAGAATTGTATGGTGGTGAAAGATGCCAGATTCACAGGCCTGATTTGTTTTGATGCCTCCAATAGAAGGATATTGGAGTTGTTGTAGGAGGATTGGCAGATGTGGTTATACTGACATAATTAGACAATCTTGCCCACACAGCAGCAACACCCCATTATAACTTGGTTACTGCTTGACAATTATACTACACCTCAGCTCATGGGCAAGGTAAAAACACAGTTCACCCATTCATGTAGGAATCATGGGTGATATCCTGGTCCAGTTGAAGTCAATGGGAGTTTTGCCATTGACTTTGATGGGGTCAGATCTCACCTTATGTGTTAACCATTTGACAGTATGGAGTCAATCATATTCCAACCTTGTTAAAATCTCAGTAAAAGTCTGTAATGTAGGTGGATTTAATAGCACAAATTTGCTAACATAGTTCTTGGATTAAGGGGAAAAACTCCATGATCACAATGATCAGGAGAAATTGCTAGAACTGTATTAACAACATCCATGTCTAAACAAGGGTTGCATCTAGCACAGGAATATTGGCAGAACTCTCCCACCCGAGGAGCAGGTCTATTCCATGGAAATAACTTAGATTTTAGAAACTGAATTCTAATAATTGAGTTTAGCCTTGTAAATTAATAAAATTTTAGCAAATGTTGTTTGCCTGTACATTACCAGTATGGAGAGCATTAACTTTTCATGATGACAAGATCATAAATGAAATCCGAGACTCCACTGCAAACGTAAGGAAAGCTACTTGTCCAGTGACATCTGAAATGACCATCAATATAATTGAGGGGGAATTCAAAGTCAGGTATTCAGAATTTCCAAATTATACTTGTACTTTCTCTGTCTCTTAGGGGAAAACAGAGAATCAGATATCACTCATGATTCTGAAAATGATCACAAAGGACCTGTGGTAGCAGTGGATGCATGCAAGACCCTCTCTCTCTTTCTAAGCTGTGGGTAGGTGAAGTATTGGACATCACTTCCTTATTTATATGGTAATCAGATGGGTTTTGTGCAGGATGGAAGCTCAAGTAGATCCATATGAAACATGTAAACCTTTCATTTGGCTGATAACATGTTTCATACGCTTACAGTTGGTGCAATAGGTGCTCCATGTAGTAAACTCAAACTTGGTAACATCACTCTGGGATTGCTATCACTGTAAAATTATGTATTGTTAGGACCCACCCGAGACAGATGCTTGGAATACCACTTTTATGGACATGATGGACTAAATTCATCCCCACTTTCAATCTAGCAAGTATCTAGGAAATATCAGTGTAAACAGAACTGCAGGAGGATGGGAACAATGGAGGGGGGAGTTTCAGAGACAGTCAAAGAAAGCATCTAAATAACCACATAAACATTGTCAATGGAAATTTCTTTAATAAGCTAATCTATCGTTTAAAGGGTATAAAATGGGAAGAAATTGCATCAGTATTAGTAGGTTTCAGTTCAGTTTCTGTTGGCTGAAAGAAAACCTGCCTTCATAGTTAGCAATTAATTGGCACCTTTGCTGGCAATTTTGAAAGAGACATCAAGGGCTGACAATGAATGCAGGGACTGAACACTCCTCTTTCTCTTAAAGGCAAATTCTTCAGAACAGGAATGAGACTTATTAGATGGGACACATTTGGAGGAGTTTGCATGGCAGCTGCCAGTGACGGATGTATGGTTATACAAATGCATTCAGCAGTTGTATGGTTACATAGATGCATTCAGTCTTCAGGACATTGTCATCTGGAGTAAATTTTCCCTTTAAAAATCTGTTTGAATTAAACCCATTCTCAGAAATGGAGGAAGGGCTTATTTTCTCATTAACTTATTACATTGTCTTTGGTGCTGTAACTGCTATATTAGGTAAACTCTTCAACTGTGTGAAAGACACCTCTGTGATAAAATGCATCTCCTTCCTGAACCCTGAATGTCTTTGCTTTTGTAGAGTTAATTTGCTTATTATTGGTTAAGGATATCCACTTGTTTGTGACTGAAATAAAATTAGCAGGTAACCTAGATTTGGAATCCATCTCCTTGTGGGTTTTCACTGAAGTTCCAGGATAAAATTCTCTCCTGGGCAGAAGTGCACATGAGACCTGTCTGTTCACCATTTAAGACCCACTTAAGTCCTGTTTTCATGAGTGGTGCATTGACCTCATATTGACCCTCTGTACCAGGGTAAATTCCATCCTCAGAGAATTACTTAAATCAGCACTAAGACTGTTTCACATGATAGTTCTGATTCATTTATTTTCCAGTGCAGACTGTATGGTGAAGCTCTGGGATCTTCACAAGAATTTGCTGACTGAGGTCCTTCTTGATGACACTCTCAGCTCTGCTTGTTTCCTGAATGGTTCTGGAGATATTTTGGTGGCTTTTAAAAATGATCTTTACATCTTGCCTCACAGTAAGATACTGGGTGTCTCAGTGACAGATACACATGTTTCTGGAATCGCAGAAATAGGTATGACATCAGAAAATCTTACATGGATACATTTACTCTCATGTTAGGATTCAGAGCTTCTTAACCATTTGCTATCATTTTCAGTATCTGCAAAATATATTGCACCATATTAACTGTGAACTATGGTATAATAAAAGGGATAGTCATGTTTGGGTCCTAGATAGATTCAAATCTAACTTTGGTCACTTTACTGGGAGTTGCTCACCTACATAAGCCTTATTTCACAATCATGTATAGTACCTGCAAGTCAGACTGAATGCCTGACTTCTTTTAAAAAGGAAATTATAAAGAGCTTATTCTTTTAAAAGACAAAGAAACAATATTGGGTCATTTAGGCCTAGATTTGAGTTTTGTAAAAGCAATAATTTTACAAATCTTAATATTAATTGAAATATTCTAATGGGGTTTTTTTCACATTTAAAAGAAAACTATCCTGCAATATTGGAAATCCAAATACAACAGCATTGTGCTAATTAGTGCACAGGATCCAGATATGAATCCAGAAGCAGTTCAGCCTGGATTCAGTATTAGAGCTGAATGAAATCAAAGGAGGAGTGAATGCAAATGGACCCCCCCCAACACATGTACCATCAACTATAAAAAGTATTTCAAATTTGTGACCCTTCCCCCTCCCTCCCCTCACCACAGTTTTAACTAATGTAAGATATTGTAACATAGATAAGGACATTATACTATTATATGTAACTTTTTGCCTTGAAAATGCCCTTTTAAAATATATTTGTACAAATATCACTACTGTGATATCTTCACCAGAGTCCTTCATTTATGAAAACCAAGCTTTAGATTATCAAAAGGAAGGAAAATCTGATGTCTCCAAAGTCATCAACATGGACACCTATCTGGTATGTTCTAAGAACCTGAACTCATACTGTTATAAAAAATAAAAGAGAAACCAGTTCTGAATGAGCCATGCCATTCATTGACACAATATGAGCCATCTCCATTTAAGAATATCTGATACTAGCAGCGAAGTCTGTCACCATCCATGTGCTAAATAAACTGAGGAACAATTCCTCATTTCCTGCCCCAATTCCAGGATTAATGCAGATTCTTCTCTGACATTCTGTAGTAAGAATGGATGGTAGAAAAATAATATTATGTAAAACCCAGACAGGGATATAGGTTTCCCAACAATGGAACATAGTCTCCAAAATTGCATGTGTTCCACCTACTATAAGAATACAAACTTTTAATATTAAATGAAATTTTTGCCAAAATTTTCCATTTCTTTTTTCAACCTGCCATGGAACTGATTTTTAAAAATCCAGTTATGAAATGTTGATGATTTTTTTTAATTGAAATTTGGAATTTTGAAGAAAAATTACAATGAAACTTTTATGAAAACTTAAAAAAAAAACTTGGATGTTTCTTGTAGCAGCTCTAATACAGAGTTATACACTTCTCACAGTTTCTTTATTCATCTGTTAATATTTTATTTTGAAAATAGTGGAAAGAAATTCTTACGTCTATTTCCTCAGCATTAAATATTGCTAACTAGGACCCTACAGACTGTAAATTTGATAACACTTGTCCAAAAAAATTATGATCTGGAATGTTTATCTATATCATAGTAGTATGCAATATAAAGTAGACACATTACCTGCAATTTAGTCAGGTAGCAAGCATTCAGTTTTTCCTCTACATTCTTAGTTAATATGTCACAGTTGGAGTCTCATCTTAACACAAATGACATAGAAACAAGCACTTTTCTGAGGGCATTTAATAAAACTGCTATTGTGATTGGATGAAACTCAACCCTCTCCAGCACAAGGTCTATGCACCACTTGAGTCTCACTTAAACCCCAAGTAGGTCTTTTGCCAATATTCTTCTCAGCAAATTTCACCCACTGAGAATAAATTCTTCCGTCAATGAGACTCTGCATCTATGGACCATATATAGTGTTTTTGTATGACACAAGTGATAACCTGATGACTAGAAATCCATGCCAATGAGTAGCAAAAAGAAGAGCTGAATGCGGGAGGGGGGGGGGGAATTTTCCTCAACAATTTATGATTGATGGGCTTCAATCTTTTCTCATTTCTCTAGGTACCTTACATGGGATTTAAGTTCACCAGTGACTTCACAACAGAATTGCTGGTTTCACCTATGGACAGAGAAAAGGTTAAAGTTAACTGAATAGATACGTTTCTTTCAAATCTGAAAATGGTGTTGTAAGGAAAGATGTGTTGAGTCATTTTGATCCCTTTAGGGAGCGTAAGCATCTCTAGGGGCTTGTACACACTGCCACTTATGTCTTATGTTACTCATTAGTGTGAATAAGCCTCCCCTCTAAGTGATTTAAGTTGCACTGACTTAGTGCCAGTGTGGACAGCACTTTGTCAGTGGGTGAACTTCTCCCACCACCATACGCACTGCTGCTCATGCAAGCGGTTTTATTATGCTGATGGGAGATCTCTCTCTCAGGCTATGTCTATAGTGACAGCAGCAGATTCATTTCCGTCAGTGCACTCTTCTGTGTTCGATTGAGTGGTCTGTTAAGGTGCGCTCAATCGAACATAGAACCAAATCTCTAACTCCAGCCCTGTAACTGGAGTAGCACTATGCCGACCGGACGCCATTTCTGGTCGGCTTAGCCAAGTGTGCATCTTACATACCTTGCTTATCTCCCATCAAGTGGTACTGAAAAGCATGGCAAGTATAGAGTAGGGCTCACTGGTACAGAGTATCTTCACCAAATGTAGTACAGTGCAGCTGCCCCAGTTTTGTGCTTCTAATGTAGACTAGCCTTAAAAGTAGAGTACCTGCCATCCCAAAGGCTTAGGTAGGACCCAAAATGTAAAGGACAATGTGAACCTGCATGTATTGTGTTCATTTAACATTTTATTATCAGTATCTCACAAAAAATCACTATATGTGTATGCTCTTCTATCATCCACCAGCTATCCTGGAAGTTGCCACTGGCTCCTTCACAGATTTATTGTTCTCCCAGTGTCTCAGTGAGTTCACTGAAGATATTTGACTTCCTGCTTCAACCTGGACCCCTCAGCATAGATGAGCGAGATAAGGCAGAAAGTAAAGGGTTCTTTACACTATTCTACCTTTCTTTTGCTTCTGTTTATTCAAGAACTAAAGTAAATCTGGGTAGTGTCCTAAACGTTGAACCAGATCCTCAGCTGCAATAAACTCTGACTGTTGATTTACAGCAGCTGAGGGTCTGGTCCTATAGGCTGGATTTTCACAACTCCTTGAGCACAGGGGTGTGCTGTGGTCCTGGAATGCCAGTTGAAGTCAAAGGGAGCAGCAGATGCTCAAATCCTCTGAAAATGATTTTGGGGGAAATACCCACCTCCACATCACTTTCTGAACATCTGTCTGGTATTAAACCTATGGTAAATTTTTCAAAAGCACATAAGTGACTTAGTTCCTAAGTCTCATTTTCAACAGTGATTTAGGCACTTAGAAGACCAAGTCCCACTGACTTGCACAATCAGAAGTTTATGGTGGAGTGGGCTTTCTGGTTGCTTTCTCCTCCTGTAAAAATGCTAGAATGGAGGGTAGTGGGCAGCAGGTCATCCATCCCCTAAATGGGAATGTAGATGTTTGAAGACATTTAGCTAGCTAACTCCTCCCTTCCCCCCTGAAAAAATAGTTTCCACTGATTGGGTGGAGGGAGGGAGTAAAGCCCATTAAGAGCAGGGAGTTTGTATGTGGACCAGGGAAGGAAGTTTATAAGGTGTAGTGGCAAAAGGTATAACTAAAGTAGCCATTGCTCTTTTTTCCTAGTGTCTGAAAGAATGGTCCTGACTGATGACATGAAATACTTGCCTGGCCCCAGACCTACAGGGGCTGTGCATTTGGAAATACCTGAGTTTGGAATCTCCCCATGTTCTTCTCTAATCAGTATATATTCAGAGGCTCAGCTTGAAGAAAAGGTTTGTATTAATCCATTTCACACTACTGTACTATGCCATTCGTGACTTCCTTTACCATACAGCACCTGCCTTTACCAAGAGGGAAAATAGAAATGCTGATGACTCAAATGTATTCTGACATCATTTTGAGGTCCCTTCTCAAATGCACTGAATCAAAACGCATACCTTCTTACCCACAGCTAGCGTACTTAGTGCACATAATAAAGTCATTATAATTCTGTCTTGTTATGGGGACACCTGCTGGAAGAACTCTGGATACAAGACAACAGAGTCTTGTGGCACTTTTAAAGACTAACAGATTTATTAATCGCATGAGCTTTCGTGGGAGAAAATCCCACTTCGTCAGACAAGTAAATTCAATGCCTAGAAATGTAGCCCGACTTGCACCTTATTAAGAATGCGAATGCCTAATTACTACTTAGTACATTTGTTGTCACAGGGAGTATTTTGGGAACGTTTCTCATTTAAAGTCTGGGATTACATTTGAAATGCAGGGTAGAGTTTAATAATATAATGTTTTCCCGAGTGTTTCTTAAAATTTTTTCTTCACAACACTGGAATGAAACCATATTCACAGAATAAAAATCAGTGCAATTGATACTGTTCTGTACAATAGATTTTACAAGCAGATCCCAGAGAGTTATGGAAAGAAGGCAAAAAATGGCTTTAATGAAATATTGTTATAATTGCCTGGATTGAGGGCAAATTGTTTTTACTTCGTATCCATGTACGAAATCTCAATTAGCTTATTCTCCTTTCCTTATTCATAGGAACTCCTGATGAATGGTGGTAGAGACTACAGAACACTGAAGGCAAGATCCACCATGTGGCTTTCAGAGAATTTTGCTCATAATCAGTACTGACTGGATTTGTCATGTTGCAAACTGATAGTTTCAAACATAAGGGATAAGAGAATTAAAAAAAAAAAAGGTATTTTCCTCCCTCCAGCAATCAACATTCTGCTTTATCTTTGTTCAGGTTGCTGAAGCTGAGGGTGAATCCCCTGATACGAAACCACTACATCAAATCCCAAGCATTGACGAGCACCAAACCAGCAAAGAAATAGACAAGGAGAAAACAAACCTTCTAGAAGAGGGAGATTTCTCTTTGAATAAAATTCAGACCTTACCGAAGAAGAGAAAAACAGGTATTAGAAGTTCCAGAGGGGTAGCCATCTTAGTCTAGTTGAGCAAAACAAATGAGTCCTGTGGCACTTTTGAAGACCAACAAATGTATTTGTCGTGTGAGCTTTCATGAACAGAATCCTACTTCATGAAATGGAGAGTACAGTATGAAGGGGGAATATATTAAAAGGTGTCTTCTTTTATTGTTGGCTCTTTTACTGTATACCCTAGTAGTACAGATATTCTCCCCAGGCTTGAGCCTATGCTCATTGAGATCAGTGGCAAAATTTATATTGATTTTAATAGTGCAGGACCAGGGCCTTGAACTCTATTCCTGGGTCTGCCACTGCTTTCCCTAATAGCCATGGCCAAGTCACTTACATTGTTTGTGCTTCAACTTTTCTGGCTGTAAAATGGATATCCAATACTTACACGAAGTGTTATGAAGATTCATTCATTAATGTTAGTAATGTTTTGAGATCTCCTGATGGAAGGTGCTCCAAAAGGGAAAATTATTATGTTAGCATCTTATTAGAGATAGAGCATGAGCAATGTTCAAAGTCTGTTTGCTTTGCTCATGCAAGAGCTGGCTTCAGTGGGAGTATATACAGAAGTAAGGAGCAGGATCTTGCCCATATTTGAATAATGCTTATAGATCTGTTACTTGTTCAGGCATGTTATTAGAGCTGTGCTGGTGCCAGGATACGAGAGAGACAGGTGGGTGGGGTAATAGCTTTTATTGCTGTTGAGAGAGAGGCTTTTTAGAGCTTATACAAAATTCTCAATGCACAGTTTGCTCTGCTTTCTCTTTCCTGCCATATTCACCCATGCACACACAGCCAGCCCTTACAGAAACAGGTCATATTACAGGTTCTTGTTGTCTCTGTTCTGAAGGTTCTGAAAAAGGGAAGAAAAAAGCTTCAGAGAGAGACAAACTACCATCCCGCAAAGAAAAGGTATTCTCCATCACTGTAAGTGCTACAGTTGGGATCTGTGGGGTATTCGCAATGACTCACGTAGCAAACACTGGTTACTATTTGTGTAGGGTTTTTATTAAGCTCCTACAACAATCCTAAAATTGGTAGCTAAGATGTATTAGGTATAAGTGCCATAGAAGACTCCAGGAGGTAATTAACCATTCTATATTTAGAGTAGGGTTTGAACAGTGTATAGTAAATAAGTCGTAATGCCACACTTTGAACAATAAGGCTCAACATAACATATTAAATAGCTGCTCATGAAGTGAGCACCATGAATTCTGTGCACTGAATAAGGTAAACGTCTTGTAGAAAAAAATAGTATTGTATGTGATCATGCAATTAAAGACTGTATTATAATACAAATGCACAAGGAAGCCAGATTGGGTCTCACAAACTTAATTTTGGGATATCTAGCTTTGAGAGCTTGTCTTTGCAATCTTAATGATCTTTTAACATATTTTTGTGTGTACTAGATTATATAGATGGACTCAAGTTGAAAAATTCAAATCCAGATCTGGATTTTGAGCATTCCCAAAATGTGAGAGGTTCAGATCTTAGGTTCTGACTGGGCCCATCTCTATAAAAGTCCATAGCAATTGAATATTATTTTGTAAAAATATACTTTAAAACATATTTTAGCTACTAAATAGGGTGGTTCCCTGCTCATGCAGTTTGCTTTCGTATAGTATGTTCTTAAACTTGCTTTTGTTTTTAATTATGCTTTAGAGGCTTGTGCCCAGGAAACCATCCAGTTCAGACGGTGCAGATGTCAGAAAGATGCATATACCTAAACATAAAAGATTTTCCTCAGAGACACAGGTACCTGTTGTGAAAATAGGTGCTGTCCCAAGAATGTTACCATTTACCTCAGCAGTTTTTGGATGACAGGGAAGGAAAACCTTGCTGATGCATTTAGATTCCAGTTTCACAATGGAGAAATTTGATTAATTAAGAAAACTCATGAATATTAATAATACACAGAAGCCTACTTTAAATCATTAATTCTATAAGATGATGCCTCAGATGAGAATCTGGTTTTGCTTCCAAAGGACCTAAGTGCAAATCTTAAATGAGATTTATTAAACAAATTGTCAATATTTTCATGTGAATCAGACTAGCCGCATATTTTCCAGAATTGCCCTTGCCAATAGAAGTGTGTGGGGGGAGAGAAATTCTGTAGCAAGTGTTAACAGACTCAGTAGATTAACAGTGCAATGTCCCTGTATTCGAGATGGAGTATTGCATTCTTGAACCTGTAGCCTCCACGGATCTCACCTCCTCTGTATTAACTGTCAGACAGCTACAGTCTGCCCCATTTAATACACATTAGTTATCATACTGAGGCTCTTGCGGCCTGTAGCTGTGTAAAGTGTGGCCAACCTCCTGTATTCTATCCATGCTTGCTTTTTTAAAAGAAAAATGTCTATTTCTTTCTTTTTTAATCAGAATGCCAGGATGGCTAGAGATCCCAAGACTGTCTCACAGGCTCACTCGGCTATTCCTATAGGTAAGGTCAGATATTCCAAGTTTGCACTTGAAATGGCATTAACATTCTCTTTTCACAATGTGATCCATAAGAGAGCTTTTGTAATAATGAATCAAATCATTCAAGATAAATCTTAGAGGAACTAAAAATCTTTTGTAATTAACTAACAACTAGAAATTGTTGGATGTCATCATACCTGATAAGGATGTAGGCCCAGAAATCTAGTGCAGTTGGGATGTTTAAACATAGACTGCTTTATTGCACACTTTCTCTTTTGGGCCCATCCTAAGTAACTTCCTTCCCCCTGCTTTTCTTTCACTCCCTAAGGTTTCCCACTATCCTTATCTCTTCTTTGATTTTCCTCATCTCCCCCACTATGTACTGCCTGACAATAGCAAACATGCCTAAAGCATGGTCCTCAGCTTCTCACCACCATAGAAATATGCTTAGAATGATTGCCTACATAGCTCCACTCTGTATAGCATATTGCCTCTTTACATCAGTTTGCCTAGCCTCATATCTATAGTTTTGGATAAGATGGAAAATATGCTGTAGGCAGGATCTCTATGGTTAGACTTTTAAGACAATTCCTTGGAGTTTCTATGAGCAAGATTGATCTATGCATGAAAATTAATCTGGAATAAAATGAGGGTGTGAATTAACTATTCCTGACTAACTACCTATGTGGGTGCTCAAATTAGTGTGTGAATTAACTATTTCAGATTAACTACATGTGTAGATGCTCTTATTGCAGAATAAAAGTGCCTTATTCTGAATTTGTTTAATCCATTGATGAACAAAGGCACTCTTCATCTACTTTGAAATCTAATCTCATTTAGAATAAAACATTCTCATTCCAGAATAAGTGGGTCCTCACAAAGAGTTAATCAGGAATAACTGTTACAGAATAGCTTCCCATATAGGCAAGCCTTTAGAGTCCTAGGGCAACCCTTCAAGAATACTTGACCATGGTAATTAAACCTAGTGCACCTTCTCCACACAGTTCCCCTGCTCTCCCAGTGAAAATGAGCGATAAATCAGCAAGTCTGGGAGATTTAACAGCTCTTTATCACAAGACATTGCCATAATTGAAGCAGGACTGTTTTGTGTTAGGGTCAGACCATACAGTGTTGCTGACAGCTAGAAAAGGGTCTTGTTCAGCTCAGGCAAGAGGGGCCTATGCTTTTGCAGCAGGAAAATCTGTTTCTTTTATCTGCACTGTTTGCTGGGATGTTCTGAATGACCACAGCGTACTCTAGTGACAGGCAGGAAATGCGCATGTGGCAACTGTGCCATTCTAAAGGGCCTTGATTTGCTAAAATATTCTTTTTTTCCATTTCTCTTGGTTTACAGCGTGTTGTCTCCATTGCGATTTCATGGTGCTTAAGTGGGGCAGAATTTAACCACCAGGGTTTAGAAAATTTGCCACTGTGTTTTCAAGCCACAAATGGTCTATTTGATTGACCTAGAAAGATTTAGTGTTTTAGAAGTATCTAACAAATGCCCTTGTTCTCCCACAAGCTGTATTAATTCTTCAGCCAGGCTAAACATTTGTCAAAATATTTCTGCCATGCAGTGTCCCCACTGACCTGAAGGTGGAGTACCAGTCCTGCATGTTTTAAACTTCGTTCTAAAACACAAATCTTTTCACGGATGTTGTACCCTGGCCACCAGGCCCAAAGCAGAGCTACACTGGAGGTTAAATTTACAAACATTCTGTTACAGAGAAAATCAAATATTTGACAACAACCTATTGCACGTTCAGAAATGAAGTTTGGATCGAGGGATCCTTCGCTCTTTGTGCTCCTGTGACCTCTCCTATTGGCTTAGGCTCATGAGTGACTTAACTGTGGCTTCTCTTTCAAGGAACCAGGCCACTGTATCAATACACAAGGGTTGGAATTAGGGGAAAATAGAAGGTAAAAAGAGACTATAATTGAACAGAGACCGTTCTATTTGATTGTTTGCCTTCGTTCCTGCAAATCGGGGTGGGAGTAGTAGAATTTGTCAGGTCATGAAAATCAAACATCTAGGCTGAAAAGGGCCCATCATAAACCCCCCTTATTTTTCTATGTTACCACAGTATACCTGAGATCAGGGCCTGGCCACCAGTCTCTTTTCAAGGTGCGGTGGGAAAGTAGCAGTCTAATCTTCCAGAGAGCGTAAGAAAGCATGATGGTGCTCAGCAGCTGGCGGGGTGGTATTAATGTAGCTGCAAAGAAAGCTCTGATTCTGTT
Organism: Pelusios castaneus; assembly: GCA_007922175.1. Lineage (NCBI taxonomy): Eukaryota > Metazoa > Chordata > Testudines > Pelomedusidae > Pelusios > Pelusios castaneus. Next base: position 10,155,369 of record ML685770.1, read on the forward strand.
GGGCCTATATACTGAGAGTTACGGTATAATAATAAGGTCTTTATAAAGGGGTCCTGGGTCTCTATGCCCCAATGGATTTGGTGCTTCCTAAAGTAGGTTTTCTGTCTTCAAAGTAGAGGGCATACTGTGTATTTCTGTTGCTCTGTTACCTAGAAGTAGGGGGTAATGGTGCCATTCAGATTTTAGAAAGTTCTGTGACAATAGAAAATTCATTTCATGGGTGGTCTTACTCTCAAAATTCAGCATAAATGCTATTTGAACTAACAGTTTCGAGCCACCCCAACTAACCAGTTATTTTACATTTAACAAAACATGCTTCTTGGTGTGTGCACAAAAATATAAAATCACATATGTCCGGATCTAAAATGACATAAGGAAGCCTATCCTAGTCTCACTATGTCATATGGAATGTTACCATTGAATTTCCTGAGTGGCAGGATTGGGCACAAAATGAAAAGTGAAAAGAAAAATATTCACTAAATACTACACTCAACGTAGCCCATCTCACCTCTCCTGACAAAGGTGTGAGTAATAGGGTTAACAGCATGCCCTTGATATCAGCAAACTCAAGTTCTGTCAGATCGATGAGGGAAACAAACTCCAGAGTCAAGGGCCTTTTACTGAGAACCCCTTGGCACCAGATCTTAGACCTTTAAATGTAAGGTTTAATAGCTGATGCATCCCTGCTGAGCTCAACCACTGTAATAAGACATGATGAGTGGCTAAAGCAGTCAGGATCCAAACTGTATAGGGCTTTGTAGACTGGAGATATTGTACAAACGCATCTCCTTTTGTATTTTAAATATGGGATGTGAAATACTTACTTTTATTCTGCTAATTCATACCTCCATGTAAACTCTGACATATGTCATGGATTCTACTTCTCAGAGTTAGGCACTACTCTATTCCATTGTACTCCTGCCAGTCTAGAAAGCAGCACAAATATCTCACCAAAGTTGGCACTTTGAGAAGAGAAGTAAGATCGTAGCATCAGTCACTGATGCTGAGATGCCCACTGCTGCCAGCAATGTAAAAGCAGGTCAGTTCACCCAGGTTTGACAGCCTAGTCTTTAGGTACAGTGAGTAACGTACTCATCTAAGGTCCTTCATTCTCCAGCCTACTTTTAATTATAATTGCTGTCATCCTCATTCTTTTGTGAAAGCTGCAAATCCAGTCTGGGTTCTGACAAGGGCTGATCTCTGACAACATCAAATGTTCTAAAAACTCTTAATCGAAGGCAGATCATGAAAGCACCCCGGGGAACATTTTATTCTCTGTATTTGAGGACATGAAAGTACAATAGCTCTCTTTATACTGGTATAAAGCTGCCAATTGATCTTGTCAGTTTAATAAATAATACAATTGCTTCCATCAGACACTGTTAATAGTCTCCTGCCTGAGCTAATGTTATATAGAGTTGTACAAGAACAGAAATGTTGTCTACCTTTTATCTTCTGAAGGTAGAGCTTCCAGTAATAGCCCCCAAAAGGGCAACACTTCATTCCTCTCCCCATTTTCATATTACTGTTGCAAGCAGCAAACTACCTATTTTCCTTGTTGGGCCAGCTGGTTAGCTAGCATGTGATGTTTGGTGGGATTCAAATACACTTGGACATATAGAATCTCTGCCATTTTTTTATTAGAGGGGGTCAGAGTATAGGTGGTCCCAAGATGCAAAATTTTGATCAGGATATTCAAGCACACCAAAGTTCGGGGGTGTTTGAATCCAGGTTTTTATTTCAAAGTTCAGAGGTGTTTGAATCCAGGTTTTTATTGCAGTCCATTAAAAAGAAAGAAACCAGCTGCAAAATTCATCTCTATGTTTATATTTCAATCTTAAATTCAGGTTGTTTGGACCCATCCCTTTTTTTGTGTGTTGACATGAGCAAAAATGCCATTTCTTTTATATGGACGGTAACACGCTTGGTGCGTTGTTTGTTTATTAAAAGTGTGGCCTGTGTTTGTGCATTATCATGAGTGATATGCTGGCGAACATGAGACAGGAAACAAATGGTAAGGGAGAAGATACATGTAAGTAACAGCTAGAGATGATAAAATGTTTTGTTGTTATGTCTCCTGCTTATTTTTCTGGTTTTTCCCTGTCTTTGCCAGGAGAGAAAATGGTTCCTACTCCTCCACCAGAGGTATGTGATAAACAAGGAAGAAAAAGATGCATTTATCATTGGGAATATGTTCCAACTGGGCTTTCTTTGGGAATTAAGGTTATTTGGTTAAAATGGCTGCCAAAATATAATGATTTAAAGCAGAAGAATTAGGAAGATGAGATGTGAACCCCGTTTATGATCCTCTGTGTTGTAGTCTGGTGTTAGGGTGGCTGGTTCCCCATGTACACACAATAACATAGCATTATAAACGTGTATGTGTCACGAATGCTAAAGAGCATAAAGACCAGGAAGTTCAGGTGGCGTTAGCAGTAATGACATAGCGAACGTTTTTTCTTGGAATAAGCCTAATTGGGTCCTGGTTGGGTCTCACCCGTGCCATGCCGCTAAGGCTAGCAAGGAAAAGGAGCTGTCGTTGCAGATGGGAGCATGCCAGGTATTCCAAGCAGGAAAAATTGTAGCACTGTATGTTAACTGCATCTGCTGTTCATCAAAGCACCATGTTGTGTGCTGTCATTGCAGTCTGTGAGTAGAGAAAGGGGAATTAGTCTTTAATTTATGTATTGTTTGTACGGTGCAAACAGTACAGTTGGTTTTTTATAGAACATCCCTTCTTTGAAGCTCTCATAATCTAGATGGGCAATATACAGACAAGTGACGGGGATGGGGTGCAGCCAAAATAAAGTGAGTGAACAGTGACTTGTTAGCACCGGTCTTTTTGCCTATAGCGGATTTTTGTTTGGGGGAAGGAGGCTACTTCAGAGAGCAAAGATTTCCAGTTATCTAGTGTAGTATCAGTTCTGGGGAGACAGCTCCCTTTAGCAGCAAATGCTGAGCACCTGCTGGGAAGTGCTGAATACCCACCCCTCCCAGAGAATCAATGAGGACTGAGGATGCTCAGGCCCATGCAGGATTGCACTTTTTGACTCCAGTCCCTTCAGCTAGAAATCATGTTGCTTTATCTAATACTTGTCTCTGTTTTCAGGCTCTGTTGCCAGCTGAGAAAAGGTATGTGTAATGGCATGATTAAATCATGCCTTTTGAAATAATCAAAAGCACACTGTTTTTTATAAGACATCTAGCCAGATTCAGGATTTCTTTGGGATTTTAAATTTCTTAGAAGGACACTGAAAGAAAACTGAATCTGATTAAGGCTGGTTCAGTTCTCCTAGATGCTTAGGGCCAGATGTAAACACTTTCATATGCTTTTCATGTTTCAGCAGATAGAAAATAACTTTGCAGTCTAATTTCATTCTCTAAAGAAAATTGTTCCGATTGTGATAGTGTCTCAAAGCATTTCACACCAACATCCTTATTCTCTGAATATTGTTGGCTATGACTGCAGCATAGAAAAGACACTTCTGTGAAACAACGGGTGGGCAGGGAGCAGGATATTCGTTGTTACTACTTATTATTTTCATTATTATTGTGCCCAGGAGGCCGAATCATAGACCAGGCCTCATTGCACTAACCGCTGTACAAATACAGAACAAAAAGATGGTTCTGTCGCAAAGAATGTATTCATTTTTTTGTTCAAAACCATTCTCTTCCCTTTTGACCACACAAGAAATTCCTAACTTAATAAGTGCTTCCAGCGTATACATTTACAAACATTGAAGCCAATGAGAATATTTGTGCTTAATGTTAGGCATGTGCTTAAATATCTTGCTAAATTAGGGCGAACTTGTGCCATTTAGGGACTGGCCCATGTTAGGATCATGCAGAGTTATAGCCCCTGTGGGAGATAATATTCCTCCAGTATTTGCATTCCAGTGATGCTAATAGGAAGCAGTTTATGCCCTTCCCCAAATAGAGGTACTATGTTCAGGCCTGGCTCTTACACTGCCCTCTTGGGCTAGACACAACCTGATCCTTATGGGGCATGTTCCCTCCTCTTTCTGTGAACATCGCAGTTGTCTTGGTTCATGGGCACTCACATGCTGATTGCTATCCCTGCTTTTTGGCTTCATTCTTTTGAGCCAGCGCTGTATGGAAATGTACAGGAATCCTGTTCTTTAGGATGTCTACTTTACATCTTAAGGTTATTTAGATGAGGTAGTGACAGTGAGTTAATTGAGACTAGGGTGCTTATTGTGACCAAAAGGATATATTTGTAGAGATGAGAAGGAATAGCAAATTCAGACAGCAGCACCACAACAGGGTCTTCTAGACGTGATTTTGCAGCTGCAAGATACAATCTGAGAAGAAATGATGAACAGCTGCCTTCCCTTAGAGTGTCATGCTTATAAAACTGGGAAACGAAGTTGCTCTTAGTAGACAACCTAAGGGAGCAGAGAATTTCGTGGGAGTATTAAAAGGTTAAAACTGCCTTTCAGAGAGATCGTACTTTTAACTGTAGCTAGCAGGGGTGTTTAATTTTGGCCACAGGAGTCATAGGAGCACACCTGATTGGTTGCGAAGGAACCAGTGACAACCATCCTCCAATCTTCATATGGAGGGGCAGTGCAGAGGGTACAATTCCCAGCATGCAGTGCTCCATGCTCATAGGCCAGAGAATGAAAGTGACTCTATGGACTGGTGGTTAGGGGATTCACTTAGGAAAGAGGAGACCCAAGTCTGAAGCCCTCCCAATGACTAATTATTTATGTGCAGTAGAACTTCAGCAGGGGCGGCTGAGAGCACTCCATCCCAGAATGCCTCATAGCCCAATGTCTAGGGCAGGGGTCGGAAAGATACAGCCTGTCTGAAGGCTCTGCCCAGCTTGCCATGACTCCCGGCCAGCTCTTTGCTGCCTGGCCCTAGGACTGGATCTCCTCTCCCCTCCCCACCCTTCCCCTCCCTGGCCCTGCGGCTGGCTCTCTGCTGGCCCTGGAGATGTCCCTCTGCTGCTGTGCTGCCCTGCCCCTCCCACCCCTCGGCCAGCTCCAGGACTGGTTCTGCACTGCCTCCTGGGCTGGCTCTCTGCTGGTACACCAGTTGGCTCTGGAGCTGGCTCTCTGCTGCTGCGGCTCTCCCCTGTCCCCCAGGCTGGCTCTTCAGAAGCCCTGGGGCTGATCCTCCACCACCACACCACCCCCACCCTTGGCCTGCCTATGAAAATTATTGCCCACCCCGATGTAGGGTTTTCACGGTATGCAAATGTGTGCACCCCTGGGCTTTGATCCATATGATTTTTCTGTTCACTTTTGCAATGCAATTGTATAGTTTGATGCTCAATATGCAGGCAAGGTTCCTTTATGAATGTTCATAACATGTTCTACAGGATTACTATGGTACCATGTTTCCTGCAGCTTCATGTATGTGTGACTAGGTGAAGCAGGTTACATGGATCAGGGGGAAAGGGAACCAGTGGAGTTGTTTTCCAGCAGCATGTAAATAGCCAAGGCTACACAGGGGCTAGAGAGGTGCATAACAAAAGAATCACCTCAGCACGGAGAGGGAGGGGTGGAGAGGAGACTAAAAAGCAAAGACTATTTGAACTGCGGAGACGTTGTTGGGTTTTTGCCCAGGAAACACTATCTTACAAGCAGCTGCAAAATACAGAGCCTACCCCTAGCTAGTAGGGCACATTCTGGCTAAACACCACAAGGAGCCAGTTTTGGGGGTAAGAATGAGGAGAATAGACTAAAGAGTATCCTTGGAATAGTGTTTGTAGACTAGAATGTGTCTGTTATCTTTTATTTGTGTGTGGTTATTTCTGACTGCTTTATTAAAATGATTGTGCATTGATTTGGTATATACTCACTTAAAATCATATCTTAATCAATAAACTAGTGTTTATTTTACCTAAAGCTGTGTAAACTTTAGAGGGTATAAGTGAGGGAGGCTGGACAGGATCCATTTCTTTGTTAAATGGATGGACATGAATATGTGGTGATTGGAGAAGGATCCCAATCCCTGTAAGACAGAAGTTCCCACTGTGGTATCTGGGGTTGGGGGTGTTAGCTTGGGGACCATCGCCAGAGTGGCCAGAGGGCATGCACTCACTGCCTGGGACTGAATACATGCAGAAGGCTGATATGGACTGATTTGGGAGAGAGTAGTCACCTAGCAAGGTGGGGTGAGTTGGGATCCAGGAGTGGAAATCATGGGATGGGTCACAGTGGCACACCAGACCAGATCTGGGGATCAGCCTCTCACAAGGGTATTGTCCTGTTGTAATTGTAATGTTGGAGACCTAAGTTCAAATTCCTTTCTACAGAAGGGAGAGTGGAAATTGAATCCAAGCCTCACATGTCCCAAGTGAGTGCGTTAGCCACTGGACTAAAGATTATAAGAGAGGCGGTACCATCCTTTCTTCCTCTTGCTATTTTGTGAATCTAGCTCTTTATTTCCTTTGGTTTTATTTTAAAAAGGGCACAAAATGAAACAAACTGCCAGCTAACTGAAGAATCACTTATTCACTCAGCTCTAGCCAGGACACAGCTTAGACAGTTGTATTCATTTAAATGTACATTGTGAAACAAATTTGTCAGCTTTACTCTAGACCTGAATTTGTCAGTTGTCAAATCTCCAAACCCAACACGCAGAATACTGATGAACATCTTATTTCCATTAAGCAAGATTAAATGCCCATGCTAATCACCCTGATAATGCCACTGCAGAATTTGCAGTCTTAGTGTAATTCTCTTTTCCTATAATAAATGTGGTCAGAAGTAATGGGATGAAATGATGCTATGCGAAAACCCTACTAAACAAGACATCCAGAGGGCCATTCTGCACCTGGAGGCCCATGCCTTTCAGTTTGAGGTTTATGTTACAGCTTTTTCCATCCCTTCACATACATCATGTGGGAGCCTATCTCCCCACCAGAAACCCAGCAACTGATCTTTAATGTTTGAAGGGCTTCGTTTCCCTTCCTGGAACTCATCCACGTGGAGTTTAAAATTTCACTTTGGATTGCGTGGGCCTTATTTAAACACAACATTTTTTTTGATCAGTAGCAAAAGGAGCATGAAGAATGGTGGCTGGATTAAAGTTTTAACTGTGCTCTATTGGAGAAATGTCTCTTTTAGAAGCTGTAAAACTTTTAAGAAATGTCTCTGTTAGGAGCTGTAAAGTTTTTAGCCATAAAAAGAGTAGAATGACTTTGTGTAAATAACAAATGTGATGCTGCTCTGTATTGATTCTCTCCCTCAGTGACTCCTGGATCAAATGTGTTCCTTTTGCAAGTCAAAAGGTGATTTTTCTAACTGCCATTATTCCAAATCCTGAGGGTCTGAAAACCAACCTTTTTATATGCCTCTTATATCATCTTTGTGTATAAAAATCTTGAAATCAGCATGTTAGCTAATCAGTTAGCAAATAATTTGTAAAGCAGGATAAAAACTAGCTTCCTTAGCTCCATAGGCTTTATACTGCTAACAAGATACTTCACACTTTAAAGAACCAACTCTGTTTAGTACCAGTTACTCCGTTACACCTTTATTTCCAAAAAGCTCTTACTGAGCATGCTCATCACGCTTAAACCTGAACAGTTTCCCGAGTGATGCCGTCTTCATACCACTTTCCCTCTGCTGGAATCAAATGATAACAGTGGTGACTGTGTAAAGTTGAGAAATATAGGGGTAGCACTGCTCGGCCTTTGAATTCAGGGGAGTTGAAGATAAAAGCAGCTTTTGTTGAACCTTTTTAAAGTTCTGCCATTGAATTGCTTTTCACACAGCCAGTGTGCCACTTTTAATGAAGATGCTGGTAGATTATCAGATTTCATTTTAATTGCTCTTAACAACTAATTTTCATTCTCCAAACTGGTCAGGTACATGCTGTCTCTGCTGAGCTAAAAATGTTTTGAGAGCTTCTGGAAAGGTTAAACTTTAATGATGGTTCAGGTCACTTTGGGAGAGGAGGATTGTAAAGAGACCTGGAACAGCTGGACCATAGAACGAAATGAGCATAGATAAAGAGAGAAAGGGGTCCTTATGAGAGAGATGAAATTGTGTTTTATTGGAGAAGTAAAAAATAAAACCTTTTTAAAAAGAACGATCTTCTTTGAGTGCTTGCTCATGGCCATTCCAATGTAGGTACACACCCTCTACGTGCTCTGTTGTTGGCAGCTTTTCCCTAGTGGTATCTGCTGGGTCAGCTCTAGTCCCTCCTGGAGTGGCACCCTTATGGTGCAGTATACAGGCAGCTGCCACCCGATCACCCCCTCACTTTCTTCTTTCTGTCAGTGACATTTGCTGGAATTCTGTTCCTCTCTTGCTCAGCAAGTGACACTCCTTAATGGTGGTTCCTGTAAATAGATTGTAAATAATCTGTGAATAATGTGTAAACTATTAATTAGATTGAGCACACAGTTATTTAGAGGACTTGAAATCCCCACTCTGTGGGGATAGCCAATGAATGGGAGAGACCAGGGCAGATCCTTTGTCAACCACCACAAGTGATCCATTCACCCGAACATCTGGAGTGTTGTTTTCCAGAAATGGGCATTTTCCCAAGTAGATTTGTTTGCAGCTAGGCTCAGTAGATAATGCCCCCAGTTCTGCCTATACCTGGGGCATAGCCTGGGCTCCTTCTTGACTTCCTTTCTGCTTCCCTAGGGAGGGAATCTGCTTTATGCCTTCCCTCCCACAGCTCTGATCCACAGGGTATTGCTCCAAATCAAGAAGGACAAAACGCAGATGATTCTTATAGCCTCAGCATGGCAGTGACAACACCAGTTTGCAGCCTTCCTGCAACTGTCAGTAGACAAACCCATCAGCCTCCTGATGCTCCCGGATCTGATGTTGCAGTAGCACAGCTGCCTGCTCCACCCAACCTCACATCACTGCATTTGATGGCCTGGCAGCTTCATGGCTGAGCCCCACAGAGCGAGGTTGCTCAGCACTTGTGCAGACCATCCTTCTGAGTTTTAGAAAGCCATCAATCAGAACAGCATTCCTGGTGAAGTGGAAGAGATTTATGTTGTGGGCATAATGGGAAAGAGTCCTGCTGAACAAGACCTCTTTACCCTTTATCCTGGACTGTCTGCTCCACTTGAAGAAGGAAAGTCTTGCGGTATCATCCGTACAGGTTCATTTGGCCGTGATTCCAGCTTTTCACCCCCTGGTGAAAGGTCAGTCAATGTTGTCAAAACCTATTTGTGACCAGTTCTTGAAAGGATTGGAGCATCTATACTCCCAGGTCCATCAACCCCTGCCTCTCTGGAACCTCAATCTAGTGTCAGTACTCATGGGGCCCACGTTCAAGCCTGTGGCAACATGATCTTTGCTCCACGTGTCCTGGAAAGTAGTCTTTTTGATGGCCATTACTTCAGCCAGAAGAGTCTCCAAGGTTAGGGCCCTCACCTCTAAACCTCCACATATCATTGCCTTTAAGGGCAAAGTACAAACCCAACCACATCCATTCTTCCTCCATAAGGTGGTCTCGCATTTTCACAGTAGCCAGGATGTTTTCTTCTTCTTCTTCTTTCCCCCTTAAGTGGCATACTACTAGGGAAGAGCAGAGACTCCATTCTTTAGCTGTGCGGTGTGCCCTGGTTTTTTACATAGAAAGCACCAAACCATTTCAAAAGATCATTCAACTCTTCATAGCAATTGCAGACAGAATGGAAGGGGGCCCAGTCTCTGCTCACAGAATCTCTTTATGGGTTACATCATGTATACATATATGCTAGGATATGGCAAAGTTACTGCCCCTCACTTAACAGCATGCTTCAAGAGGTTGCAGGCCTTGTCAGGGACTTTTGAGGCACAGGTCCCAGTTATGAACATCTGCAAAGTGGTGACCCGGTCATCTATCTCCATCTTTACTGCATGCTGTGCCATCACACAAGAAGTGAGGAATGACGCAGCCTTTGGATAAACAGTCCTCCAGTCCGTATCAAAATGAAACTCCAACCCCACCTTCTGACTGATGGCTTGGGAATCACCTACATTGGAAGGGACATGAGCAAACACTCAAATCAAACAAACAAACAAAAAAACCAGATATTAATCTTTCCCTAAGTGTTCTTTGAGATCTGTTGCTTATATCCATTCCAAAACATGCCCACCTACTCCTTTGTTGAAGTTGCCAGCAGGAACTGAGGGGACAGCAGGGCAGCAGCTGTTTATATTCCGTGCCAGAAGGGCACCATTCAAGGGGCACCAGCGCCGACTAGGCAGATATCACTAGAGAAAGGTTCCAGCAACATTGCATGTGGTGCACACATACCTACACTGGAATGGACACAAGCAACACATCTTGAAGAATAACAGTTACGGAAAGTTTAATATCCATTTTTTTCTCTTAATGTATCCTGATTCCGTCTATTTCTTAAACAAACAAACACACCCAAAATATACTTTCTAAGTTTCTATATTAAAAATGTCATTATCTTGATCATAACTCATCTGAATCATGTTGAATTTTTCTCCCTAGGACCTTTCTAAGGAAGAAAACTTACCAACACAAAGATGGTAACAATGTGACCTGGAGTGATAAAGCCCTAGTGAGGTGAAGTATTTTGAACTTTATGCCATATTACAGTATCTAATGCTGCTTCTGTTTACGTTGCAGTACCCAGAATGTGCTTGGTGCTACACAAACACATAACAAAACATATAATCCTTATCTCAAAGTGCTTCTGCTTAAAGATCATATAGAGAGGAATACATTTTTGCTGAATACTGAAGAGCTCTGAGGCCAGTAATGAGGTACAGATGAGTTAAGTCTCCAATTTTCAAAAGTGGCATTTAATTTTTTGAGTCCAAGTTTAGCCATATAGATCCTGACTTTCAGAAATGCTGAGCGCCCACAACTTCAGCAGAAGTCAAAAAGAGCTGCAGTTGTCTTGCTTGACACAAATTAGACTCTCCTTTCGAAAATTGTGCTCTACATGATTTGCTCAAGAGCACATATGGAGTCAGTTGCAGAGAGGGAAATAGACACCAGCTCTTCTAACTTCTAGTCCTGTGCTTGAACAATGAGACCCATCCTTCCTGACCATATCCTGTAGATAGAGGAGCATTCAGGTTCCAGGATCTCATTTTTATGACGTAGGTGTAGTGAAGCAGAAAGGGAAATGGCTCTCTTAGAAGAGTGTCCTGTCCTAGTGGCTATGAAGAGACTGAAATTCACTAGTCTAATCCTATCTTATGGTCATTATGAATAAAGCTTGGAATACAAGCATCCTAGCTGAAAACACCATGCATCTCTGTCTTCTGTGCAGATTAGAGACTTGGAGAAGAAAAGAAAATGAAAGGACTGAGCATGCAAAAAAGAAGCGAGCAATACTGGTGCTCCAGAAATTGCAGCATCTCCAGTTTCCAACAAGCCACTGGTTCTGTATTCAACCAGTCACTTCCCAGCAATGTAAGGCTCTTTATTACCAATAACATGTAATAATTACACATGGGACAAAGGATAGGTAGGAATAGAACTTGTGAATAAGGAGAAATCAGCACCCAAAATATGTCTGTTTTCACAGGTGTGTTTCTAATTGAAATAGATAGGGCTAGGCATCATGTTTATGAGAAGATATGACTTGATGCAATTGTATTCTTGGAGTTGGAGCATGACCCAACAAAACAAGCCATGAAAGCATGGGTGAAATGTTTTTTAAGCCTGCACTATTTGAAAATCTTCATTCCAAGTGTGGAGCAAACCCTTGGGATTTGTAAAATGACTGCCTGGAACTGAGTTCTCTATAAGGCTGAAGTCTCCAGAACTACTGTACGCAGTCAGACCTACTTTCACTTTTGACAGTCATTTTGGTGAGTGGGAGGGCTTGAAATAGAGGAGGGGAGTCCATTCCAGAATACTTGTCACTAGGGAGCATATGATGGGGGGTTAATAAGAAAAGGATAGTGTTTTATCATGCTGGTAGATACCCATATGCAACCTTCCAATATGCTTTTCCTGATCTGAGTTTTCTATTCTCCCTCTTACTCCTCAGCCTCATCTTCCAGCTCTTACCTTTCTTCACCATTGACTGTCTCACTTCCATGCTGAAAATTCTCAGAATCCATATCCTCCTTTAAAGAAGAACTTGAAACCCCCTGTGGTCTAGTTTACTGCCCATGCACTAGTGTGCAGTAGAGTCTGGGCACTGCATAGAATGCAAATTTTAAGAAAGAGAGAGAGAGAGATATCATTTAGGGTCAAGTACAGAGGCAACGGGGTCCTGAGATCTTTTTGTATGGAGGGACAGTGCAAGAGAAAAGGGTTGCTTTGGAGATTTGGATAGCAGGTAGGCTGCATTGTGAATTTGAATGAAACAATGGTTTCAATATATTATAGTAGGCCAGGACTCTCCTGTAAAACAGGGATGTTCGTTCCCCCCTATTATTAGAGATGGAGCAGAGTCTTCTGTGCCCTTCAGATTCAGAAATAATGCTGAATCTTTTCTAGAAAAAGATAAAGATAAATTCCTTATACAAAAAAGATTTGTATTTTTTTTCTGCATGTGTTGTCTCATCTTACTTCTTGCAAGCTGTATCAGATTCTCCCTCACTCACTTCTTGTGATCATCTACAAAAAATATGTGCATCTCCAGGCACAGAAAGGAAGCTGCAGCTATTCTGAGTTGTTAATGGAATGTAGGTCTACCCAGTTAATTTTCTTCCCCATTGTACTGGGTGGGGCAATGATACAGTTACACATAGACACACCCTTTCCTTTTCTGTAGAATTGTTAGTTATTTTTATACTGTCCAAGCTGACAACACAGCTTATTACTATGGAAAATAAGTAGTTTTTCTCCTTTTGTGGTGAACAGTAAATTCTAAAATACTTCTTTAAAAAATTGGTATGCTTCTGAATCAGACTTTGTGAGGCAACTCCTGCCTTATTGTCTATACTGCTTTAAAGCAAGCCATTTAAACCAGCACTGTAGTAACACATGATTGGCACAAATTTCTTTACCGTGAAAATGCCTTAAGTATAAAAATATACCCTCCTGAAATGGTTAAAGATATCAGTTATCCTGAGCCAAAGACAACATACAATTGCTACCCCAGGGTATTGGGTTCCTTATCACAGGCATTTTGCATTTGCTGGGTCCCTTGTCACAGGCACATAATGTTATCCTCCCTCTCTGCCTTGGTATTAGGCTCAGTCAGTGTATTGAAACACACAAGAGAATCCTGCTCTGTCAAACACTCCAAAGATAGGACTGTTGAGTACTGTATTTTAATAATCTGTCTATTGATATGAAGACGTCCAGCAGGCAGAGCAGAGAGCAATGTGTTGGCCAACCAAAACACAGCTTGTATATTTCGGTTGAAGCCTACAAGATTTTGTGTTGCCACTTTAAAGGATTAAGCAAAATATTCTGTATGTGAGCCTCATGTCACCTTGTTCACCAACAGATCCTGTGCTTTCCCCTCCTCTCATTCCCTGTGGTTCTGGCTTGGAAATAGCACTCGTAGAAATGTAATAAATCTTCTCAAATGACATGCAAAACCATGTTAAATTTGCCTGATTCTGTCACCTGCTCAAAATTCAGGCCAGGACTGTACCAAAAAAAAAAAAAAAGTTTAATTTGGAATTCACAAGCCTTGTGAACAAACCTGGATTCTGCATTTTAATGGAGTTTTACTTATGCTTTTGGCTTTCTTTGAACCCCAAACTCAACTCAAAATCTGGTGAGGGGAAACAGTTGTTCACCCACATGGATTAAAACCCAAGAAAATATTGAATGCATTTCTTTGTGCTCTTTACTCTTACACAATCTGTGGTGTATAAAAACTAAGTCATGGTGTTAGAAGTAAATATCCATGACTGCCCAAAAATCATTGCCTTCGTTAATTTGGTAAGGGTGTCTCTTCCAAGGATAGCCTTGAGTATGCTGGTTATGCATAAGATCTGTTTTTAGAATGGAGCAAATCCTGGCAGAACTGAGGTCTTTTTCTAGTTCTGTAATTACTGTACAAAGTGTGGATTTTGATCTTTTATTGCTTGCATGTCACAGTACTTTTCAAGTTACCACTCTTGGATGAATCAATGGAATAAATTTCCAAGATTAACTTCTGCGGGAAGGGAAAAACCTTATTTTGTTGCTTTTACACACCCATACTGTTATTTCTACAGTATTGCTCTTTTATAATTGTTTTAGTTCTGCCATACAGGTTCATGGTGCTTTACAGTTAAAATGAAGCAGCTTCTTGCTCCAACTAGTTTACAATCTAAGGGCCATATCCTGCATATCCTTTCTTTTTTGAAAACAAACAAGGAGTCCTGTGGCACTTTTAAAGGATAACAAATGTATTTAATGCATATGCTTTCGTGGGTATAATCCCATTTCATCAGATGCATGAAATGGAACGTGCAGTGTGTTACATGTAGAGAAGGCTGAGTGACAATTTAGTATTTAATCTGTTTTAGCAAATCAAACAAGATATTTTGATTCAAACAGTGTTCATATGGTCTTTAAAAAACAATAGATGAGAAGGTATTAATATTAAAATAGGGCAAATTACCTGATACAATGAGTTAGCTATTCAAAGCCTCTAACAGCCCCCCAACCTTAAATAAGTATCCAGGAGCCTATCCCTGTTGCAAGCTCTGCCTGGATATCTTTTCAAGTGACACAATCATAGAACCGAACCAATTCAGTGACTCCGTCAGGAGCTCATTCACTTCCACATCCACCAGTGTAACATATGCTACCATGTGCCGACAATGTCCCTCTGCCTTTTACATTGGCCAAACTGGCCTGTCTCTGCGCAAAATAATAAATGGACACAAATCAGACATCACGAAATGCAACATTCAAAAACCAGTAAGGGAACATTTCAATCTCCCTGGACATTCTGTAACAGATGTGAAAATTACAATACTTCAGCAAAATAACTTCAAAACCAGACTTGAACGTGAAACTGTAAAGCTGGAATTCATATACAAATTTGACACTGTCACCTTGAGTATAAACAGAGATTGTGAAAGGCTAACTCATTATTTTGTTTTGATGAAATAGACTCTGAAGTGCCTAAATCCCTTTGGAAAATAAGACTTAGGCTCCTAAATCAGTTAGACATTTTCACACTGAGTTCAGCAGTGCTTAAATTCCTTTGAAATATCTGGGTCATAAGGACGACTCACTGAGTGAGGCTTTTGTAGGCTCAAAGACTGTAAATTAGAGATTTTAAAAATGAACAGAAATGCTTGGTCCTGCCATAAATGCAAGGAATTGGATTAGGTGACCTCGTGAGGTCCCTTCCAGTCCTATGATTGGTTGACTGACCATTAATAACTTAATTACCTAACTGATGCATGTCCAAAAATAATCCAAGTAGGATTATATAGGAATAAAAATGTTTACTCACAAAGGGAAAGAATAGTCAGGCTTTTAACATAATGGATGTTTGGGCACACAGACACCATTTGTGTTGTCTTAGAATATAGCAATTGAAGAGTAATGGTCAACATAAAACTCAATTCTTTCAATTCCTTGCCTGTGTTAAATAGCAACATCTTAGATTATTAAAATGGAAGGTATTTTAAAAATCAAATGTGCTTTGCACTGTTAATGCTTGTTTACTTCTTTGCATTTAGTTCAGTTCTATGTGTAAAACTAGGCTGGCCAGTTTCATACACATTTCTACCTCCACTCTTTTCTCTTTGCTTTCCATTAACACTGTATTACCAGGGACATCATATGTAAGACATGGGAATTAATTGTCCCACTCTACTCAGCACTGGTGAGGCCTCAGCTGGAGTATTGTGTCCAGTTCTGAGCACCACACTTCAGCAAAGATGTGGAGAAACTAGATAGGGTCCAGAGGAGAGCAACAAAAATGATGAAAGGTTTTGAAAAACTGACCTATGAGGAAAGGCTAAAAAAAAAAATGGGGCATGTTTTAGTCTTGAGAAAAGAAAACGGAGGGCAGGGGATATGATAAGTCTTCAAATATGTTCAGGTCTGTTACAAAGACAGCAGTGATCAACTGTTCTTTCTCTCCACCGAGGATAGGACAAAAAGTAATGGGCTTAATTTGAAGCAAAGGAGATTTAGGTTGGATATTAAGAAACACTTTTTATCTATAAGCATAGTTAAGATCTGGCTTCCAAGGGAGACTGTAAAAATCCCAATTATTAAAGGTTTTTTAAAATAGATTGGCCAAAAACCGATTAGGGAGGGTTTACTACTTTCCTTAGTCCCACCACAGCACAGGTGGTTGGACTTGATGATTTCTTAAGATCCCTCCAGCCCTACATTTCTACAACTCTGTGATTCCTTGAGAGCACACGTGGTTATTGTTTGTATAAATACTCAAAGAAAGTAAATTTGAAGTTTTCACACTGTAATAATTGCAGATTGTTTTAAACTGGCAAAATCCCTCAGAGCCCTGATGCAGAGACAACTAAGACAAAAATCAGCACAGTGCCAGTGTCTGCGGTTAGTCAGGGTAAACAACTGTGGTGAAAATTACCAATCAGTAAATGCAGTATGCCTAGTATATTTTATTTTGGATGGGTCACTATTTGACACAGCAGTTAGGATGCCTCAAACTCATGGCCAGATTCTGACACAGAGGGAATTACCTGAGCAGTACTGTGAGCTAACCGCCTCCTTCACAGCTAGAATCAACAGAGTCAATTATTTTATATGAATGTGATAAGAAAAGCAATGTAACCTCTGAACCTATCCAATACATTTTATAGCAGCTTTTTTCCCCCTAGGAACAATGCCTTGGACAAGGCCTAGCAGCTGATCCAAAAGGAAAAAGTTTAATGTTTCAAAAAATTTCTTGATCCTGTTTGTCTGCTCCAAAGCCCTAATAACCTCCTCAGTCTTCCTCCAGCACATAGGAGTTATAACCAAGGAGCAGAAACGAAGTAATGGGACTTTTGTGACCACGGAACTTTTTTGGCCAATCACAGCTGAGTGGAATATTGAGTTCCTAATACTTGCAGCAAACTGTTTGCAATCAGTCCATAGAGGGGGAAAACCCACAATAATTTGAAAATTTGTGGGTAAAAGTCAGTAAAAAATAAATGTAAAGGAATCACGATCTGCCTCAAGCAGAAAAAGAGGTTACATGTATCAAGTAAATTATTTCCAAGGAATCATTCACTCAGCTCTATCCACAGCTCGACAGGGGATATCAGGAATCAGAAAAAAATAAAAATATACTGAGTGGGATCTTTTAAAAAATTGATCATTAAATATATACCACCAATATTATATCCTATAAATCCCTTCTTGGGTCTAAAGCCAACTGAGAGTAATCCTTAATAATCAAACCAAGCAGCCCTATAGAAAAAGTCTGTTGAAAGTAGGCCAACCAATCAGCAATCTAAAGATATCAAGAGGAAACATATACCCTGCTCTGAAGGTTTAGCTCCGATTGTGACCTCAAGGATGTATCTTCTGATGTCATTTCTCAGGCTCTTGACTGGATGGATTAGTTGTAACCATTACACTGAAGGTCCTTTGGCCAAACCGTCAGTGCTCTAGGGATGGCAGCTCTTTCTCATGGGGAAATGAAAGCTTTGCTGAAGCAACGTAGGTTTGTTTGGCTTTTTGGACACATTTAAGACTTGGTTTGTAACTCTTTGGGGTGATTGGCTAGTTTTACTTCTCGTGTTCAGGGACTACTAGCAAAGAAGAAAGCACATGCTTTCAGTGCAAAATAATATTTTTCTTAATCTAAACTAATGTAGCTTCCATGGCAGCATCTATACTAGAAATGTCCTTACTGAGCATTCCCAAGGGGCAATGCTCTGCGTAGGGTTGGAGGTTGCTTGTGATACAAATACCAGAGTCAACCTACGCTAACTCATCTATTTTTGCTAGTCCCCATAGTGAAATGCTACCTTTTGGGAAAAATGAATAACAGCATTTCCAGTGTAGGCAAAATCTCTGAGAGAGACCTCTGTGTCTTTCACTGTAAGATCCTCCACTTCACATTCTCTCTCTAAAGGCAGTACACATAGAAGGCAGAATACCACTTTCCCACAATTTCCTTTATCTCGGTCTATTGCTGTTTGCAATTTTAAAGGAAAGAGTTTCAGTCTGTTTCAGTCTTAGTCACTTTCAGTTTCCAAATATTCAGTTTATAGCCTCCAGATAAAGAAAATGTATCAAATAAACTTCACGCTCTTTCTTAATTAAGAGCATTGAAGTATGGAGAATAGAGCCATCAAGGCAGGTGTTTAGGTTAAGCATGTGTATTTGAGTTAAAGAATACTCTGCCAAAATCATGTAACCATACTCCCATAGACACCGTGTTGGAGCAGTGATTGCACTTACGTTAATTGCCAATAAAGAATAGGCCAAATTCAGAGGCACGGTGTAAGATTTCCTTTCACTCTAGAAGGGAGCTCAGATGCATTGCCTGAGAACCTAGGGTGAGCAAAATAGAGAGGGACTAGAATAGGTTGTTCTAGAGACTAGAATAGGGAGTTTGTTATATATCAGGAAGTGGGTCCAAAGGAATCTATGCTGGTTTAACATAAATAGCAAGGAGCCAGAAAAACCTGTAAGTTAAAATTTGGGGTAGTTACTTTTAATTGTCACCTTTATTACACCCTCTGGAAAATGCTTTTCATTTTACACTCTTATCTTCTGGCCCTTTGGAGTGTGACACCGACCTGGGCTCCCTTAAATTCAATTACATCTTTTTCCTGATGTGTAACGTATGCTCCTTTATATAGCACCATGAAATCTGGCCATCTCTCTCAAACTTCATGCATTAACAAATGCAGTGAGCCTCCTTGTACATAAGGGCCTGGAGTGGGACAGAGGGGCTGAATGAAAGAAATGTGTAAATGAAAAGAAAGCAATAAAATGCTAAATGATTTAAAGTTTCCTCAAATGCATGGAGCTTAGTGTCTCTCTCACTTTCAGGCGTACAGCCCAATGCAGGTGAGATGCAATAGATTAGATATGTCTGAGTTCATTTCTGTATATAAAGATCTATTAAAAGCCTTCTAAGCTTTCCCTTCCCATTCTCTAGATCAGAATGTGCAAATTTCTGAAAACCTCTTTGAAACAGAGTTTGCTGCTTGGAAGCAGCCTCACAAGAAGTCCCATGTCCGTTCCCATCCATGCACTGCGATGCAAGAGGCCCCCATCAACTTTTCCAGGGAGTTTCCGTACAGGTAAACAGAACATTCCGTACCTCAGAGAAATCTGGCTTCTGTGCCAACTCACTCGTCCTTTGCATGTGAATTACTCAGAAGGAAATATTAAAGCTTCACTGACTGTAAAAAGTAAAAGTCTCGTTAGCTTTGTAGTAGTTTGATTTGAACATATGGGGAGCTATAATCAACAACACACTCCTCCTTGCATTCAGTGATAATTTTTTTTAGGAAGACCACAGAGATGAGTTTTGAATGCAAGCCAAGAACAAGCTGGGTTTGAATGGTACAGTGCAAGGACTGTTTCCCCCCCTTTGCATTTCCCTCTTGCACTAAAGTCGCTGTTTCTTTATGAGTGATTCCTTTAAACCAGGATTGTTAAACACATTTGCTATGGCAGGTAAGATTTGATTTAAATGTACTTCAAGTGGGCTGTACATACCATAAATTGAAATACTAGGGCATTCTCAAGGCATTGCTGAGTGTTTATGTATGTGAGACTGCGCTCCGTGAGAACAAACTCTCTCTCTCTCGCTGTTAGGGAAAGAGTGTGCTCTTTCACTTTGCTAGGGAAAGAGTGTGGTCCCACAGAGCACAGTTACGGACCGGATGGAAGAGGTTTATGGGCTGCATCTGGCCTGTGGCTGCATGTTTGACACCCCTGCTTTAAACTCAAATCCCCAACCGGCGGCTTCCCAGCTGAGGGGAATTGGGCAGGATACCTTTGGACCTCCGTAATGCTGCACCTTGATCCAGAAAGGAGTAACTGCTGAACATCATGAAATACTCCTGCCCAGTGCAGTGCTGAGGCTCAGCATGCTGCCTCTGCTGCACCTTTCACCTTTCTCTCGCTGTAGGGGAGAGAGCCCAGTTTGATCCTGACATGTAATCCAGGAGCTGCTGCAGAACTCTCCTTACTATAACCCAAAAGTGTCACTGGGAGGTTTCCCTCCCCCCCCTACAGGAAGAGGAAGGAACATGGTCTACCTATTAAAGGGGCCTGGGAATCCTCAGATTTCTTGGGACACCTCTGGCATTGAGGAGGCAGCAGCTCCCCCACAGTGGCACTCTCTGTGTTCCTACAGTTCAGGGAGGGAGGGCACAGGAGGGCAGCTAGTTGCTGACTGAGCTTTACCCTCCTCCTCCCATCCAACATTTGCAGCCTGCTGCATTTCCTTCCCTGCTGCTGGAGATCCAGCACTTAAGACTGCTTGGCAGACCACCCACTAAGGTGGGGTGGAGGCAGACACAACTTGTTGGAGTCCAGCAGTAGAGAAGCAGCCTGCAGCGATAGGGATGAGGGGGGAAGGCAACCAGCCATCCTATTGTTCCCTCCCTCTGCAGACTGCATGGGTACATGAAGAAGCAGGGTGGGGGGAGCTGGGCCTCTGCTTGCCTGCCTTTTCAATGCCCCTGAATCAAATGATGATGGTTTTCACACTTAATGCAGACAGAAGCACTGAATATAAGGGCAGCTCTATGACCAAAAGGGGCTCTGTTCCAGAAAACCCATGGAAATCACCAGGACTTTCAGTTTGGGGCTGGGAGGGAGCTTCCAGTCTCGCTTAGTTCAATGCATTGATTCCGAGTGTTGCGTTCCCAGCCCCTGCATGGCAGCAGAAGCCCCTTCTGATGGCACTTCCAGGACAGAGCTGTGTCACAGCCCACCATCAAGCAGTCACTGATCTGATTTGGGAGAAGCTTAAATCCTTCAGCCAACATTTTTCCATTAGATAGTCTCCCCTAACTGAGATTTCCAGCAGGACCTTGTATTTTTTGGTTCCTAAGTGTGCATTCATAACTCTTGTTTTATCTTGTTTTTAAATCTTCCTTTACCCTGATTAATTGAGATTAATCTAATAATGATATTATATTATAGATTAGCCTGGGGACCTGTGGCCACCCATGATCTGGATGCAAAACTACGGTTCCCAAGGACGATGCAGGATTTTTTCAAAGAAGGCAAAGCAAGCAGCCTGCTTGTAGAGAGAAATCTGCAGCCTACAAGATCAATCCCTAGCAAAGGGTAAGTAGAGAAGCCCTCTATGACTGCCAACCAGTGAATCATCACGTTTGTTCCCCTACGCTTTTCCTAGTTCCATCAGGCTTCACTTACTCGGTACAGTCTGAGCCCATCATTCCCTGGGTGAGCTGCATAAAGCTGGCAAAAATATAGAAAAGAGAAAAATTGCATTTCATAAATTTGTTAAATAGTAAAACAGTTCTCATGTTCACCCTGGATTTTAATTTATTTTATTTCAGAAGTAAAAGTCAGAATTCTCATGAATGTTTGATCTGCGCAAATTCAGAATGGCAGCTGGAAAGCTGCACTTCCTGGCACAAATGACTAGCATTTACAAAGCAAGCCATGAATGATGTAGTGAGCCCAGAACAAAGTGGCTGAGAAGTGCCCAACAAACAAAACTTTGATCGAGATATTTTCAAGAATATGTGTGGTGTCTAGACACCAGGTTGTGTGTGTATGTGTGTGGGGAGGGTCTTGACCCACACTTTGCTGTGATAAAAGAGAGAGTCTGTTTTCTGACTTGATCCTCCAGAGATGTATGAGAAACTGTTGTACTAAAGGAACCTGTGGTTTGATACCCATGTCACGCTATTCTTTAATTCTGATACAACTGACTGGCTTATTCAAGAGCCCTCGATGTACATGTCATGGTTACAGAGCACCTCTCTGGTGCACCTCTACAGGTGGTAAGCTCAAGCTGTCACTTTTCTCCCTTTCTTACACGAGGACCTCAGCTGCAGACCACTGTGCTAACCATGATTACCTCCACAGGCCAGAGTTAGTTTCAGAATCTATAGTTGTGCTTCTCGGGAGCTGTAAGCAGTGGTGACTAGACAGACTCTTCAAAATAAATTACCATTTATTCTTAGCAGTAGGAACCCCACACACCATAGGAGAACAGGCCTTTGTTCCTAATGCTTACCATCCTCCCGATGTTAGCCAGGTAGGCCTGCTTCTGGAAACATCCTTCACGGAGCCTCTCTTTGTGTCAGCCTCTTTTCCTGACAACTGATCCCCCATTCTCTGCAAAGAGGGACTTCTTAACTGTTTTGTCTCCTTCTGACCTTAGTCTACCCACCATGGGAGATAAGCCCTTCCTAATTAAGAACCCAATCATTGTTTTCTTACTGACTTTTGAGGCATTTTCCCAGAGGTATCTTATCTCTATTCATAATCTCATTTCCTGCTTGCTTTTCCTAATAGCTCTTTTGGATTTAGCTCCATGTAATCTGACAACGGCTTCCCTTACCACACCTGGACAATCATAGAGCATGCATAAATGAACACAGAGTAGTCTCACATCCTCCACCCATAGTACGTACAGTGTTAGCATTTAGAAAGATTGATATGTATCTATACCTCAATATCAGCGATGACTGTCTATGATTTTTCTTTTCAGGAGGTACATCTTGGTGAATGCTGAGACTCCTTCCATATCCTCCATCCCTCCTGTAAGCAGTCCTTTGGAGGACAGGTTACTGAGTGTCCGATTCCCCAAACAAAAAAAAAGGATTCTTCAAACTGTGCCCTTTAATGTGCACAGGCGGTCTCAGCCCCTTGTAGCGATGAGACACCCTCTCACTTTATGAAGGTGTTTCCATGAATGACTAACAAGACCGCTTTTTCTAGTCCCGCAGATTGCATTTCAAAATTATTATTATCTGTCTTGTTTCTTTAATCTTATATAGATACTCCATAGTTGATCCTCTTTAGCACCAAAGTGAATATTCAATAAGCAATAATAGCGAAAGGGGGTGGCATTTCCTAACTGTTAATTACCAGCTAGGCTGAGACCCAGAGACAAGGGCTGTGGAAAACTTTTGTGCCAAAACCCAGCTTTTCTGGTTTCATTTCAAAGATCTCAGAGGTGTGCGCTGACCTCTAAACCATTTCATGTGAGCCTGGGATTCGGCTGGGCCTCCCAACAAAGCATATCACTCTCCCATAACCTGTAGCCATCTTCATGGGGGAGTGAGCCTTTACTCCTCCAGCAAAAGTTTCTGAAGATCAGTTATGGTCCATGCTTCCCACCAGGCAGCATCTGAGGGGACAGCAAGCAGCTTGTTGTGCTTTCCAATACAAGAAAAGCTTCAGAAGGCAACTTGGTAGCTACATACTACCCCACTCTGCCACTGGCTACTAAACTCCATCTAAGACCTGAGCTGACACAGCTGGCCCAGTGCTACTTGGCAGGGTTTGCCTCCGTCAAAAGATCTTGGCTGGATAGAATGACCTAGAACCTTCCATGTGGAGACTCCAGAAGGCTGGTAAAGTCCATTAGGTCTTGCCCCTCCTTCAAGACACCTACAGTAAAATGTCAATGTGGAGAGCCAGGGTGAACCCAACACTGAGGGCTGCAGAGCAGATGAATGGAAATCCTTCTCCAAACCCATGTGGATTTTGTTCACTAAAGCTAGCAGGTTTCATGTAGTCCTACCTGGGAATTTAAACCCTCAATCCAGTCACCCACTAATTGCCAGAAACTACCCAACTCAGAGGTCAGGTCACTCCAGGAAACTGTGTAAATGTAATAAATGAAGAGAGAGAAAATATCAAAGGCTTCCTCGTGGCTTTGTCTTTCATATGCACACCCAGCTTTTATATCTTTACAATAATCAGCTTTTTCACACCAGCTAATTGTGCTGCTGCAGTGAACAGAGGAGCAGGATTGGTCCTCTCCGTTTGGCTAAGATAACAATGTTATATCTTTTACTTTCCGAGAGTCCTGCTAAATCCAAGCTCCTGCAAAAGGGTATTATAAATTCAGTTATTTCTACCAGTTCCCCATCTCTTCTACCACTGCATTGTGGATCCCAGTTACAACACAGTAATCCCTGAAAGAGTTAAAATATGGTCTGATCTTGCAGTATAGCCATGATCTAAGTGTTTTAGCTGTTCCCAAGCCATGCTATAGCACTTGACTTTAGCATATTTAAAATATGGTTGGGTACTGTATTCTCGTTGACAAACTAGCACATGTGTTTGGGAACTGTATGGTAAGGTAACAAACAAATTCATTGCTAGAGGCTAGACAGGACCATAGATTAGTCCGTGTGGTAGAAGTCAGATATCCACAGGATCAGTGTTACATCCCCAAATTCAGGCAGTCTCTTAGAGGAACCCCTTTGTTCCAGGCCCCCAAAGGGCCTCACTTTTCCTTCAGGGTAGATCACACAACCTCACCGCCTCCAAAGACTGAGCGTCTCGGGCTTAGCACTCCTGCTTCACACCCTGAGCTCTGTTCAGCAAGTCCAACTGAGATAGACTGGTAGGGTGCATCTACACTTCTAAATTAAGTCAATCTAAATTTACAAGTTTAGACATAGCCATAGAGACTTGTGCACTCTTCAGGGGTTAACGCACTTCTCCCAGCATTGGCAGGGACACTCAAACACCATTTCCTAAACAGTAGATTGGGTTTGTTAGTCAGCTGGAACACAGCATAGAGAGTGCTTAAGTTAACATAGAGAATTGAAGGGCAAAGCGCAGACCAGTCTGGTCATTCCAGAGCAAGCCACCTGCCAAGCAGTAGAGAACATCTTGTTCTGGTGCTCTGACTCTTTGTCTTCCTTCCTTAGTCAGTTCCCAGGTGAGAGAGCCCCCAGCTCCTTCCAGAAGCCAATTTTTATCCCCCACTCGCCCTTCTCAGTCCTTTGTTCTTGGGTCTCTGCTCAGCAGTGGGGAAATCCTCCTCACTCCTGGTTGTTGGTTGCAAGGCCTCAGCGTCCTGGTGATTGGGTTTTCCATTGCCTTCTCACATTTCCTGTTGATAAGAGTCGGCCTAGGCTGGTCCTTTCTAATGACCCTTTCAGATTATTCAAACAGTTAGGCAACCTGCTCATAACAGTCCCTTAGGCCTCTTACCCTACAAAATTACATCAGTAACGACATTGTTCAGGGGTGTGAAAACCTGAGCGACCGCAGTTAAACCGATTCCAACCCCCCCGTCCACAGCGCAGTGTCAACAGGAGGCCTTTTCTGTCAACATAGCTGTCACTGCCGGTGGAGGTGGATTAACTGTGCTAATGGAAAAAGCTTTCTCCTGGAACAATTGTTATAATGGGGGTGCTGAAAGTCATTAAACCAAACTGTAAACGCTCAATATGATGCAATCCCCTTCAAGCCAGGAGGTGCAGGAGCACCCCTCGCACCTCTCGTTCCAGGACCTATGCATTCGTCAGCATAGTAGCCTCCTGCTGAAGCGCTACAGAGGCACAGCTATGCCACTATAGTGCTGTAAGCGTAGACAAGCCTTCCTTCAGCCTCACTGAGAGTAAACTTAGTCCTTCCCTCCTGCCCCCATATACTGAGTAGCCGTTCAAAGTATAGGGGAAACTGAGGCATGCATAGACTTTAGGGGGAAACAAATCTTACAAAGAATGCCCACTTTATCACAGTAGGTAAGGCCTAACATGATTTTCCAATATGGTTATAACACATTTCTCACAAGGAAATCTGTCTGGAACCCAGCTCTGTTTACATACACTTGTTCCTAGCTACCAGCAGGGCGGATTCTCACATCTCTCAAGATCTCTCTCTCACATCGCTGCATTCATCTTGCTATACGAGCCATAAATTTCCTATCTTTATGGTGCGAAGTTACCTGGTAACAGTTCCTCTTCTTTGAATCTGGTTTTATTATACCTATGTCATTAAAACCCTTTTGCTTCTTGTCTGTGCAGCCTCAAGTATTCCCTTTACTAAGCATAACTAACAGCCACCTCACTGCTGTAGGCCCTTTGCTCCATGTGGGTTGCTTCATCTCTCTCCTACAGCACAGTGCAGGCTGCAGGAAGTTCTTCCGAATGTGCGATCAGAGCTCCATTTTCATGTCCGATTTTCTTTCAGTTTCACTGTGATGTGTAGAATGTGAAAATGGAACCCTGAGCCTGATGACGAAGGTGGATTTCTAAATCTCTCTACTTTGATAAAGCATTTCGGCCTCTGGAGCCGTTGTTTTGCATGTGAGATGTGCTTGGTTAGCAGTTTGAGACCAGAACCTTTCAGGGCAGCAGAACCATTTAACCGAGAGAGCGGTTGGAAATTCTCATTGTTGAATTTATTTTAGATTTGTGTATTTTGTGCTCATAAAACTGATAGAGCAAGACCTATGGCTAAAACCAGCAGCAATGTGGACAGGGTGTGCCCCCCTACTCAGCTGTTGCGATGCACCATATATTTGCTCCCCTCCTGCTTTTCCAATTGCAAGCTGCTGCCCAGCTCTGCCTACACACTGGAGACCTGGCCTATAGCATGCCTTCATGTTCATATGTGGGCACCGCCACCTCTGCTGCATTTCCCAATCCAAGCCGTCACATTACGTCTGTTGCAGTCCTGCACCCTACCTAAACAGGTCTATCAATTCATCTTTAAATAATTATTTTTGGGGATTGTTTCTCATGGATACAGCAAAAAATGAATCCCTGACACAAAGCCCACCCCATTGCCAATTTTCAAGTCCTTGCTCCAAAGCAGGAAGACACTAGAGCCATGGTCCACAAACTTTTTACCCACACCCCCATCATCCCTATCTATGCCACTCTGTTCCTCCCAGCCTCCCTCAGGGCCAGAGGCTGCAGTTGGGAGCAGGGCCATAGTCAGGCTGGGGGCTGCAGCCTGGAGAGGGACCGAGGGCTGAGGCAAGGCGCGTAGGACCCTGCCATTACACCCATTTACACAAGCTTAGGATCTGGCTCTTAAACTGTATGTTCTAAACTAACCATTCTGAGCTTGCACATACATGAATGAAAGAACCATGCTTCTCTGGGCAAAATCTTTCTCCCTTCTAGTCACAAATCATTCAAAAGCACTCTCCTTAAGTAATGTATCATTAAGGCAAACCTTAAGGCGTCATCTCAGAGGCCTCACTCCCATTTCTGGGCTTGAAAGAGAGAATTACATTGTCCTAACATGCTTGAATCCGGTTAGCTGTGTCAGCGCTGGCTAAGCAGCTGTGCAGATGTCATTTGTTAGCATGGAAGTGTTTCAGTTCCCTTTCTGTGCTCTCCCTGTATTTTATAGTTTGGCTTCAATCCTGCAAGGTGCCAGGTGCCCTCCAGTTCTGCCTGCCATGTGAATACAACTCTCTAGCAACTTCAGAGCTCAGGAAAGGAGCTAGACTGACGGCCCCAGAGATTTAAATGTATCCATATTATAGCGGCAGCAGCTAGCTTTACTCAGCCAGAGTGTTTCAGCTGTGGTCTCCAGGGAGCCGTCTTTGTCGCTCCCTTGGGGGTCCCGAGAACGCTGTAGCACATCAGCTATTGTTCTGGTACAGTGCTTGACAGTGCACGTGGTGTCCGGTGATTCACAGGCAAGTATTTACGATGCCTCCGCTGTTAGGTCTCGTTGCGCGCAGCATTCGGTGAGTCCTGGTATGCACTCGGGACGAGTTAGTAGGGCTGGTAGAAAAGGTCACAAATACCCTCTGCTACAGTTCAACAACAACAGTGTGGCAGCCAGACCTTGGCTGTGCCTTCAAGGGTATGCAAGGGACTGGTAGGGATCCTCAGATCTAGACTGGCCATCTTTTTCTGTCACATGTGCCTGTGCCTGCCTAGGCGTCTGTCATCTGCTTTCCCCTGTTTTGACAAATGCTTGCCTGCATGCTGTTTGTGCATTTCTTAATATAATGTGTTCCTAAGTTGGCAAAAAACAAAGTTTAGCTTCCATCGTGTCATGGGTGTGCTCATGTAACCAGCTGAACAGCCTCTTGATTGGGTCTCTCTCTGGAAAAAGGCTGGCTTCCACATGGTCAGAGAGGACGGTGGAGGCCTGCTTCTATCCGTGAAGAGAGTACTGGACTAGTAAGGAGCTCCAGAGCCTGCTTCTCGGCTACAGATGAGCATGGTCAATTTGTTCACTGGTAGCCACGTGTCCAGATGAACTCAGACTGCAGTATCTGGACAGAGCCCACCACTTCCTTCTTCCCCCTCCACCAAAGTAATTGATTACAAGTACACCATTTCCCTTACAGCAGGAAATGCTGGTCTGACACATGGAGGGTTGTCTTCACGATAGCATCAGATACCATAGAGATGGGCACAGGGTAAGAACCTAGATAGCCGGCAGGCACCAAGGCCTGCTGTGACCATGATGGGCACCATGCTGCTGTAGGGTTGCCATGGTGACTTGCTGTGTGGTTGTCATGGTGACTTGTTCTGGGCCTGGGGTGTGTCGCAGTGATGAATGTCCTGAGGGGGAGGTGGCTGTGTTTCCTTTGGAAAATTGAGACAATTATTTTAACCTCAAACCTGTGCTGATGGGTTCCCCAGTGGGGGTCAGAGCTATCTTTCTCTGCCTAGGGATCAGAACAGGCACTCGGGATGAGGAGCTTCAAGGGGAGAAGGGCAATCTGCCCGGCTCCTACGAGGACAAGGAGGACCCTATGGTTATCTCGCCAGAGGAAAACTGTGACTTCATCACCTTAACTCTTGATCCTTCCTATTCATCCTATAGGGCCCAATCCCACAAACATTTACCTCTACTTACTGGGCTTGATTCTCCATTGCCCTGAGCCTTGTGAAGCATTTACATCAGTGCACAGTGGGTTTTAAAATGCTCTCACAGAATGATTATGTTTATACTCAGTGTGCGCTGGTGTAAATGATTACAGCAGGTGCTGGAAACTGGAGAATCAGGCCCACTGACGTCAGTGGAATTAGTCCAGATAACAAGTTAGTGGTTTCACTACTCCTGCTAGTAAGAATTTGCAGGATCACACTCACCTTTGTAAATGTATAAGTGTGACAGAGCTTGGTCTTTCTTTCACCAATTTTAGACACACTGTGTATTTGTTTAAAAAGAAATAATTGTTCATAGGGTATAGGTACCTGGGGTTCTGCTTGCCTTTAGTGCTGGGAATTTGTGCTAGGTGAGATCGGTGTGGGAAGTAATTCACTGCTGAAGTCTAATTCTAGTGTCTGCTTTCATTTATTCACAGGTAGAGGATGCTACTAAACTTTAAACTTTGCAGAAAAACATGTCAGTTCTTCCTTCGAACCCTCCTATTTATGCCATTTAAACTTACATTCCACTTGATTCCCACAGACAGTGGAAATCCTTCCTTCTTGGTAATTACATCCTGCTTTATTATATTCTCCCAGCACTTGGCTTTGGATATCAGACTCTACTTCACTTCCCACCCTCCACTGCTGTGCCTTGCTGCAGCTCAGTCTTTAAACGCCTGCCACGTCCCACTGCAGAAATGGTAGAATTTTAGAAGCAGATGAAATGACTCCTGCAATTGCCATTAGCTGAAGCACTTCAGGATGGAAATCTCTATGTAAATGCAAAGTATGAAGAGACAAACAGATGCCTAGCTTTTAATCCCATGACTCTGTCAAGTCAATTGGAAAAGTAGGTCTCAAATCCAAAGCTGTGCTCTGAAAAGGGAGCTATACAGACACACAATCTGAGTGATTTCCCAGGTACTACGCTGAGAATAAAGCCTAAACTGTATCAGTGTAACCCAGTGGGTATCCTAGTTAGCCATTTAATATCTATTTAGACTCCCTCACTTGAGACATGCACACAGTGCTTTGATGTTTGGATGGCAGCAGATGGCGCTGTTGCCAATTTGCAGTGAAAGCAGTTTTACTGTACGCTGCCCTAACTCGGCAAGAATCAAGCTTCTAGGTGTGAAATCAAAACAGTCCTGAAAGACTGCTTTCCACGACAGCAGGCACAGGGGGACATTGCAGATCCCTAACCAATTTCAAAGGGAACTAATGATTATTTCATTTGCAGTCAGCTCATCCTTGTACACAGGGTATAGGCATAACTCTCTGGGAGAAGGGACTTGCAGAGCAGCAAGCCTCAAGAGCACTCAGGCAGGGTAGGTAATGAGCTTCTATAATTAAAAAGAGGTGTCTCCAACATGCAGTGGACTGCAGGCATCATGTTTCTGGCAGACATGAGACCTGGCTGCTCAGCCATAGAACAGATCCAACACGTAGTAGCAATGAAGCTTCCTGCCGATAGGTTTTGTTTTATATGTAATGTGCATATATATCGTAGTTGAGTGACTCTCCGTCCTTCAACCCAGGGGCGGATCTAGTGCGGATCTAGCTGGAACTCCCATTGGAAGAGAAGGGAGGGCTCAGTGATCACAGTGGTAGCTTAGGTCTTGGAAAACCCAGGTTCAGTTTCCTGTTCTGTCACAGACTTCCTGCATGACACTGGGAAAGTCACTTAGTCTCTCTGTGTATCAGTTCCCCATCTGTACAATGGGATAATGGCAGCCCCCTACCTCACAGAAAGAGAGTGAGGATAAATACATTGAAGATTAGGAGGTGATCAGATGTGGCAATGCAAATTGTAGATAGAATAGATCGATAGAAACATGGGGACGGATGAGAAGGCACTCACAGCTGTTGAGACCTCAAGTTACACGTTAATTATCCTTCCTTGGAGCACACTTGCCCTGTCAAAGGATGCTGAGCGCACTCAAGTCCTTGAATCAGTGGATGCTGAACAACTTTCAGGATCAAGGCACTCAGGAAGTCATAAACATGTTGCAAAGGCAGATAGATGGGATGACTATAGTTTACAGTGTGGGCAAAGTACATTTACAGTTGAGTCTCAGTGCGTAGCATATAAAATTTTAACAGCTTTTTTACTCTTATGTCATCTAACCCGTGGGATTTGAACACCACATTGATCTCAAGATATGTTAACTGGAATCACTGATATGACCTCAAATCTGCTAGTGCCTCACTCCTTTTTGCATATAAACAAGATACAGCATGGGCCCACAGATCCTTGCCTGATTTTTAGCTTTGCAATGTTTTAATAATCTCATAAATTCTAAGGGTTTGATTGTTTCATTAACTCCTGTGAGTTTTGCGCCAGATTCTCAAAGATATGTAGGCGCCTGAAAACTTCCAGCTGTGTAAATAATCAATTTTCTTGTTCAGCCACTGAGCCAAAAAATCAAAAAGAAAACAAAAATTCATTTCAGGTCACCCCATAGGAATTTTTTTCTTTGAATTGTTTTTGCAAACTAAAATTATTTTTTTTAAAAAGTGGGTTAAGCAAAACATTTTAATTTTTTAGGTGTTTTTAAAGCTTTTTAAAGTAAAATTTGAAATGAAAATAATTTTGAAACTGAAACTGAAAACATTTTTTTAAATGTCAAAACAAAACATTTGGGGGGCTTCGGTGGGTCATTTTTCTTTTGTGGTTTGGAAAGGTTGGGAACAGGGCTACTAAAACAATACAGCAAATTAGACATGAATTCACAAAATGTTTTGGTTGACCAGAATCTTAATTTTTCAGTTAAAAAAATGTGAAGCCAAAACACTTTGCTCACCATGATTCCAAATGCAAGTAGGAGCCTCCTGGCATTTTCAAAAACATGCGATACTTTCTGAAAATCCCATGAGCCACTAACTTGCATCTTCGGGGGCCTAAATAACTTTGAAAAGCTGGTCCTTTGTACTTAAAACTAGGGTTTAAGCTACAAACATTAAATGTGGATTCAGTTTTCAAACCTCATCTCTTTTCCCCTGTGAAGTTTGAAGAGCTTGAGTACTTTAGTTTGGTTGTTTCAAATGTTCATTTTTCTGTAATTTATACTCAGTGATTAATTTGCACCCTTTTAATAACTAAAAAGTGTCCGTAGCGTTTTCTTCACCTATGGAAACTTACAATGGAGTGAAGTTCTGGAATGGCCTTACTAGGGGAACAGTTAGGGTAAAAAACTAACTGGTTTCAAGATTGAGCTTGGTAAATTTATGGAGGGGATAATATGATGAGATTACCTACAATGGCAGGTGGACCATTAGTGACTGCCAGTAGCAAAAATCCTCAACTGCTGAAGACGGGACAGTAGGTGGGGGGTGGGGCTCTGAGTTACCACAGACAATTCTTTACTGGGTATCTGCCTGGTGGGTCTTGCCCACATGCTGAGGGTCTAACTGATTGCTATGTTTGGGGTTGGAGGGGAAGGAATTTCCCAACCAGAGTCGGAATGGCAGAGACCCTGGTTTTTGTAGGTTTTTTTCCCCTTTCCTCTGCAGCATGAGGCATAGGTCTCTTTGCAGGTTTAAACTGGTGTGAATGATGAATTCTCTGTCACTTGAAATCTTTAAATGATGATTTGAGGACTTCAGTAAGTCAGCCAGTGGTTAAAGGTCCATTTCAGGAGGCAACGAAGTTCTGTTGCCTGTAATGTGCAGGAGGTCAGACTAGATCGGTGGTTCCCAACCTATGACCCCGGGGCCCAAAGTGGCCTGCAGCTCCCCTCCTGCTGTCTGCAGAAGGGAACCAGTGCTTAAGGAGCAAAGCAGAGTGCATTTCCATAGAGCTAAAAGACTGGCTGGATCCTTGCTGCAGCCAAGAGGAAGGGAGATCAACACTCCCCACCTCCAGGCTGTAGACGGGAGCATGGCAAAGTGCTCCACCTAGGTCCCTAAGTGCTGGGGTTGCTGCTGGAGCCAGAAGGAGGGGACCACGGATCTTCTGTCCCTCTGGCTGCCGAAGGGCACCACTGCTTAGGGACCCAGGTGGAGTGCACCAGGCTACGGGACACGTGGTTTTCCTGCTGCAGCAAGGTGATGGGAGATCAGCAGGGAGAAGAGGCGGATTAGGGGCCTTGGGGTCCCTGAGCCTCCTGCACCAGTGGCCCCCTACCTGGGGCTGCAGGACCCCATCCAGCCTAGGGCCCTGTCCTCTGTGGGCAGGCTGGTGCTGGGGGGGCCCTGGGGCTAGAGGCCAGCCCTGGCCCAACTGGTCAGCCCCCAGAGGTAGCAAGGCTGACTGGCGCATGTGGTGCCGCTTCTGGTGCAGCCCAAAGGTCGTGCTGGAGGCTGTACTGCATGCCAGCTGGCCCTGCCCCTGGAGTGGAGCAACCAGTCGCACCAGCCCAGCCCACCCCCAGTGGTGGACCAGCTGCCCCAAGGGCGAGATGGGAGAGCAGAGTCTGGCCTCTGGCTCAAGATGGTCCCAATCCTCCCCCCCTCCCCTGCACCAGCATGGCAGAGGGCCCCTACATTGTGTGGGCCCCTGGGCAGGCCTGTGCGGTAATCTGCCCCTGGAGGCAGCTTCCTTGCTAAACTCCTTCCATCTAGTACAGTGGATGGGGGGCTGCTGACAGAGACAGGTGGCCCTTCAGGATTGTAAAAATATCTGTGGCCCTCAAGCCAAAAAGGTTGAGGACCGCTGCACTGTATATTCATGATGGTTCCTCCTGACCTTAAAGTCTATGAGTCTATAAGAAAGACTCTTTAATTAGCTCTCACTTGCCACCTGTTAAGAAAGAAAAATCCTGCATTTTATTTCTGCATCCATGTTTAGAGAGAGATAGTGGGCCAACTTCTGCTGGTAAGAGAAACAAGCTAAGAGAAACAAGCTTTTGAGTTCTGTGTAAACTCAGAGGCATCTCTCTCACACCAGCAGAAGTTGGTCCAATAAAAAATATTAACCTACCAACCTTATCTCAGGCTCAAATATCCAGGGACTGACTTAGTTTCACCACCTCAGCATGCAGCTGTGCTTGTAATATTACTTTGATCGGATTCTTAAGGAAAAAGGGAAAGGAAAAAGTTTTGTGTATTCCCCTCTTATTTAATACAGATGAAACCAGTAGAATGTTATAGAAATTTTAGAATTTAATAGAGAATTATGTCTCTTCTATAGAACCGTATAGGTGGATTTAATGACTCCTCAGAAAGGTTATCAATCTCTGTTAAATTTTACAGGACATTTTCATAAAGTCGGCCTTAAACTACAAAGACACAAAATCTAAAAGCCAGGTCCTGCTCATAGCATATTTCACAAGTTGAGGAATGTAATTAGAAAACTCGGAAGTCTCTAGAATGGTTCATAACTGGTTCTTTGCCCCTCCCCCCAGCTATTTTAGGTCCTTCCTCTACGGTTTATTGGAGGAAACATCCTTTCAATGTGTAATATGATTGGAAACGTTTTTGTGATTTTAATAAAACAATCCTGAAGCATCTGATGAAGTGGGATTTTCTCCCACAAAAGTTCATGCAATAAATAAAGTTGCCAGTCTTTAAAAGATGCCACGGGACTCCTTGTTTCTTTTGCTGATCTAGACTAACACAGCTACCCCTTTGGAACTTGTGATTTTAATGACATTAGCAATTGGGGATGGGAGGAGCAGGATGACCAGAATTTCCCTCCACATTTTGACAAGTTTCAGACGGGAGCCCTGTTAGTCCAGTTCAGCAAAACAAACAAGGAGTCCTGTGGTACTTTTAAAGACTAACAAATTTATTTATCACATTAACTCTTGTGGGAGAATTCCAGAACCAGGACTTCCCCAGGACAGCTTATGCCACAAATAAATTTGTTAAAACAAGGGGAGTCCTATGCCACAGGACTCTTCTTGTTTTTGCTGTACACAGACTAACATGGCTACCCCTAGGGAAATAAATTTGTTAGTCTTTAAAAGTGCCACAGGGCTCCTTGTCTGTTTCCCCTGCATTGTTTGCAGCCAGCCCCAGAAACAACAGCCTTGTTCCTCCCCCGGGGTCTGGAGTCTGGTAGGGGAACAGAGCAGCAAGGTGCGGGGTCGCATGTCTCGCACGTGCCCTCAGACACCCGCCCAGCCCAGCAAGTTCGAAACCAGTCTCCCTCCACCCAGCCGGCCGGCTCCATGGCGCGCAGGGGGGCGCCGCCTCCTCACACGAGCCAGGCGAGTCAGCCCCCCGCCCCCGCCTCGGGTCCCAGCCCACCCCGTGCCAGCACCTGAGCTCAAAACGCGGCGGCGGGGCACGGAGCGGGGCGAGGGTTTGTCAGGAGCGGCGCCGAGCCAAGCGTGTGCGCCTGCCTCCCCCCCGCGCCCGCGGCGGGTTGGTTGAGCCCTCCCCCTGTGTGCGGGGAGGTTTCCCGTGGCCCTGCCTGGGGCCGGGGCAGCCGCAGCTGGACGGCGACTGGCTGCGGCTGCTGTGTCCGTGCTCGCGCCGCCCGGGCCATGCACAGCTGCAGGCAGGGCGGCAGCAGCAGGTCTCTGGGCGGCCCCCCAGGGTCGCTGCCCCGGGGGGGTCCCGGTCCCGCCTAGTGAGCTTTGCCCGGAGGGAGGATGAGGAAAAGCCGGGTGCAGCTGGTCCTGGCCACTTGTCTGGGCTCCTTCCTCCTGGGGCTTTTCTACTTCCAAAGCAGCCTGAACCCAGGTGAGTTCAACAGGCACAGCCCGCTCCCTTGTGTGTCTGTCTGTCTGTCCCCTTCCCAGGCTCTGTTCTGTTCGCTGCACGAGTGCAAACCCCGCTAGGAGTCCGCCCGGGCCAGGTGCAGTTATGTGAGTTAAGGGCTGCACTCCACCAAGCGGCTCCCCCGACTTCAGGGAGGGCGGCGCTGGGACCCAGACCCAGAGTAGCTCGTGGTGATCGGTGAAACTAGTCGGAATTGAACCCTTTCTATCAGGGGATGTTGCACTGGATGTAGTTAGGTTTTTACACGCTTCTCTGTGCGGCCGCGGCCGGTTTAGACAGGCCGTATGTGCAATAAGCAAATGCCAGTTCACCAGAAAGTCCTGCTTTTGTTGAATCAGTGAAAACTCACTGGGGAACTCGCTTGGCCTTTACACATTTTTCAGCGAAAGTCTTTTACCTTCGCTTTGTATCTTTTTTTTAAATAACGGGATAGATATTGAATGTCTCATATTCAAATATCCATTTAAAAAAAACTTCTTTGGGGTCTGTTTCCAGAGGTTTACATGCAGCCCTTTACGCCAATGCCTTTAGATTGGATGAAGTCAGGGAATCCACCAACCTAAAATCTGCACTTGGTATTTGGATTAAAATGTCTGTAAAGTGCTGATGCAGACTCACAAAGGTGAAAGACTGGAACAGGTCTCAGACAGGTATTTTATGTCACACCTAGACCCAATTAAGTTATCCCGCTAAGGAAGGGAATATCATTAATGTCTGCTCATAGTAATGCATTGTACTTGAGAAGAAGATTCAGTAATAACAGAACTAGAATAGTCTTGTACTGGAAGGGTGGGTAGTTTCACTGCCTGTTTTCTGCTCTTTCCTTAAAAAAAAAAATTCATATTTCCAAAGAGATGGGATTAGGTAATTCCCATCATTTAACATGCACAGATATCTTCTGATAACAGCAGAGATTTATCAATGCTGCTTTTAAAGTTATCCTCAAATTCAAAATATCTGTTTGACAGCAATGTTGGTAGATTTTTTTATTATTTTTTTTTTTTTACCAGTCTGGACTAAACAAGACATAATTTCCCATTTTATAGTAGCTGTTCCATATCTTTAATGTTCTTTCCTGAAAATAAAAATGTGACTTGTTGGCTGAATAATGTACAAGTTGAAAGGAGCATTAAGGGGGTGTGTTATGCTTACTCTGCAGTCCTAGAGAATGGCATTTGGTTTCTGTTGATCAATCGTGTATACTTTAAAAGCAATAACTTCAGTTTTCTTGTGATGTTTGGAACATTTAGTAGAAGAATGGTGCAATCGATCAGTTAAGTAACTGTG
The DNA here is from genome assembly GCA_007922175.1 of Pelusios castaneus. NCBI lineage: Eukaryota > Metazoa > Chordata > Testudines > Pelomedusidae > Pelusios > Pelusios castaneus. The sequence continues at coordinate 10,191,956 of ML685770.1, forward strand.
CATTAAACAGAGAGAAGGCCAGATTTTATGTTAATTTCACTGGAATTGCCCTGGTGTAACTAAGGGGAGAGTCTGGCCTAGTATATGATTTTTACTGTAGTTTTTTTAAAAATAGGAGGACGTTCATGGGCCCTGATCCTGAAGACTCCTACTTTAATCCCGTGAGCACTGCCAGTATTGATCTGCATGAGTTACTCACCGGATTAAAGATAAACATTAGCAAAAGCATTTCCTGGTTCAGGCAATCAAACCTATTGACAGCGTTCACTAGGACTACATTGGAATGAGGTAACTAAATGTCTGGAACCTGTGCTGGTGAGGTGCTGAGTGCCTCCTGTGGAGCTGTTTGGAAACTGAGCACCCCTGATGCAAGATTCATGCCCTTCATTCAGAAAAAGTATAATTTTTGAGGGGTCCCCTAAATAAACCTAGTCATATAAAATGAGGTTACTTTTCAGGTAAAGAATTAGGGGCAAATCCCCAGCTGACATCCATGGTCATTGCTCATGGATTGTTTCCTCTCTTTAGGTTGGTTCATGAGCAGTGACGATTAGCCTGGCTTAAGATCTGCCGCAGATAGCCAGGGCTGGATCAAGGCCTCGGGGGACCCGGGGCTGCCCACCCTTGTGGGGCTCCCCCCATTGCGGTGGCACCCTGCCTGGGAGGGGGCGGGGACGGGATCAGGGGCCCTGCGGCCCCAGCCAGCGCTGCTGCAGGGGCCTGGAGGGGGAGGAGCACGGGCCTGCGCTGTTGCGGGGGGGCTACTGGCCAATGATGCTGGTGATGACTCCAGAGGGGCCGCAGGCCAGAGTCTGTGGTCCATGGCACTCCTGCCCTGCCCCTGGGTTGGCTGGTCTGGAGCAGACCATCCACCCAGCTCGGGGACTGGGCATGGTGGGGCACCAGAAACCAGCCAGGACTGGATTTTTGGGGGGCTGCAGGACACCCCTTTAAGCGATGGCCCGGGGCTGCAGCCCCAAAAGCCCCTGCTTTAATCCAGCCCTGCTGATAGCTCACATTAGAGATGACCATTGAATGAATCGAAAGGACACTTGTGTCATCTGAAAGCATGTGAGTTCAAGGTACTTTCCAGTAATACCACTGCCTGCCTCTCCACGCTGTTCCTCAAATTTGGTGGTTATAGAGAGACTTTACCCCAGCAAGTGCTATCTAGTGCAGAAAGCAAACCAGCTGAACAAACGCATTTTCTCTTAGCTGAGATCAAATTGAGATTTATCACTTCAGTTTTAGGGGTTATGTGTAGTAATAGCAGCTCAACAATTTCAGACAGAAGTGGGATTTTTATTTTAAAGCTGATAGTGGCTTTTTAAGTTGGTTAATGTATTTCTGATATTACACAAAAGGTTTCCAGGGTGAGGCCTCGTACACACTACAGCCTTATCACATGGTAAGGAGCTTTACTGTGCAATGAGGCTGTGAGCGTACACATTACAATGTTGCCTGTTGCGGCAGCAACACGTAAATCACCTAGACGAGCGTGGTAATGCTTACCACAGATCGTCTGTCCCACAATAGAGTGTGTGTGTACACTCATAACGGGTTACACAGCCTCTGGAAATGTCCCAGAGTGCCAACCGAGGCCACCGGAGCTGTCATACTTGTCAATTTCCCTGCTCTAACAGAGCAGGGAAATTGACGAGCCTCAGGGCTCCAGCCACCAGGGTTCCCAGAAGCTCTGCTCTGGCAGGGCTTCAGGAACCCTGTTGCCGGCAGCTGAGGCTCCACTGCTGCTGCCTGCTGCCGGCTTGAGCCCTGGTCTTGCGGCTGTGGGGCTCCAGCCATCAGGGCAGCATGGCTCTAGCCCCAGGAAACTCCCGGGGCAGCACGCTCCAGCCCTGTGGGGAACCCCCAGGGCAGCCAGCCCGGGGGAACCCAAAGGCTGGCTGCGGCAGTGCATGGTGGGATAGGTGCCCACCATGCACTGCTCCTTGTAGCGAAAATTCAAAGGAGCGTGTAACGCTCCTTTTCGCTACAAGGAGTGCTGTGTGGACGGGGTAAAGTGTTGTAGTTATAACGCTTGCTTGTCCCACAACAGCTTTATTGTGGAACAAGTCTGGAGTGTGTACATGGCCTCAGGCTTTCTCTCGCAAGTCCCCTTCAGAGCAATCAAATGCTTTTTCCATTGTTGCTAGGCTATGTTCTTTAAGTTGTAATTCACATGCAACCTAGAGTAAGTAAGTTGTAACTGGATCAGTGCTAATGGTGCCGATAGATTGCGCCTTCGTTTGAGCAGGGATCAAGGCTTAAAATTGTGACAAATGATTGTTTTATTAGACATAGAAAAACCCTTTAGGGCTTTATCTCTGTGGAAGAGAAATAGCTAAATCAGCTAAAATTCTCACTGTTAGTTATGTCTACGTGTGGAACAGCTTGCAGTGAAATAACAAGTCATATCAAAGTAGGGCACTCATCTTCCAGAGTCAGTGTGTGATGCACAGACTTGTACTGAAATAACTGAAAGTGTGAATTAACCATTGATTTGATTTATTTCATTTCCAGTTTCCATGTAGACAAAAGCCTCTGACCACAATCCACCCCCCTTGCAAAGGCATGATACAAGGATGTTTCCATTGAAGTTAAAGGCAAAATTCCTGGGTTTTTTTGGCTTGTATGGCTAAGTTCTATTGGCAGTAACACCAGTGTAAAGACAGAGTAACTCCTCTGATTTCCACAGAGCTACTCCAGTTTTACAAGTCTGAGCATGATCTGACCCTTAGTTTTTGTTATGGGGTGGGGATGTATCAGATATTAAACGCATTTGGTTTTAGCCACAATTACAAAACGGCAGATTTAGCTCTTTGTAAAACCTCTTTAAATAAATGTTTAGTGTTGACACACACTCTAATCTCCGTTAGTTTGATGCCAATCCAATGAGGTCTTGGATTGGCCCTGGTGCGACCAAAGTCAGTACCTGATCCTTTGACTGTTTTATCCTCCAGCTTTCACTGAGCTTGTACATCATTGGCAGTGTCTCCGTGAGTTTTGTCCGTCCCAAATTTCACACTAACACTGGTGCAGTTTTCCCTGTGGTAGCAACAGTGGGAGTGCCTGTCTAAATGCTTGTGTTTTTCTTCATTGTGCCATTGAACCCCATTCAGAACAAGTCTAGAGGACAGCACTTTGTCCACACTGAACCTCCAGCCATTGCTACTGCCAGTGGGAAATTTGGGGATGTGGAGGACGAGAATACGAGGCTATACAGGCCACTGAATGCAGTACAGAGAGATGGGGCTGCCTGAACATAAGGAGAAAAAGGGAATGAATGATGGTCTCTGTAGGGGCCTCAGTCTGTGAGGACTGAAATCAACTGAATGAGTTGAGGGGTGAGGCTGAGTAATTGAACAATCCTTCAGGGGAATCTGTGGGTTTGTAGTTTATCTTTCGCCCTGCTGGCATTTTCCTGCTGAAGCCCGCTTAAGGGTTTGTGCGACATCTGCCATCTCCAGAGTGGTTAAACAAATGGCCATGCCATCCCACAGGAATGTGTCTGTTTCCTATGTAAAAGAGACAAGTCTCTGAAGAAAGTGCTGCAAGGGACATTCATCTTTGCACAGCCTGACTCTAACCATTGTAAATCAGGAGTAGCTCTACTGAAGTCAGTGGGGTTACACTGGTGTAACTGAGTGGAGAAACAGGCCCCATGTGCACAATGCATTCTAATTTCTGCCTTTCGTGTCTGTTGATTAGTGAAGGCCCACGGGGCGATGGGGTCTTAGTGAAATGCATATGTAGCTATTGCCAGTCACCTCAGGCTGCAAAGTAGTCAGGATTTTCTTCTGTACATGTATTGATTCTCAGATCCTTATTTACTAGACATCAGTGGCGGTTAAGGATGCTTGATGCCATGTGTGATTGGAGCTTGCTTCAGCTAATATATTCAAAGTGCTCTAGACATAGAGTCGTAGCATTTGACACAAGAAAGGAAGGTTCGATCTTCTGTTCTAAGCTCCTGTATATCACAGGCCACTAAATTTCACCCAGCTCTGCCTGGCTTGATACCAATACCTTTGTCTGATTAAAGCCTCTCCCCCAGAAAGTCATCCAATCTTGATCGGAAGACATCAAGATGTGGAGAATCCACCACTTCTCTTGGCAGTTAGTTCCTGCGATTAATCTCCCGTGCTGTACAAAATTTGTGCCTCATGTCTAATTTGATTTTGCCATTGGTTCTTGTTCTGTCTCTCTGCCCTAGATTAAACAGTGCTTTAGTACCCATGCTGCAGAGGATCCTGCGTTTTCTAGAATTCTTTTCAGTTCAGCTGTGGGTGTGAGTTGTTGAACCTCACCCTCCACCCCCCCTAAGATGCCTTCCAGGGCCTCATATTGCATGGTAGCTGTGCACACAGGTCCTGCTAACTTTGGTATCAGCAAGCTCAGGAAAAGTTATTTCTTTCCCTTTCAATAGGAAGTACATTCTGTGGCTGGAGTCCTAGGTACTGGGTCATCACAGACATTAAAAAGGTTTTTTGCTCCTTTGTACTCACGTGAGACCCACAGATGCAACCCAGCTATGGCAGAGTGAGATGGATAGTGTTCTGGTTCTTGCACATCATGAAAGGAATACATTACCTATCTGCAGGGCCAAAGTCTGTCCTAGGACTCAAATGGAAGGCAATAGGGTTCCACAATTCTGCGGAGTCTTCATTATTGGGTATGATGTATGAGCAGGAAAGAAGTTCACTGCTGCATCAATGGCAGGTTTCTGTAGAACAGTTCTCAAGCTGGAGATCATGAGCAAGCGTCAGGGAGATGAAACCACTTTGCCCTTGTTACCAAGTGTAAGAGGGATCTTAGCTAGAAGGCAAGCATATTTTGTGGGGAAAAGGACAGGAGAGGAATTCCATTATGGAAAATATTAAAATCCTGTATTCATTTGAATGGTACATGAAGATAAACCAGCTATAAGATGAGCCTATTTCCTGGTCATACCTGTTACGCTTTACGTCACAGAGAAAGACAGATTTTGTTTGCTGATTTCAAGGCATGGGAGTGTTGTGGCTTTAACATAGAGTGACCAGATGGCAAGTGTGAAAAAGTAGGATTGGGGGGGGGGGGAGGGTGCGATAGGCACCTATATAAGACAAAGACCTGGATATCGGAATGTCTGGTCATCCTACTTCAACACAACTTCCCAGTGATTTTCAGACCAGCTGTGACTCTTTGTGAGTGTGGAGTTCATGCTGTGTTAGAGAGCAGGAACTGGATGAGGAGGACCCCAAAATTCAGGAGAGTTTGGATCTGGGGGGATTTGGTCCAGGCTCAGCTCTACCTTGTACATCGGCGATGTCAGTCATTTAGCCCTGGGGGACATTTCTATCAGCAACTCAGTATGGCGGCCACAAAATGATATAAGAAGAAAATAAACCTGACAGCAACTATTTGTACTCATGGTCTGTAGTCTCTTGACCATTGGTATTTAAAAACCCAGGTAGTCTAATGAAGTTGGGTAAATCTTTATGTATCTTTCATTTGATATGATCAAATATAACTCATTTCTTAACAGATTTATGTGGGGAAAATCCTGGGCTGGAACAACCAGTGCAGGCCACAAATGGCCCGCGGGCCGCATGTTTGACACCTCTGTTGTACATGGATGAATGATCTCCTGTGAGCAAAGCGGTTGTAAAGGACAGTGTGTGAGTTAGGTCACTCAAGCCGAGATTTTCAAAAGTGACTAGTGATTTTTTGGGTGCATCTGTTTTTTGGGTCCCCAACTTCAGAAGCCTTAAAGAGTACCGAGTACCCACCCTCTTGAAAGCCAGGTGTCTCCTGCAAGTTCTTTGTGCTTGGAGCTAATTGGAGCCTCCTGGGGTTCTGTCCACAGAGGGCTTGCTTGATCAAATCCTATTAGCAGCTGGCCAACCCAGTTCTGAGTCTTTCCAGATAACAGCTGATTTGGCTTCCCTCTCCTTGGGGCTACGTGATAGGCACTGGTGCAAAAATATAAGGAGCCCTCCAGTGCTTTTATCTATTTGCTGGAGTTGCATAAGTTTATTTTATGTAATTTTTTTTTCAGCTCATGTTCCAGCCTTTAGCTGCATGAAATCTGAGAGACGGTGTCTGACCTGTAAGAGGGAATATGCTAATGCACTGTTAAAACAATAGACCAGCCTGTCAGCAGAGGCCTTAGATAGCACAGTCTGGAATACACCATTTTTCACACCCCACTTGCGTTTGCTTGTCTTGAAAGGGAGGCGTATAACATAAAATCTGTGACCCACTCTTGTAGACAAACTGCCTAGCCCTGAATTTGAACATGGATCTCTAATGAAGTCCATATGTTCCTGAGGGCCAGTGCTTCTATATGGAATGCGTTCTAGTCCTTCCCGGCTTTGTGCAGTTCCCTGACAGTCTCTGATATTTGCAAGAGATCTGAGAGAGGGCAAGACCGGAACTTTGTCTGGAAGTTTATTCTGCCTCTGCAGAAAAGGGACAGAAGATTGCCATCCTGAGGACTTTGCCGTATTGATCCAGGCCTGTGTCTCCCCCGGGTTTGATTGACTCAGTGCACCGTGTGTGGATGTGGGGCTACTCCTCAAGCATGTAGTTTGGCCAGTTCACTCTTTAGTCAGGTTGGGCCCCTGGCACCCCTGAAACAGCCTAACCCAATGGTTCTCAACCTTTTGTAGGTCGTTGCACATTTGGTGGTATATCGTGACCCTATAGGACAAAACAAGCCCTCCCCCCAGGCCAAATCCAGCCCTCTCCCCAGCTCTCCACGACACACTTACCGCTGTGTAGCGAGACAAGACAGTAATGTGTCCCGACACAGTGGTTGAGAACCACTGGCTAAACCCCTCATGATATATTACTGTATTTGCGGAGATCCAGCAAGCACAGCAGTCTTTGTGGTGAGGAGGCTGGATACAGGGCCTGCACAGGGAGGGGAGCTGTGACTCTTTTACTTCTGGTACTGATTGACCGGAGCCCAAATTTCCTGTCCTTCGAGTCACTCTTTGTCTTCTCCCAGGTGTTTGCTGGTGAGGGCGAGGTTAGACAGCACAAGTTCCCATCCTCTGGCTAAAAGCAGAGGGGGACTCTCCCTCCCTCCTTCTTGATGAGCACTGTTCAGCCACTTGGGTGTCACCAAGGAGGTGGCTGGCGAGAGCTTCATATTTGGAGCAGCAAAGTGGCAGTGTCCTGTTTGGGTGGCGTGGTTGTGTCTGATGCTGCAATGTCTACAGACAGGATGTGCCCCCTGATCTCTGGGTGGAAATCAAATCAAATCAGTGATGCCCTGTCAGACCTTAGAGCTGGCCGGCATCACGAGGGTCAAAGCAGCCTTTGGGCTAAACGTTATGAGCCCTAGTGAGGAGAGCCAGGGCAGGCAATTGAGAGGTCCCCTGGGCACCAGTCATCCTTCAGCCACCCCACAGTCCCAGTATCATAAATTTGTCAAAGTCTGGTGCTCTCAAATCCAAATATGTTTTCACAGACTACGCTGATGCGCATCACCCATTAAAAAACAGGAAGACAGACCCCTCCCTGGCATATCACAGGTTGAGTTACGCAGGAGGCCAGACTAGGTGGTCACGGTGGTGCCTGCTGACCTTTAACTCCATGGGGTTTCACATAGTTGGGGGCCCTGAAAGAAAAGCCGTGCTGCCAGCCATGCACCGGGAGCTTACCTGGAAAAGAAACCCTCTTAGCTGACGGATCTGGGAGCTGATGCTCCCAGTAGGAGGGGGCCTGTCCCACCTATGAAGTCAACAGGAGTTTGTAGCATCCATGGTGAAGGGTAGGCCCTAAGAACACAGCTGCTTGGATAGAGAGCTTTTTTTAGTGGAAAATTTTTCAAATTTTCAGCTTCAACATTTTCAATTGTTTTTTCTAAAAAAAAAAAAAAAATTCAGACGAAGGAAAAAATCATTCTCATAATATATGAAAGACCCCTCCCCCCAACTGAACAGGTTTTGATTTTGGGTTTTTTGATGAAAAGTCAAAATTTTCCACCATAGGCAGACACTTCAATTAGTAATAAAAACAATTTTCTATCCAAAAAACTGTTGTGATGGAGAATTTTCAAGCCGCTCTCCATGATGGATAAGGCTGAGCTTTGTGGTTCCCCCCCTCCCCGTCACTTTCATTTAACACAGACCTGATTCTGAAACGACGAGAGTCCTATGGCACCTTAAAGACTAACAAATTTCTTCAGGCATAAGCTTTCGTGGGCTCCAAACCACTTTGTCAGACGAAGTGGATTGGAGCCCACAAAAGCTTATGCCCAAAGAAATGTATTAGTCTTTCAGGTGCCACAGGACTCTCGTTGTTTTTACTGTACGCAGACTTACACAACTACCTCTCTGGAACTTGATTCTGAAATATATCCTGAGCCGGGGCAGTGCTTAACTCAGCTTTGGAAGAGCTTCTGACTCATCCTGTGGGGACAAAAGACTGGGCCAGGTCATGCAGACGCTTGTGCTGTCCAGAATACAGTTCTGCCAGTCAGCGTGAAGCTGGCTAATAAATAAATAGTCTCTTGATGGACAAATAATCTGGCTTGGCCTCATTTATAAAATCCAATGAATAAAACCACTTTTCCATCAGCGACTGCTTGGAGAATTCTCCTCAAGTCACAGCACCTCTTACAAGAGCTGGAATTTTATCATGGGATGAATTGTCTTACCTGGCTGCTATTTGCCGTGAATGTTTTAATTTATAGCACTACACCTATGTTTTAACTCCATTGCAAACACAGCATTCCACAGAATTTATCAGACTGTTTTTAATAGTGGTTGTTATTTGCTTGGCTTGAGACATCTGGACAGATTCCCATATTCCTCTCATGAAAATGCACTTAACAGACCATCAGATGGCTTGTCTCACTGAACAACTACAGTTATAGACAGGCCCAAACCACAGGGCCAGCTGTGAACATCTCTACACTGAAGCTTTTGCACTGTCATGGCTACAATGATGCCAGCTCCAGTTTAGATGTGCTGGAACAGTGGAAGACTGGGTGTGCATCGACATATTTACCCAAATGCAGGGGTTAGTCACTCTGGGGCACTGTCAACATTTGGGATTTGCGCCAGTGTGTCAATGGGGTTTCATCAATGCAAATTTCAATTTCATGTAGGTTCTCATACTCTGCCCATCAATCTGAGGGTACCTCTACACCCATGACAAAGAGTCTGGGACAGCTGATGTGCGCTCATGCGGCTCGAGTTACAGGGCAAAAAATAGAAGAGTAGACGTTCAGGCTTGGGCTGGAGACTTGGCAAAGGGTGAGGTTCTTTGTGCTCAGGTTCCAGCGAGAGCCTGCATGTCTACACTGCTATTTTTAGTCCTGGAGCATGAGCCTGGTGAACTAACGGCACTTACTCGGGCTCTCAGACTTATTGCTGTGGCGTTTTAATTGACGTGTAAGCATACACTGCGTGCCTTCTGGTACAGCGCTGAGCCACAAGGTTAGAAGTCAGTCATGTGTGATTTGTTTCTTAGTCCAGACAAGCCCAGAGCTGAAGTTCAGGTCAGCATCTGCTGCCTGATTCACCCATGCTGTGCGCACTGGGTAAACATGTTCACCAATGGAAAGTGGGTGAGCAATGTTACCAGAGGAGAGAATGGCAGGGTTTGTCCCGATGTAGATGACTACATACCAAGCAAGGCAGGAAAAATCAGGCCCTTGAACTTCGTCTGGGATGTAACTCTTTTTGCATGCGGAAGATGCTGCATGGTGTGAATAACAGTAGTGGTTCTTAAGTTGTCTCATGACAGCCATCAACGTGCACATTTTAAGCACACACCAAAGCAGGACTTGTTTGCTTGTTTTTTTAAATTAAAATCAATATTAGACCCAATTTTGAGATAATATAGGTTAACAGTTCTAAGTGTTATTTGTGCATGCACTTGCCGTGATTTGCACATATTAAGGGGTGATGCACAACATTTATTTCAGTTCGGTGCACACGAAGTTCAATGGGAGAGATTTTGTGTGTGCCCAACCCTGGATGCTTATTTGAATTGAGATTTGCAGCTCCAGCTTTCATGTGTCAAAAGTTACATGTGCAACTTGGGCACAAAGAAAATTGTTGATGTAAATTTGAAAAAATATTGTCTTTTCAGCATTCAGTTTGGTTTCAGATTCATTTTTATTACTTTTTCTGTTCCACAGTGTTTGCATGCTAGTTTGTTTACAAAGTAGGATGTGGTTACTCTCCCAGGGATCTTACTGTCTAATCAGAATGAGTACAATATACACATATAACACACGAGACATGAGAATTGACACAGACAGTTCTTTAAGAGATTGGCAACACAGATAGGTTTGAAGGATAACAGGTAACATGTTCTTGTGCATGGGAAGAGAGAGTTCATAACATATTACTTGATATCTCGCAGCTTAATAATACATGTATATGATGCTTTGAGAATGCCGTAACCTTTCTCTCATTTGCAGCCCACCCAAGAGAGGATCTCTTGATTTCAGTTTGCTGTACTGTGGCACAGAACCAGAAAGGTTTGTGAAATATCCTGTGATGATAATGTAGCTTATTTTATTTAGGGCCTTGTGCTGGAAGATCTCAAAGCACCTTGCCAGTGTTAACTAAGGCCTACTTTGCACTAGCCATGGTTTTTGGCAGCAGTCGAAGGCAGATATGTTACGTAAAATAACTTGCCTCTCTCCCTTCTACTGCCTAAAGCCTGCTTACCGCTGTGTGTCAACTGCACTGATCAAAGAGTAATGGCCTCCCGTCGACTCAGCATTACTCTTTTTCAGGGAGTGGACTTACCAGCTCGACTTCCGAGTCAATTGAGCGGGTCTTCATCGACCTGCTCAACTGATTTGGAAAGCTTGAACTGACACAGTGAATTTGCCGCTGTCTGTGTAGACTTGGCCTAACTGTTAGAACCACCCGGGAGGTAGAGAAGCATTATTCCCACAAGGCATGAGGGGATTTGCCTGATTTATTTCCCACTGACTTCCTTAGGAGTTGAGAGCATCCAGCACTTTGGAGAATCAGGGCCAATTCCACTTGCACTGAAATTGACTTCAGTGGGTACAGGAGAGGGCTTGGAATAAAACCCAGGGTTCTTGGCTCCCAGGCCTCTGGAATAGCCACTAGCACACACACATGCTCTGGAAAGGGATGCTGGTTATGGGCATGAGGGATCTGTAGAGATTATACTGTTTGAAACTGAGATCCAGATACTTGTCTGGACCTGAGGTTTTGGTTTGATCCTATGTTTGGTTTGGGTAACTTGATGTTGCCGTATTTTTCTCCTGAATTCTGCAATATTCCCCCTTTTTGACGTTCCTGCGTATAAATACAGCTATCCCTTTGACAGTAAATATCCCTTCTGCATCTTGGGAGGGAGCAACATGGAAAGCTGCAGGTCTTTAAACTGTTTACTTCTCACCTGAATTCTTTATATTGGATGGTTTGTGCCTTCTCTGTTGGCCCTGCTTGTGGAACACTGTATAGAACTCATTGTAGGCTGGATCCTCTTGTGGGTCCTTGCTGTTTATTCACCTCTTTCTAAATAGCTGCATTGAGGAAAGTCCTTGGGGGTGTGACACATGGCTGCCTACCGTGGACCACATTTGCTTGCTGTTTGCTTCTTGCCAGAGTTCTCTGTGCCATTTGAAAAAGCAAATGCCTATCAAATCCGTTTCTAAGGGGGAGAATTGCCTGTTTTGTGCTCTATAGGGGCCAATGGTGGGAATCAAAACTTCAGTCATTCTTTCCTTTGTGGCATACATGAACTCTCTGTCTTCTGTGTAATATCACTTTCCTGTCACCTCCAATAAAATCCCCTCCATACAGCCAAAACCTCAGCCTCAGGCAGGTGGAAAGCCCAAGGTTAGGTGGGTTTGTGACAAACCTAAGGGTGTGTCTGTTGGATGCTCACTGAAAGTCCGTTGGTCAGCTGAACTCACCTCCTTGCCCTGTGATTTGTTTGAAATCTACCAGCATGTGGAATAATGTTGATGCATCATTTAAAAAAAAATTATTAGCAACTTAGGGAACAAAGCTAATGCCACATTTATTATTTTGGAAATTCTGCTGTATGCAATTATGAGAATGTCTGGCATGTATGAGAATGGTGGAGGCCACATCTAAAGGTGCTTAGTGAAACACGGACTCTGTGCAGAATCAAAACATCATTGGTGTCATGGTCTACATGTTCTGACTCTCCCATGCTTTGGAGTCTGATAAAAGTTGGTATTAATGTTTGGTATTAATGTGAGCATAGCTTAATGAGTAAAGTGGCACCTTTTGCGAGCATTGAAGTATTTGCAGACGTTACATGAACCAGCTCAACTAATTTCAACTGCCACTGGAATGCAGCCACTTCTGGATAGTGGGCAGCAGCCCTTAGAACAGCTCCTTCTTCCCTCCAGAGCAAGGTATGCAGGGTGCAGGGCTTCACAAAAGATCAGGGCTTCAGTTTTACACTTCCCCGTAGGGGGCTGTCTCCCGAAGAACAGCACCATCTGGAGCGCTGTTGCTACGTTAAATCACCAGCAACTTGCCTTTTCCTCAAAGGTCTTCAGGCTACACAGTGCAATTAGCCCAGTGCTGCTTAAATAGTGCAGACTGACAGAACCACAGCCTGAGGTCTAGGGAACCCCCTTTTTCTTGCTGACCAGTGAGTGAACCCTCAGCTCTCAGTCAGCCTTTCTTTTTTGGCTGCTTTGTTTTCACTCCGCTGTTGCGCTCGCCACAGGTTCTGTTTGCGGTGGCTTTTAGACCTGTGCTTTGTTGTGCAGCTTGGGGAGATTAAAGCTTTTCTACACTGTGTGGTCATGCTACCTTGGCAATAAGTTACAAGTCGGGCCTTTTGAAGGCTTGCTGGCCAAGTGATTCTTGGAATAAATCTAAGAGCTGTGCAATTCTGAACTTTGTTTTAGGAATTTAAGAGCTTTCTTGCTTCCACTCCATTGAACAGAATGGCAGATCTGCTCAAGTTATGCAACTATCGTGTTTCCCTGAAAATAAGACCTACCCATAAAATAAGCCCTAGCAGGATTTCTAAGCATTTGCGCAATATAAGCCCTACACCAAAAATAAGACCTAGTGATGGGCGTGGCTATGCAGCGTATCTGCACAATCCATGCATTTCGGCGCGGAGCGGTAAAGAAGACGGGCAGCCCTTCTCATCTGCCCCATCGTGACAGCTGCTATCCCGGAGGTGACCGGAGAGGTGCGGGCAGCCCCACCAACAAGGTCGGCTCCCCCTGTCAGGTCCCTAAGACATCCCCTGAAAATAAGCCCTAGGGTGTCTTCTTGAGGAAAAATTAATGTAAGACCCTGTCTTATTTTCGGGGAAACACGGTATGTCACTGTCTAAAAAACCCCCCAATGGTTACACCAGTGAACAGAGCTTCTCTCTTAGCTCAACGGATGGGGGTTTATGTATGTGGAGCTAAAAACCTGAAGTTGGAAACTGGTGTCTCCAGTTTGTTGCCCATGGACTTGTTCCAGGAGGCCTAGAATTGTGTGTGCAGATGAAACGTTTGGGATTTTTAATTTGTGATTTTCGATTCCCTTTTGTTTGTGTAGGGAAAACCCCTAATGACCTGAGGAAAAAGGCTGTTCTTAAATTGTGGCATTGACTTGCCCATCACTGGCCTGGAATCCACTTGTCTTTCGATAGCTCTCCAGTGCTTTGGTATTTGATATGGTTACATGGCTAATTTGTCTTAAGAAGAAAGAATCTTTTCTGGTAACTTTTACCATTGCATTTATTGCTGACCTAGGGTCCAATAGCTGCCTGAATACCAAAGGCCTGGGACACGCTACTGCCCCCTTCTCATCTGTGGAATAAGCACAACCACAGCTCCCACATCTTGACACAGCTACATTGGCTCCCTGTCTCATATCAAAAGTAAGATAAACATCTGCCCATTTGTGCTTGGTTTTCAAAAACATTCCTCGTTGCCAGCTGTCTGCTGTCTTGTATGTCTCTCTCCACTCCCTCCCTGCTCCTACCCCTCCCCTAACACGAACCTCTGTACACAATGTCACCCCTCAATGCGAGAATCTTGTCATCTTTTGCATCCACGATCTGGAACAGACTTTTTTCCTGACTGACTCACTGTTGTATCCGTTTGACTCATCAGCTCTAAAGATGCCTGCCGAAAATGTAGCTCTCCACCTTTTAATCTCTCCCCCGTGCTCCTATTTTTGATTTTCACTGCACCTGTTTAATTTAGCTCCATGCAATGGGTTGGAGATGCTCTTCCATACCTAGCAAAGCTGTGTTGGTAGTGCCCAGTCAGCTTGGAGATTGCTCACTATGTTGGCTGTTCTGTGCTTTTGCGTAGCTGCTTCTTCAAGCTACCTTTGAAAGCATTGAAAACCACACTGCCCACAGCAGGTTCCGGTGTTGTTCTTGCATTCATAAATGATGTTACTGCATCCATCACAAACCTCTTTGAGATTGGGTGTGATCACACCATGCAGTTAATGTATCTGCCAGAATAAATTAATCACATGATCGCACCTAAGAATTTTGGATCAAGGGGGTGGATGGGTTTTGCTGAGGAGGCAGAGTATTTATTGTTTGGGTAAGTGTAGGTGTGTGTGGAAAGAGAGAGACAGACAGACCCACACTAACACGTGGCCATTGCAAGAAAACCAAACAGCAGTCTGTAAGCATTGTGTGACCCCAAGAGAGAGTTTCCAGGCAGAGGTTCTGGCTGAATGAAGCTTGGGGATGTCAGATAAGAAGCTGTCCTTATTTTATGTTCTGACTGCGCTTGGAAAAGCAAATTGCATTCAAAGTTTTGGGGCTGATATAACATCTTAAAATGCTAGGTACGCACATGCTGATGGAGCCTGATTTTCAGACTCCTCACAGTCTGTGTTCTTAGCTAGAGTCTTACTTCTGTTTACATCCCGGTCATACACACATTCCACACTAAGGTGCGTTCAGACATCGGTTGCTCCTTTGTGCTAGAGTTCTTTTTTCTAGACAGACCTGGGTAGACAGCTTGGTAGAGTGAAACTCTAAGCTAAAGATTCCTCTTCTTCTCCAAAGGTCTGAATCTCCATTTTCCTTTCCCTTGTGTTGTCACTTGCTCC
The DNA here is from genome assembly GCA_007922175.1 of Pelusios castaneus. Classification (NCBI taxonomy): domain Eukaryota; kingdom Metazoa; phylum Chordata; order Testudines; family Pelomedusidae; genus Pelusios; species Pelusios castaneus. The sequence continues at coordinate 10,207,012 of ML685770.1, forward strand.
AGGACAAGGAGCGTGCAACGCATGTGTGAAATGTTAATGGGTTGATTTGCTAATACTTTACAGGCTCCTTGCACTAGTGTAAATGACTGCAAAGTGACAGAGACTCAGGCATTGGCTGTGGACAGTGCAGTCTATGCAGCTCGTGCCTCACATTGTGAATGGCGTCACCTGACTAATTCACCTGCATATTCTGGATTTTTGCTGGGCTCTTTCCTAATTTTGTCCGTGCAGAGGAACTTGGGGGTTCATCAGGCTTGAAAGGGATTGCTATGTTCCCTTGTCTCGGTGCCTAACTCTTGCAGTCACCTTCATGTGAGTTCAACCTCTAGAAATTCAGCAAACTGCATGGATTTGCAGTCTCAGTCCAACATGATTCAGCTCTGGCCTCTGACCAGATGTTACTTCGCTGCTGTGTGTGATGGATTATGGACTTTGCAGGAAGAAGTGTGACACTGCCGTTGGGATCAAAGGTGATGTTTATCTGGAACTATTCACGGTGGGAGGTTTCTGTGTCTAGGTCCTGGCTAAAGGAGACTTCCCATGAGGCATTGACTCAGGAGATTAGTTTGACCCAATCCAGCAGTGTGGAGCTTGAGTAGATCTGTGGTAGACTGGCGTTAGCATGATTCTGCTTCCACTGAGGTCAGTAGGAGTGGGTGAGAGTCTTAGCAGTGACTTCCATGGGCGCAGGAGTGGATCCAGAGTCAGCAGGGAAGAGAATTCACAATTCCTGACTCCCAGACCCCTGAACTAACCACTAAACTGCTTTCCCTACCTGCCAAAGGAAACCGACTTTCTATAGCGCCTCCTGTAGGCCAATATTGCTAGTGCAATAATTGTGGAGGTGAATACTGCAGCCTCTCAGACAGCCAGGTGGAACTGATACTTAACTTGTGCACACTGTGTCTCAGTGTGTTTTGGAAGTGCTTGAGCCCATTCCCTGACACTCAGAGGAAATGTTGGCTGGGAAGTCTGGGTTATCTGTGCTGCTTCGTGATAACTGAAGGTCATAGTGTCTCACACCAGTGCTCCATCGAGCCTGGTACCTTGTCTCAGACAGCCTCTTGTACCATGTGCTGCAGAGGAAGGCGCAAGAAACTTCATAATGGATAATTACACAATAACCTTTTCACCAGGGGAAATTCTTACTTCCACCAGGCAGTTCATGTTTGGCTTAAGCTCTAAAGCTTGTACATTTTTATCCCAGCTAATACACCCATGGATATTCATATGACTCTTCAATGCTTTTTAAAATATGAGCTCCTTGACTCTGTCTAATGGCAAAGAGTTCCGCACGTTAACTACATCTTATGTTAAAAGGAAATAATCTAAGCAGAAATCTGAACTGTGCCTGTAGTTGGTGAAGCACTGAGAATCCCAGAGATTAACAAAGGCTCAGGGGAGTAGCTACTAGTAAACAGGTGCTATCCAAAATTTTTACATGATCTGGTTGCTGTCTCCTGCATTGTGATTTTTATAGGTCTCGGATGTGGGGCTGGTGAGGCTGCTAGAAACATGTAAGCCAGGCATAGATGTCCCTTTCAGGGCAGCTGGGACTGTCAGCTGTACATCATCTGGGATATTGCTTGCTTGCATATTTTGTTAATGTGCCTGAAGCTGAACAGCCAAAAGCAGTGGTCGGAGCCAAATGTAAATACAAGCAGGCACTGTGCAAGCTCCCGTCCCTGGCCAGCACCCTGCAAGAGAGCTGATCCTGACTCGTAGCACCTTCCACTATCCTGGGCTCCCACGCAGCAATCGCAAGGCAGGGGCTTGGGGCACAGTGGATCAGGTAGAGGCAGCCACTGACTGAGACAGCTGGGCTCTTAATTTAACAGGGTGGCACAATTACCTGGGAAGTCTGGGCTCAAGGGTTCACTGCAGCAGTGTGCCTGTATACAGGGCTGGCCCAAGGGTTTTTGGTGCCCTAGGCAAACTATGATTTTGGCATCCCCTCCCCCACATTATAAGCGATAAGATATGTAAAAAATTCTCTTCCATTTAATTTAGTGCCCCTTCAAGCCTGGCATCCTAGGCGACTGCCTAGTTCACCTATATGGTTGGGCCAGCCCTGCCTTTATATATAGGCCCCAGTGATTGTGAATCCATATGATTATGGACACCTCAGACCTTCTGCATGTGCACAGAAAGACCTTGGATTGCAATTGTGTGGGTTGCCAGCCTCCTCAGTTGAAAATCTGCTCTCTGACATCCAGACTGGGTGGTGCTGGGCAAATCTCGATCTGCCAGCCTGTCTCTCCCCCAGCATTGAGAAGGTGAGCACTACCGATGCGATTCCTGCAAGGCAGTGGCCTGGAAAGGGAATTTATTGACAGTGAATGGGAACGCATGTAGTTTACATTTGCATCAAAGCTCTGATTCATACACTGCTGCCACCATCCAGGGCCAGGAGAATGACTGAGTGAGGTGGTAGTGTTGGAGAGGCTGCTCTGGGAAGACCTCTTGCTGGGGTTGCAGGAGACATTAACCATGTGGAGACCAAGAATGTGATATTTGTACATGCCACCTCCTTAGGGTGAGCGTGGCATTCTCGGGATAATCTGTGTCCTATTATGTAAAATCCACGTTGCTGCTCTTGTGACAGCAGAAAACAGGGTAGAGATTGTAATAGAGCGCAGTTTCCCAAGACGCCCCTGATCAGCATTAAATCCCTCTTCCATCCTCATCAGAACAATACTATGGGGTCCAAGCTTCTGCTATTGCAAACATCTAGATCCAGATCCCTGGTAAGTATTGGGTAAGTGAAAGGAACCATCCAGCATTTGCCTTTGTTCAGATCAGTCTCCATTAGCTTTGGTTCCTGTCTTCAGCCATGTGAATGACTCTGGGCTATTGGCAAATATGGTCCTTGTCAGGGAAGCTGGATCCTTTCTCCTCCGTTGCATGATTTATTGTGGGCAAAGCTCTAGCCCTTTTAGAGCATTGGGCTGGAGAGTCTGGCTGATTTTTGCACTGGTTTGAGTAAATGGAGAAAAAAAAATTGTTCCCTTTAAAAACAGTGACTCAGCGCAGCTCATTCTTAGGAGAGGGCCACTGGGCGAGGCCAGATGTGCCAGATCCCAGCACTTCATGCATGCAGCAGCCAGGTGCAACCGGTGACAAGTTGGAATCTGAATATATGTTATCAAGAGGACAATCAACCCAAGCTAAGCTTTGCAAACAGGTAGGAGTCAAGATAGGAAAAGCCTTTCCTGAGAAGGTTTTATAGGATATGTGAAAGTTCCTAGCACAGCTTTAATCTCCTCTTCTTGTTAATGGCAAGGCTGAAAAAACCCATGGGATCTCCAGCAGGGCAGAATTTCAGTGCTGTTATGTAATGTCTTCTGGCAGCCAGATCTTCATAAGTCACAGCTCCTTCTGGGACCAGTGGCTGCTAGGAGATGGACTGACTTCTCTTAGTGGCTGGGTCCTTGTTGCTTAACCTCTAGGAATCTGGCTAAAGCCTGAAAACTGGCTGGTTTGATTAGGGTCTCTCAGAGGCCACGAAACACTCTGCCAGGGGCTGGGCAGCAGGGAAAGCTTAGAAGATCACAATTCCTGTCAGTTAATTGACAAAGACAGAAGTAAGGTTAGTTTCCTTTCTCAAGGTGACTGGGCTGCAAATTGTAAACAAGCCTCAGGACTCTGAAGAAGAACTTTTCAAGGCACAAACCTTGTTCAATAGCAGGAGTCTAAAATTGTAGCACTAGCGCCATGTGTTGTAAAAATCGTAATGGCGGTCCTTAAAACTCACAGCAGCTTCAGTTAGTGGAGCCTTAGCAGGCAGTCTGAAGATTAGTGATTGTACGTAGTACGTGTGGGAAAGAATTGGCTGCAAAGCCATCTGTGAGAGCATCCCAGCTCGGCCAGTAGCGTTTGCTCCAGTCTTAACTCTGAGTTTGGAGCCAACAGAGCCCACAAGGAGCTGTGGGCCAGATGTTGATATCCCTTTGGAGGGCAAAATGTGCACACAGACAAATGTTTGATTTGCACATACAGCTATTACAGTTGCACATCTGGAAATTGCATGGTCCGATGGCACAGGGTGCTCGCTTGTTTAAAAAAAGTGGTCGGTATTTCTGGCTCTGTGAGAAGGCTTAACCCCTCTGCACCTGCAAGACAAGAGAATGAACCCCAATTAATTTGGCTCCACAGCTGGGGGTGATTAACGAGAGGAGGGGGAGGTAGGCCTGATGAGTGGACTGAGGGAGCTCAGCTGGAGAGAGACTGCAGTGGAAGAACACTCCAGGAGCAGGTTAGATTTCTGCGGGGCAAGCCCTCAGGCGGGGCCAACATAGGAGTGACAGTGAAGCCTGAGAGGGGAAAGGGCTGTTAGTTTGAAGACTTGTTTCTACATTTATTTGGACTTGTTTGTTCTGCCGTGGAAGGGGTTTAGGCTTCTGAGTGGGTAGCTGAAGGGCCAAGCTGCAGCATGTCCACACGGGGAGTCAGGAGATGAGGCTGGCTGAGAAAAGCCATTGCAGGTCCAGTGGAGAGCCCTGGATGGGGTGTGCTGCGATTAGAGACAAGGGGGTGCTTATGAGATGAGGATGTGCCCACTAAAATGAGCAAGTAAGAGGTTGGAACTTGGGCTGATGAGGCATCTCCTTCCTTTGCTGTATGTTGCCTAATGCCAGTCAGCCAAAACCATGCCTAGCTTTCAGCCGTGTGCCTGTGTGTTTCTCCTGCCTCATCCTCCAGAGCTGCATTGAAAGTGGTATTTCCGCTGTAAGGAGAATTGGGAGCAGCCTGAACAATTCCCACCAGTGTTCCAGCTACTCCAGCGTGCTGTCTCCAACAATGGCCTGCCGCAGATATCTCAGTTGGAAATCCCCAGAGGGCAATGCCATGAGGTTCGGGGATGCAATCCAGATCAGAGAGGGATTGTGTCACTCCCTGCGCTGCAACCCTGGGTGGCTCACTGTGCTTTCGCTGCTGTAGCTCCCAGCCTGGGATGCTCACAGTCAGCCACAAACATGTAGGTCACCCCCACAGACAGTGTCTGTATGCTATACAGCCGGCCTGGGTTCAGCTGTGCCGACTCCATCAACCTGTCGACAGCCGCATCTGACTTTCGCCAGCCTTGGTTACAACCGGCGGGGGGAACGCCCTGAAACATGAAAGATTTTTAAAAAAACCTTTTTATTGCAACTCTGGCTGCATTTTTTAGCCATACAACATCCAGTTTTGTTTTGATTGCCTCCCGGCTCTTGGTGACGGGGATAGTCTGTGTCTATTGCAATGTTACTGAGCAATTCAGAATCCTTGTTCTACTTCACCAGGACTGGAGTTTTGCCAGACCAGAGTCTGCTGTTCCAATTTGTTACCTGTAGCTCCTGTTGTATGGGCCTGTCTCTTTATTTCCCTATTCTTGTTAAATGTATTTACCGTATCTTATGTTAGCAGCTAGAGGCCCTGATCAGTAGAGACCCCATTGGCACAAACACAGAGTAAGTGACGACCTGTGCACCAAAGAATTTGCAGTTTAATCAAGACAAGTTGCAGCAAAATGAAAATAACAAACAATCAAAAGGAAATTCCAAAGGGGTAGCCGTGTTAGTCTATTGTAGAAAGACAACAGAGTCTTGTGGCACTTTTAAAGACTAACAGATTTATTAATCGCATGAGCTTTCGTGGGAGAAAATCCCACTTC
>ML685770.1:10213064-10275120 GCA_007922175.1 Pelusios castaneus
GAAGTGGGATTTTCTCCCACGAAAGCTCATGCGATTAATAAATCTGTTAGTCTTTAAAAGTGCCACAAGACTCTGTTGTCAATCAAAAGGAAGGGAGAGAGAGAGGCCCTGTTCTTGCATAGGCCAGAGAAATGAGGGAAATAGTAGAGAGCCCCAGCAATGATCTTTGTAGCCATTATCAGTTGATGCTGTCCTGGGAGAATGAGCCTGGAGGAAGGATGTGAAGGACAGGGCAGTGGTTTAGTTTGGGGACGATATGCCATATCTAAAAAGGGCAACGTGGAAAGGCAGCATGGAGGCACTTAGGAGGGAAACAAATGTGGGTTGGAGAATGGCGTTGGGTGTGGAGGGAAAGAGACAGAAGGGATGCGGTCAGGTACAACGGCAGACAGGGAAGTTGTGATGAGTCTGAAAGACGAGGACCCAGAAGTTTGAACCTCATGTGATTGGGGGGGGAAGCAAGTACAGGTGCCCGTGGCAGGCCAGATTTGGAGAGGAATTGCAGGGGATGAGATAGACGTCAGGAAGATCAGAGAGGAGGGGCTTGGGGTTGATGCAATGTGAGATAAAGAAGGTCTGCCCCAAAATGGGTCCTTCTGTAGAGGAGGATTTGAACTGACTTCTGGCTGACGCGTTCGGCCTGCACGAGCTGTGTGTGTCCAATGGCTGGGAGGGGAGCCCATCTGACAGCCTGTATTCACAGTGGCCTCCATTAGCCTCTTGCTTCTCTGCTGTTCTGAAAGCTCCCGACGCCGCATCCTGGCAGCGATCCCATCCTTTCCTCACGAAGGCTGCCACAGCACCTGGGAGACGAGGGAATGCATTCTCCTATTAAAGTCTGGTTGTGTTGAGCCAACTGCAGGCAGAGAAGCCTAGAGCTGGTGTGAGATAATGAATGCACCTTGTCTGTAGTTTTATTGCCTTTGGGTGACAAGAGGAATTCCATTAACCAGGGAATTCCACCGGGGTAGAGGGGAGGGGAACTTTCAGATCAAGTGCCAGGTTCAAAGGGCCATGCTTCCTTGACCGGCCACAGACTGCATCCATTAAGATTGCTTTCTTAAACTCTGGGGCATTCTCCTGTCGTAAGAGCAAACTGTATTCTGCAGGGGCCAAATCCTGTCAGGAGCTGCAATGTCCACTGTTACCAGTGAGAGCTGCAGGTGCTCAGTGTCCTCTTAGTAGGTCCCAAACGTACTCTTCTCCCAGGGGAAATGAGTGAACTGTTGGCAGGGCCACACTGAAACTGACTATTCCCAAAGCACTCCCAGATGCACAGCAGGCTTGCTCCACTGCTCTTTGAAGTCCATGAGAGACTGTCCAGGGACTTTGATGGGTGTTGGATCTGGACCAGAGTAAACTAACTGAAAACATGGAGGCAAACCCCTTTGTATTCTCTTCGTCTCTCCTCCTCTTTGGGAATATGTTTTAACATGGTAGGTAGAGCATTATTTTCTGACAGCTCTGAGGTGTTTAAAATGGATGATGCCTCTTTAAAATAAAACAGACAGTCTCCAAAAAGGCACCCAGATGGCACAGAAGTTCAAAAGGCAAGAGGAGACACTTTGTGGTGTAGCCTCTTGCCTCATCGAGTCTGTTTTCTCTTCCTTACAGCAGAGTGAGAGAAGGGTAGACCGTCTCCCTTAACTGGCTTGGATTTACATTTCTCCCCCCCCCCACTTTAGCCACAACTCTGAGAAAACTTAATTGTGGGTTTTGCTATTTAATGTCCTTCTGTCTCAGTGTCTGATTTCTGATTTTATAGCTCACAGAGGTCCCCTGCTGTGAACCTTTCATATGCTACAATGCAACCTGCAAAACGTACAGTACCATGATTATGTCTAGATCCACCCCAGTGGGTGCTGCTGCCTGGGAACGGGCTGAGATAGCACATTTCCCAAGTACATGCCTTTGGAGCCCAAACTCAGTTAAAGCTGGCAATCCCTCACCCTCCTCCCACCCCAAGAAGCACGGTGGAGCACACGCTTCTTTGTCTCCCTTCAGTGAATTTTCTTTAAAGCTCAGCTGTCCCTTCTTGGGATTGAGGGGGTGAATCCAGACCACTTGTGTATAGAGTTTATTTGTTTGCAGCTGAAATGCAGCTCTCTGGAACGGAAAGTGGCAGCTGTCTAACCACGTGCAGTAAGGATTTTGGGGAGGGAAGTGAAGAATACCTTCTCCCACTGCATCTGTAGGAGAAATTAAGTTAGACAGACATAAATTCTCCTGGGGGTAGTTGGCTTAGGAGGTCTCCTGTTATAGAGTAATTTTTTCCAGAGCCAGATTAATGCAGAGGTTTTCGGGGCTGCAGTCCAGGCGCTCTGCAAAAATAAATCCAGCCCCAGGCACCTTTGGCTTGAGCACTGCCTGCCAGCCCTTGCCACGCTGTAGCCCTGCCTTGTACCTGGGCTGGCTGGTCTGAGCGCTCCCAGCCTGCACTGTGCCACAGCGCTGGCCTGCCTCACCCCCAGGCTGGCTGGTCTGCCTTAGGCTGGCCTGAGTGCCTTCTGTCCCTGGAGCACCATTGCGCTGGCCCACGCTGCGGTGCTGTGCTCCACGGTCGAGTACCAGCCCACCCTACCCCGAGATTGGCCACTGCTACTGCTGGAGTGGCTGCTGGCCCAGCTTGCCACAAAGGCGCAGCTCTGACCCACTCCGGACGTGGACTGGGGCCCTCAAAATCTAATGGTCCCAGACTCACAGGAGAGTTAATCTGGCCTTGACCTTTCCTGTGCGTACTCTTTCCTCTCCCCTTCCTTAGAGGCAGTCCTGCAGCCCTGGAACTGCTGCCTGTTCTTCCAGCTCCAAATGCCTGTCCCTGTAAGAGTTAGTGCTTTTTCCCGATTAACTCCCTGCGCTTTGTGGGATAACCGCATGTATAACAATGATTCATCAGACCCTTCAAAGCATGGTTTTTGGCTAGAAAGCTGCTTTCATTACATTCGCAGGGGAGCCCAGGCCTCTCTGTTCCTCTTGAGCTGTTCACAAGAGAACTCGAGAAGCCTCAGTGTGATCATTATTATTTGGGAGACAGGCAGAGGCGAGTGCTGCTGCATTAGCAGGGGGTGTGCATAACCGTGTCCCTTCACGTGACTTAAAGGGAAAGAAAAGTGTCGCAAATGACCCCAAACTCGTGCTTCTCCCGGCCCAAGAACAGAAATCTCTGGGTAACTGTCTTGTTCTGCCTTGGGTTCAAGGTGGTGGCTGAGCAGATGTTTTCTTTAGCAGAGCTTTAAAATCACACATGATCAGAGGCCTAATGGGCCCTTTATGCCCTGATGCAGTAAATGAGGAACAACCTTCAGCTGAGAACTGGTAAAAGCAGTGCTACGAGTGTGCAGGCCGGCCAGCAGCTCACCCAAGAGAGAAGGCATGCAAATTGCAGACATGCAGGATCCGATCCGTTGGGAACCTCTTACGCAATCAGGTCATAGTAGAAAGACTGTGAGTCTGATGTGAAATCCCACTGCTGGGCTTCTAGCACCGTGGAAAATCCTATGTAGTGTGAGGGTGGGGAACTATGTGGTTGGAGGTGCCTCTTCTAGAAACCCATAGGGAGATGGTTCTGCTGTCCTACACTCTCCGGTGAGGAACAGAGTCCCCTATAATTCATTTAATGGGCCCTCCCAAAGATTCAAAGGCTGGTCCTGTCTGTGATGAAGCAATCAAAGTGGGCATTTGTAGCTGCAAGAATTACTTAAGTTTAGAGAAGTGGATGTTTGTTACACAGCCCACAATGCTATAGAAGGGCTGGACTCAGGGGGATGTCAGCAATTGTATATATGTGGTGGCAGGTGGCAGAAAATTGCTTCTTTTCCTTTCCTTTCCTTAAGCGGGGAGCAGATTTGCGTAGCTATGTGTGACCAAGCCTTCTCACCAACGGAGCGCAGAACAGTAATGGCCTGATTTTCCGAAGTGCTGAGCACCCAGACTACCAGTGAAACCCAGGCCTTGGAGAAAGGCCTCTCAGAGGTGGTGAGAGGGGGCTGGATTCAGACCTCACTGGTTTGATGCCATGGCCATACTCCCAGGCCATGGAGCGACTCCAGACTCTCCCTTGGGTGAGGGAGGGAAATGGAGGCCAGGGCTGAGATGAGATGGCTTAGCCTATGTATTGATGGGCCAGGGGAGTGTTCAGACAGGATGTGCTGTCAGACGGGGACGCTGGCTCCTTATTCCTTTCAGAAGGGTGTTTGTGTCCAAGGTGGTGGTGGGTACCAGCCCTGTTCCCTAGCCAGGGCCGGCAGGGGCTCCAGCTGGAGTATTGCTGGAAGCTGCTGCTTGAAAGGTGGCTGTGTCAGGGCAGAGCTCAGTGCTTTGGGTGATAAGGCCACTTTGACTCTTTGCTCTCACTTTCCTATGGTAGAGGCAAGATGGTGAAGATTAGATCAGGCTCCTGGACCCCTTGGTGTAATCTAGGGCAGGAGGCTTGAGTGGCATCATCTGTCTAATTAATTGGCACTCTAAGAAGGGCCAGTTCAGCTCCCAATCTCAATTACAGGGGGGAATAGGGTTGGTGGGTTTCCTCAGTTTATTGCCGGTGTGTGCATGTCTCTCAGCACCACAGCCTTTCTTGCCTTGTCCTGGATTCTTCTGCTGAGCACCCTCTGTTCTCCTGGGCACTGATTTTGCTGCCTCTGGTAAGGGTGCTGGTCCTGTGCCTGAGATCTGTGCTAGCCTCCCTTGGCAGCTTGGACGTCCTTAAAGCCTCTAGTGGTGAATGGCCAGGCTCCCTCTGTTCATGCAATGGTGACTACTTTGTGCAGGGAGGAGCCTCTGGATATTTGTTGCAAGACTTCGTTATCAGCTAATGTAAGTTATCACCTTGGCTTTCCCCAGTGACCCCTTTTGTTAGGCTATAAACAGGGCTTGACTAAACCCAGGAGACAGGTTGCCATGGCGACTGGGGTTTGTAGCCTGGCTCCTAGCTCTGCTGTGGAAATGCAATGGAGGAGTGCCCTCTGGTGACCAAAAATAATACTGCTGGTGCCTAGCTGGGAGCCAATTTTGTTGAGCCCTGCTATAAATGATCAGGTTTAAAGTATTTTTCAGGGGATGCTTTAAAATATCCTCTAATTTCTGATTCCTGCAGGGCTTTAAAGCACATGGTGATGTACATAAATAAGCAGATTCTCTTTCTAAGCAGTATCCTGATCAAACTCTGAGCCTTTTTCAATCTTCCTAACCCTCCCCTCACACCCTGACAAGGTACACTACCCCATACCAACTTCCTAGCCTTCTTGCTACACTGGACAAGTGTGCCACGTCAGGGTTGGGTGGCAGAACTGGGACTCATGGGGGTAGAATTAGGGGTTGCTGCAGGTCAGAACTGAGGTGCATCTGCAGAGCTGGTGAAGAGATCCAGGCCCAGAGGAAGGGAGGAGGCGAAAGAGGTATGTGGGCCAGGACTAAGATGCTTTGGCAGAGGTGTGGGTGAGAAGCGCAGATTGTGCCTGATTTGTGGCACTGTCCTGCCCGTTCATAGAGAAATCGCCTGAAAACTAGGCGAAGTTAAACCAATAGATTCCTTTATCAGCCTTGACAGATTAAGGAATCTGTGACCACTAGTGGGAAGAAACTGCCGTCTGCGTCCTGCTCACAGGACTCCTACCCCTTGGAGACATCGGAGAAGAACTGTCTGGTGGTGTCAGTTTTTTTTTCCCTTGTCGATGCGGCTGGCAGGGCCTCTTGAGAAAGCGGTGCCAGATGCAGGCCCGTGCCAGCTTTCTGGCTCCCTCTGGATGGCCGAGGCGAAGTGTTAGGTCTGGGGCGTGCAGCTGGCAGATCCCCCATGCCAGGCTTCACTCAGAACGGAGCTCCTGTTCCATGCTTTGTCAGGCCACAAACACTCAGGTCCACCTAGCTCATTAGCTCAGCAAAGAAACAGCCTGTGGTGGAAGGAGAGAAATACATCTGGAGGAAGGGAACAGTAGAGATTATTAAGAAAGATTTTATTCGACGGGGATGTAGGTCAGCGCCTGGCGAGCTGAGGAATTCCTGGATTTCCTCTGCTTTAAGCAGCAGAAACCAGTGGTCTGCTGGCCCCAAATGGCCCAAAGGCCTTGGAATTTGGGAGTGTTCACTGTGCAAATCTGAATGTCGTAAATGGCTTTTCTCTCTATCGTGGGCTTGAACAAGCCTCCCCACATCCAAATGCTGAATGGACCCTAGATGTGTTTGAAACCCATTTCTGAATGTTGTGAACTGACCCCCTGTTTATTAGAAAGCAGTCTGAGGCAGAGACACAAGGAGATATGGCTGTGATTGGGGGTGGGGATGACTTTATGTACCTATATATAGGACACTAAACAAAATGAATCTTTGGTCTCAGGGTTTCAAGTCCCACATGAAAGCCTGAGACTTGTGACTTAGCTGGTCACTTTGGGAGGGATACAGGAAACCACATTTATTTATTTGGAGAGGATTCCTGCTGTCCAGGTCCACTCACCCTGAGCTTCTCTGGAAGAGTTAGGTTCTCAAAGCAAATGTCATTCAAAACAAATGGACTTTCCCTTGAGTTTGCATCAAAAACATTAGTTGGCCTTGGTGCATCCCAAAGTAGAGAGGGAAACCAGTCCCACAATTTGGATGGGTGCTTTGGGGGAAGAGGAGTTACAGAGATTTACATTAGATTCACTGTAGAGATCAGACCAGGTGTAGAATTTGGATCCAGGTTTGGGTTTAGATTCCAAACCATGCTGTTCTCTCTTCCCTCGGTTAGGCATGCGCCAGTTTGTGCCACATGCTGGTCTGTGTCTATGCAGATGGCTCATGGAACCAGGAGTGGGGTGAAATCCAACCCTTAAGTGCTTCCTGTGGCTCCAGGTTTCATGGCCTCATTTGTGCTCAGTCTATCCAGTGGTGCATGTCTGCATCAATGCAATTCAGTGACATCCTGCTTTGTTGGGCTGGCCTTACCATGTGTGATATGCTGGAGGGTATTTCATTCTGCTGGAAACCTCTGCACAGGTTAATCTGGTAACCGGGGACCAAAGTAAGCAGGTGCAACTTGCATTGAAGCCAGTGTATATATGTCTGCTTGCACCTGGGTTACATTTGGCCCCATATCATTCTCTGGTTTGTCCCTTCACTCTCACAGCAGAAAATGGCAGGATTGCCCATCAGTGATGGGCTCATGAAGAAAAAAGGGTTATTCTCTTTTTCTAGCTTGTGAGCCAAGACTTGGAGCGTTGGGCAAATCTCCTCTGGTGCTTCTCCAAATATCTCAGCAGAGAGAAATGCAGCACAACCTCCTGTTAACGAATCGTGGCCTGTGGTGCGAAGAGCAAACTCTTAGGAATAAGTAAAAGCAATGGCTTTTACTTTGCTGGCCTGCCTCTCAGCGGACGGAATATCTGATGCTGGTTGTCGAGGAGCTGCCTGTGGCCACAGCAAACTGGCATCAGTCGCATCCCAGTACTCTGTTTCCTTGCAGTTTACTGTCGGCTGCTGCTAATCAGTATGATATACCATCCCAAGGCACCTCCCAGGCAGGATACTGCAGCATGCAAATCCTTTATTGTCAGTTGAGTGGGGACCGAGGGGCCCCGTCCTCAGCATCACATGCACCACTGGGGCACCTCCTTGTGGCTCATCTAGGGATTAGCTCTCGACCGGCCTGAGGCCCCACCTTTCATTACTCACGCTGTGGCTTCTCCCATTTGCTTTGGACACAGATCACTCTCTCTTCATGACGTGGCCCTCTGGCCTGGTCACTATATTTCTTCACTTCCAGGTAGCAAAGTCCCACTGGAAAAACAGTCTCAGGCAGTTGTCCGATCCTTTGCCCAGACTATTCTGCTTTCCCAGGGCCTGGTAGGAGAACCCAGCCTCCCCACGACTCTAAATACCAGTCCAGAGATCTGATGCTCAACAAGCAGTCTGCTCAAGCTTCAACTTTGTTGCTGTTTCTCTGGGCTCTTTCCTGCCTTTCTTCCCTACCTTCTGGCCTACCGCTGGATTTACCACTGGAGCCTCCTCTGTTTCCCTTGGCTATTTCCCCTGCTCGGCTTCTTGCCAGAATCTGTAGTCCAAGGGCAGAATCCGTGGGCTTGCTCTTCTTGATACCTCATCAACTCCCCTCCTCTCTAGGGAGTGAGTGGAGAGTTCCTCCCTGCAGCCCCTCTCCTACCTCCAACTTCCTCTCTTTCTAAGCTCTTCCCCAAGCTGGGCTTCATCAGCCATTAGGCCTTATTGATCCTTGGCTCCCCTCCATGTGCAACCTGTCCCTTAATTGGCCTCTTTTAGCTATATAAGCCTGGTGTGGGGTGGACATGGCATCACACACAGATCTTGCCTTGAGTCTCTATGACTGGGCTATGATGCTTCAGTGCATTGGTCCCAATTGGGACTGATTGATTCAGCTTTAGTTGGGGAAGACACAGTACAGGGGAGAGGGTGGAAAGTTCCAGTAGCAATTAAGATGCTGGCATTTCCAGACTGCCAGCTAAAGCCAGGGAGGACGTGAATATGGAACAACTAACATACATATTGTAAATGTTAGAGATGCATGACAGCCACAGAGTTTATACTTTGATTCCAATTCCCTAATGCACTGGTTCTTAACCTTTTGTGGGTCGCAACACGCCTAGAGGCATTTTGTGACCCTACCGGACACACCAGTCCACCCTCCCCAGGCCAAATCCAGCCATCTCCTCAGCTCTCTGAGACATGCTTACTGCTGAGTGGTGACACAGTAATGTGTCCCGACACAGTGGTTGAGAACCACTGCCCTAATGTACAAGGGTTTTTGGATATGGCATGTTGGCTTAGCCCATTACTGGGCTCTATGGCTCTCGTCCCTACCTCTTACTTTCAGAATAGACTGTCCTGTTTCGAAGGATGAAAATCAGCCAGTCTTCTTTCTTGCCCAGTTCAGATTTGAGACTGTCGCACACAAACACTTACATATTGGTGGCATCTGAAATTTAATGTGGAGGGAAATGCATTCATTAGGAAGTGGTAGTGAGCCAGTTATAGGAAATGCTTCAATGTAACCTGGTCAATTTCACTTCCTATTTCTAGTCAGTTTCACTTCCTGGTTCTCTTGCATCAGCAGGAGACTGTTGTATTTACAAAGCCCCAGGGAATGTTTGAACATAATGCTCCAAGTATGCGGTTATGCTGGATTTTTAGAAAATCAATTTAATAAGAAAATGCCTTTTATATTATTGGCTCTTTAGAATCAATAAATTATCACCCTAAAACTGTTTAATAGCAGAAGTCAAACTGGACCGGGTCATCAGTTTTCAGGAGATGGCCATCTTGTACAAATTACAAAATCTAAAGTAAACTTTTATTTAAAAATAAAAATGCAAGTGATTTTCAGTAGGGATGAGCAGCTGCATCTCCCATTGACCATTGCTGCAAATAAGACTGAGAATCAGGGCCCAGGTCTCTTGTCCTTGGTGTTGTGGAAATAAACCTCCAAAGAGTTAATCCAATATGAAATGATGCAGTGATGTATGCCCGAGTTTGCTGACAGCCTGAAACAATAGCACTGAGAAAAGTGTGAAGAAGACTGACAACAGTTTAAATGCCATATGTGTTACCCTTTTCCACTGCTGATAAAACCATCCAAGAAAGGAAAGGGTCAATTATATTACGAAGATCAGCACAATGGACTGGGGTTAGTGTCTTATTTTGGTGCATTAAGTGGGAGGAGCTTGGATTGTAGGTGGAGCTTCAGTGTGTGACACTCCTTTTTCTCTTCCCCAATTTATCTGCTGCTTAAGAGTATCTCTTAACAAATAAACAACATGACTTTGGGTAGAGGCAGATATAGAGATACTGATTAGAGCACAGGGCTTGGGCCTGGAACTTCTAAGGCCTTGTTCTCACTACATAGGTTGTCAACAAAAGTCAACTTTTGTCTCCAAAACAGCAGAGCTGGACACGGTGAAATGCTCCTCCCGCCGATTTAACTACCCCACTACACCAACATAATGAAACCGCCTTCATAAGCCGCATGGAAATTTGTGTGACATAGTTTGTGTGACAACATCAGTCTCAGGGGTGGCCAGCCTTTTTGGGCGAGGAGCCACATTGCAGTTCTTTTCTCACTTTGAGGGGCTGGTGAGCAAATTTTGGATAGATAAAGCATAGAAATTGATTATATTAGTAAAAAAAAAAATTAAAAAGTGAAAAAATAAATACTAGTTTACAAACTCAATTTGGTTCTGGAAAAGCAGGGGTAGCAAAGAAGAGAAGGGGTGGTAGGCAAAAGAGGGCAGGGGTGGCCATGCAGGGTGTCAGGGGATGGTGTGGGGACAAAGGAAAGGTGACGAGAGGGGAGGGGTGGGATGGCTGGCAGGGAGCATGGCAGGGCAGGGGAGAATGTGGGAGCAGGGAAGGGCAGGGGGTGGTAAGAGAGGGGAGGGTCAGTGGCTGGCAGGAGAGAACGTGGGGAAAAGGGCAGGGGTGGTAAGAGAAGGGGGGGAGGAGGAGGGCTGGCAGGGGAGCATGGGGTGTTACCCCCTCCCCTTAGCACCTCACCTGCAGCTCGTGGTGCCCTCCCGACCCCCAGCAGCTTACAGCGCTGCACATGGGCATCACCAGGTTCCCCCCCTCCTCCCTAGCCCCTCACAGTGCCCAGCCCCTCCACTCCTGGACCCCTCACCCCTGTACTTCCACCTCCTCCTGGTACCCAGACTGTCCCCACCCCCACAGAGTGTCACCCGGCCCCTGCCTCCCTCCAGGAACGGAGAGGCACCCAGGTCCCCATTAGGCCCCCCCCCCCCCGAGCAGCACCGGATCTCCAGCCTCTCCCTCCCCCACAATGGAGCAGCACCTGCGGCCCCTTCCCCCCAAGCAGGGAGAGGCACTAAGCCACCCCCCCATCACAGATTGGCACTGGTCCCTCCCTCCCCTGAACACAGAGCAGCATCGGCTCCCTGGCCCTTCCCTCCCCTGCACTAGAGCACCACCTGCCCCCCCTTTCCTCCAAGCAGGAGGGGCACCCAGCTCCCTGTACATACCCCCCCAGCACAGAGCAGCACCCAGCCCCCCCACCCCACAGCTCCTTTCCCCGCCCCTGGCACCTTGAGACTTTAGTTGCTTGTCTCCTCGGCCAATCCCCTCCTCCGCCCCCAGTAGGGAGCTGCGCCTGTGGCTCCCCAACTGCAGCTCCCCTCTCATGGCAATCCCCCACCCCGCAAACACCTCCAGCATTGCCCAGGGCCCCCTCCCTCTCCCTCCTTCCCAGCCCTGCCCCCTTGCCAACATTCGCCCTGGCTGGCTGCAGAGCAGCCCGCAGCTGCCTTTCGCATTTCCTGCCCTGTGCACAGCCCAAACACTTGCCTGGACAGCCCGGCCCCAGCTCCCAGGTGCGTGTGGCAGCCCTGTGGGCCGGATAGCACTTAGTGGGGTGGATTCTGGCCCACGGGCCACACGTTGGACAAGCCAGGTATAGACACTGCGCTTGCTTTATGTCACCTTAATTGACCTCCAGGAGGTGTTCTACAGTACCCATTCTCACCGCTCTAGTCAGCAGTTTGAACTCCACTGCCCTGAAGGTACACATGAGTGATTGCTAGTGCCACGTAGGAGAAGGGGCACTTAGCAGTGCTATGCTAAGGTCAAGGAGCTGAGGCAGGTTTACCAGAAGGCCAGGAAGGCCAACCATTGCTTGGGGGGCGGTGCCGAAGACATGCTGCTTCTACAAGGAGCTGCCCACTGTTCTCGGCTGCGACCGCACATGCATTACCAAGAGCCCATGGCTATTTGGGGGGAACTGGGGGTGGTGACCAGCTGATTCAACCCCAAGACCGAGTGGTGGACGAGGAAGTGGAGCTGGAGGATGATGTGCAGCACAGGACAAGGTTGTCTGATAGTGTGGCAAGTCAGGACTCCTGAGTGGTGTAGCCAGTCCAAGGACGCCGGCTCTGATTTTCAGGATGCAGGAGAGGGGAGCTCCCTTAATGCTCATTTTGGTGTGATACAGTTCCTCGCAGTAGCCTGTCTCTCCTCGCTTAGGGACTGGTTTCACAAAGAAAGCTGGTGTTACACACAGCTATAAGAGCCCTCACCAAGACTGTTCCTTATTGCCAGGACTCCTGTAGGACCAAAAATTTGTGTTTTGTCTTGTTATTCAACTTGAGTCTTTGAAATAAAATGAGTCTTTACTAGTCATACGCACATGGGTCAGCGCTGACATTCAAACACAGTGGCTATAGGCAGGAATATTTGCTTAGTACAATTAATGCTGAGGAAGCACTACAGGGATCATTCAAGGGCAGCAAATAAACACCACATGGCAGAATGCATAAAGACACATATACTGAGAATCATTGTAAAAGTGTTCATTCCAAGCCTCCCTGATTCAAATAGCCACCTGCTGTGCCCCTCTAATTGTCCGGGTATTTGGCTGCCCAAAATCAGTGCCAGATTATCAAGCTCAGCACTACTTTCCTGGGGAAACTTTTCCCCCCTTTACTTTGCAAATATTATGGAGAATACAGCAGGCCTCAGTGACCATCAGAATATTTTCCTCTTTGAAGTCTTAACTGGCCAAAAAGACAGCACCAGCAGTCTTTTAATCAGCCAAAGGCACGTTCAGTGGTCATTCAGCACCCGCTGAGCCTGTTGTTGAAACTCTCCTTGCTGGTTCCTGGTGTAAGTCTTCATGAGCAAGAGGTTGGTGGTTTCTCCCAGGATCTCTGTGGGCATCACTACATCCCCCCATGGGAATCTTCTGGTCTAGAAAGAAAGTTCCTGTTTGCAGCTTTCTATACAGTCCTGTGTTCTGAAAGATGCGTGCATCGTGCATCGTCCCTGATCTTCCTGCACTAAGGTTAGTGAAATGGCCCCAGTGATCCACCAGCGCCTGCAAGACCATGGAATTTCTGGTTGATGTACTCTGTCACAAAATGCTCTGGGGTCAACATTGGAAAATGAGTTCCATTTATCACCCTACCTCAATTAAGGAATTCCATTGCCTCAAAGCCATCAGTTATTTCCTGCACATGACCAAGAGTCACAGTCCTTTGTAGCAGGAGGTGATTAATGGGCCTGTGCACTTACATCACCACAACCTCCATGGTGGTCTTTCCAACTCCAAACTAATTCACAACTGTTTGATAGCAGTCTGGAATTGCCAGCTTCCACATAGCAATTGCCACCCACTTTTCCACAGCGAGGCCAGCTCTCATTCTAGTGTCCTTGCACGGCAGGACAGAGCTTTGGACACAGTTCCCAGAAGGTGGCTTTGGACATCCAGATGTTCTGCAGCCCCTGTTATTCATCCCATACATGCCTAACAATACAATCCCACCACTCAGTGCTTGTTTCCCAAGCCCAATACTGATGGTGTACCATATGCAGCTGCTCCTTGAATGCCAGCAGCAATCTTGAATTATTTGTTCCACGGCAGACAGCGGGGGAGGCATCGCCAAGTCACTCTCTGTTTTGCAGCTCATGAAATACTGCAGGACCAGCTGCATTGTGTTCATAACCTTCATCACCTGACCGGTCAGCTGCTCAGGATCCATGCTGTCAGGCAGAGATGGTCGGCACCCACAGTTTACAAGAGCTGTTGAAAAATGGCATGAAACAAAGTTGGAAGCCCATGGAATGATGAGGGACCCAGAACTGCAGCGAGCACGCCACCATGCTGCACTGTGATATCTGTTCTCAGAGCTCCCAGTGGCGAGTTGCATAGTGGGATAGCTACCCCGATGCACTGCTCTTTTTGTTGAAGCAAGAACAATGACTGGATACGCTTCATTGACACAAGGAGCATGGCGTGGACGTGTTCAACCAATGTACTTAAAGTGGCTTATGACAGTTGACACAACTTAGGTCAACTTAACTTGGTAGTGCAGACAGGGCTTCAGTTTTTAGTTCTGACTCTGAGTAATGGTTTTCCTGTGTGACCTGTTTTGTCTATTTATATTGCATCCTATCCAGCGCCTGTGCTACACCCCTCTAGGCAGTTAATGGATATATACCATGTCTATTATGCATACATGGACTCTGGGAGACTGCTGTTGCTGCCAGCCTCTTTCCACGTCAAGTGTCACGGATTCCAGACACCAAGTGGGAAATGTATTCCAATCCTCCTTCAAAAACTGAGAAGGAAAATAGCTCATATTGCAAAAGGGCCAGATTTGTCACTTTGCTTTGTAAAAATATTTTCCCAGTTTTTCTTTCTCTTGGATTTTAGAATCGAAAATAGAACAGTCACTGAGCAATAGCTGCGAATGTGTGCTTCCCCCCTCGCCCCATTTATATAATATGGTCTCAGTCTCCCTTCTTAGCTGGATCACAGGGTCCCTTATTTCCATTTTATTGGTGTGGTTACTTCATTAAGAAGGAAGCGGTGTTAGTGCACTGGTGCTTTTATTCTTATAATCAGGAGTGGATTCCACCTGGAAGTTGCCTCTCCACCAAAACCCCAAACTTACTCATATATTTCAGGGGAGGAGGAATTAATCATTGTGGTCCAGTGGCCATTAAGGACGACAAAGAGATCTAGTTTCTAGTCCCAGTTATGTGACTGACTTGCTGTGTGATTTTTAAGGAAGGCAATTAATCCTTTGTGTCTTGATTTTCCTGTCTGAAAAATGAATTGAAAATGCCCACTCACGTATGTAACATACATTGAGGTCTATGAATGGAAAGTGCTAAGAATTCTTAACATATTTCACAAAATTTGAGAGCTTCTTGGGGAACAGTTGTCACATGGCTGTTCCAGGTTTGGGCTCCCCACACAGCTCTGCCGATGCACCTCAGTCCTGAGCTTCAGCCCCCTGCTATTCCTGTCTTGGACCAACACTGATCATTCTATGTAATAGCTTTTTTTGAATGTTAAGACCAGGCACAGAGTAGTAAACTCATTTTACGTGTGTGAATGCGGGTCTCCAGAATGAAGGCTGGCCTGCCATGCCTCTTCAGGGTTTTTCCTTTGTCTCCTTTTTGTATCTTGTTTAAAATTTGGTCTAAGAAAAGAGAGAAGCTGTCCCCCATAAGGCTGGCTGGAGGTTGCCATAAAAATGGTCTTCCTACAATGCAAGCAGTTCCTCCCGGTCACCTTTCAGATTCTCTGCCTCCAGGAGTCACAGACCATAATTAATGCCCAAGGCCATAATTTCTGACTTCCACGGAGAGCTATCATTTCTTCTCCTTTTAGGTCTTGCACAGACACAACAGGAAATGAGGGATAAAAGGAGTGTGTATTAGGCAACAATATGGAGATATGTGTTTCTACCAGGATTAACCCTTTAAAGAGAGAGTGTCCATGTGTGGTGGTCTCGCTCTTTTTATCCCCTGGACTGGGAGGCTTCAAATGCCGGTTTCTTAAGGACTGATGGTATTAGTTCCTGTGGCAGAAAACTTAGCACTGTTCAGACGTTAGCCAATCTGCATATCCCCAGGTGGGAGGTAGATATGGCTTAACCCCATTTCCTCAGTGGGGAAACTGAGGCAAACAGACATTTACGAGCATGATATTCTGAAATGCTGAGGGCCTACAAGGTCTGCTGGGGTTGTTGGCGCTCAGCATCTTTTGAGAATTGGGTCTTAAGTGACCTGCCCAGAATTGCACAGCATATAGGTGGCAGTTCTGGGAACTGGACCCAGCTCTTCAGATTCCTAGCACTGTGCAAAACAATAATTAATAAAACCTAGCTCTTATATACTGCTTTTCACCTGTAGGCCTCTAAGTATTCTTCAAAGGCAACGAATCGTGTTATCCCCATTTTACAGATGGGGAAATTAGAGCACAGAGAGAGGAAGTGACTTGATTAGAACCAAGGTCCAAGTCTGATTCACTATCCTCTAGGATGGTCACACTTCCCCTGTGTTAACCATAAGGCGATATCTCTTCCCTTAGGAGCCAAACTGAAACTGTTAATCTGAACATTGGCTGCTGGGATAAAATAGAATCCGAGTTTGAATCATCACTGGTGTTTGTTCTGCACAGCCCACATCAGCATCGTCTGCCAACTTCAAGCTTTATATAGATACGATTTCAGTCTGTTTCCAAAAACACCATCAGTGCATCTTCAGAACTCTGACCACCTCCATTTTGTGGTGTGGTGTGGGTTGGGCCCTGGTTTGATGTGGAATGATTCTTCTGTATTTTCCGTCCTCTGACTTCTAACTTCTCTGCCTAGCAAATGGGATAGTGAATCATTGTAGCAGAGCAAAAGGGAGATAAATCAAGTTGGGTTTGGTGCAAGCAAGGGTAGGTAAATGCCCTGGCCTTTTCATGCTGCTGAATAGATGGGAACTTTAGTAGACTGAAGAAGAAAAGCTGGGAAACAGGTGTCTGAGGCTGGTGAAACTTTTAACAATGCTATAAAAAAGACAGATGGATGGGAGACCAGTAGGTTGTGGGGATAAGTATTGAGGATACCGTTATCAGAATGCTAGGTGCCTTGTTCTCATTCGTCAGTTAATAGAAGGGTCCCTTGTGGACGGAGCTGGTTCTTTACTCAAACTTTACTATAGACAACAGGCTCATAGGGTGCATCTACGCTTACAGATTAAGTCGACTTAAGCAGCAGCTTAAGTCGACTTAAGGAAAATTAAAGTCAACTTTATAAAACCAGTGTAGACATGGATTAGCCCTAAGTCGACTTTAAGTCGACTTAAAGTGCTCCAGGGCTCCCCCACTGCCCTCCCTGCCAGTGTGGCAGGCCCAGGCAGAGCCTGGCGTGCTTCCCCACAGGGCAGGACAGAGCCCTGCCCACCCTGCTCTTATGCCCTGTCAGTGTCCCTGTCCTGCTCAGCCCCCATTGTACCCAGGTACAATGGGGCAAATGCTGAGCCTCCCTGGCACTTGGCAAGGGATGCCCCCTCTGCCACCGTGGACCAGTCCCAGGTCCACCTAGCCCCTAGAAGTTGACTTAGGCATCCACTGTGGACGCTCTAAGTTGATTTGGCAGGGTCCCCTTTAAGTTGACTTAATTTTTGAGTGTAGACATGCTAAGTCGACTTATTTGGCCAAGTGTAGACATAACCATAGAAACGACTTTGAGAATTCAGCTTGTGATACAGGAGGTTACATGTACGCAAATAACCTGGGTGTCACTTTGGAATTTCCCTACTGCATCACACCAGTGCTCTGTTTTGTCCAGTTGTTCTCAGCCAGGCATTCAGATACCTCTTGGGGTACACAGAGATCTTTTAGGGGGTATGCAACTCATCTAGATCACTGTTCCTCAGCCTTGGTGTTGCGACTCCCAGGGGGACCATGGGATGTGTTCCAGGGGATCATAAGTGCAGGGCCAGCATTAGATGTGGCAAGCAGGGCAATTGCCTGGGGTCTCTCACCACTTGGGGCCCTGTGAAGTTAAGTTACCTGTTTCAGCCTCAAGCGCCAG
Organism: Pelusios castaneus; assembly: GCA_007922175.1. Lineage (NCBI taxonomy): Eukaryota > Metazoa > Chordata > Testudines > Pelomedusidae > Pelusios > Pelusios castaneus. The sequence continues at coordinate 10,230,389 of ML685770.1, forward strand.
AGCTCGGGCATCAGCCCTGCCACCCAGGGCTCCTGCTTCAGCCAAGGCTGACACATGAAGAACAGGCTCAAGTATCACACGGGGATGTAAGTCCAGTATTTATATCCCAGTCGATTTATAATGATATGGTAAAAAAGAGAAAGGAAGCGATTTTTTTTTAGCAATCGTGCCTTGTGACACTTCCTTGTATTTTGGGGTCTGATTTTTGCAAACAGGTGAAAATTGGGGTAGGCAAGACAAATCAAACTCCTAAAAGAGACACAGTAAGCAGGGAAGACCGAGAAACATTGACCTAGTCCACTGTCCTTTCTTTAATAGAGGTCAGTGTCCAGTGCTTAGGAGAGAGACGCAAGAAACCCCTGGTCGACAATGGTGCTTCCCTTCTATTGGTTTCTTCTTTTTATCTTTTCCGAGACAGCCGTGTGTTACCGTTACTGATCTACAGAGCCAATCTTTCTCTTGAATCTTACTTAGCGCTTGGCTTTGTTAAGGACATAGATAGTACTTAGGGCTACAGAGTTAGGTGGGATACACAGGTGGCTTGTCCATTTGTCTGCTGCCCTGTAACAGGTACAGTGGCCAAAAGTGGCCTGTGCTGGGTGCTTCCACTTTTTCGAGTACCCAGCTTGAAGTGTTGAGCTTACACAAATGTAATGGAAGCCGAGCGTGCTCAGCACCTCTGGAAAATTAGGCCCAAGTGAGGTCAAGCTCAATCAGTAAATAGTCTGGGAAATGGTGACAGGCATTCCCCTCCTAAACTGTTGTGATGTGTTGCTGTGCCCCGTTCCTCAGCTGCTCCGTTCCATTTTAGAGGTGGCTGCATTTTAGTGGTGGGCACAGTGCATGCATTCATGGATCCTGTGGGATTAAAAGAGAAGCACTGGGTGCTATTATTTCACCGCTTGATGTCACTCTTTTCCTGGGATGAAGGTATGTCTCCCCTGATCTAGAGTCAAGACCTCACTTTATTCTCTGTACTCCTTCCTGCATCCCTCCTTCCAACTTTCTTTCTTTCTTTCTTTCTTTCTTTCTTTCTTTCTTTCTTTCTTTCTTTCTTTCTTTCTACCTAGCTACCTACCAGCCGTGCGGTTCAAACTTACACCCCATTTCTGTGGGCACTTTCAATAAGAAAGGAGGCACCACTGATGCTTTTGTAGCTGTAGTGATTTAGAAGCCGTTCTAAGTGTGTGTGGTGTTTGTGATAGGTTCAAGAGCTTGGGCTGTTCACTGATCACTAACGTAGCTGTCGTGGAAATGCCTCACTTGGATTGTCCCTGCCCAGTGCTTCTGTTAATGGAATGAGGAGCCTGACTCCCATATATAAATTCATCTCTAAGGTAACGGTCATGCACAAAGCTGTATCCATCTCCAACCTCTGCAGTCACAAATGGACTGTGTAACTCAGCCTGCCAAAAGTCACAGCTTCATCAGGAACCGAACTCGGATCAGAATCACGTTATAAAAACACTCCTGAGGAGAATCGCTCTTAGCTGTTAGAGGTGTAAGCTCTGTGACACAGAACTGAGCAGTTCTCATTCTGTCCCATACAGGATAGTGGGTCGCCTGTCAACTCATTACAGTCATCCTAACCCAGGCACCTCCAAAGTACTAACTAGCAGATCCTCATGACGCCCTGTTAGATATTAGCATTGATTCCCAGGGACCCTTAGAATTCAGGCCATCTCGTCTATCTCTGGTGCAGTCAGGCTTCTTCCCAACCCTGGATATGGACAGACAGTCACTGAGAAGTGAAGCAATATATTTGCCCCTCACTTCCCCCAAGTGCCAGCTGGGGGTTGGTGACAGAGTTCCCAGTTCACTCCACGCGGCTGGCTGGCGCTTAGGGGCCTGAGATCTACAGTTCAGAATCACCACACTGCAGGGAAAGCCAGTTGCTGCCGACTCAAGCTGTGATGTCATCTGCTGGCTGCTCTGTGGTCTTGGCCTGGTGTTCTGGTGCATCAACAGCCCTTTTCCCTCTCCTTGGATCGCTTCCCTGGAGCACATGGATTTGCTCTGTAAAACAGATGCTGAGGGAGCCAGGGGGAGGCACATTGGTGGGCAGCTTGCCTTGCCTTCGTTTGGGCTCTGGAAGCTCCTAGCTCCTCTTTTGCTGAACAACAGCCTGGCTCCAGGCCCTCAGTCAACATGTGGAGCAACTTTTCTCTGCTTGCTGCATGCTGGCTTTTCTGCTGCTGTGACAATGGGGGGCAATAATATGAAGAGAAGACACAGATGCCCTTCACTTGACTGTGGTCCAGTATTTCCTGGGGTGCCTTCAGCAATGAGGGATTCCGGTTCCTGCGGGGGCCAGCCGTTGAAATTCCCCACCTCATGTGTTGACTACAGTATTGTACTCACTATTTAAATTCCTGCTGCTTGGCTCCAGGCTGCAGATCATGCTGCGTGTACGGCCCAGCCCCTCGTGCACAGCCATTCTCTCCTGTGCAAGCAGCCAAATTCCCGGTGCGTTTGTGGAAGCTGGTCACTGACTCCACGTAGTGATCGGGGGATGCCCGTGGAATACAGCTGCAGTGGCAGGCACTCTTGACAGTAAGTAGAGCACTTAGTGATATGGGAAGGTAAGCCAGAGAGCCCCTCCGGTTGGTTGCTAATAAACACTCATTGCTTCCTACATATTCCACACAGTAAGATTTGCAAGACCAAGACATTTATCTAATGGTCTATTTAGTCTGTGATCCTGCTGCTGGTATCCTTATATTGTTACAGGGTGGTATCAGAGCCCTGCAGACCCTTTGCCCACTGTGCAGTGACTGACTGCCCTCTCTACTTCTGAAGCAAAAATACATAAATAAAAGCCTACGCACAGCCTCCTCTGGGGTTAACAAGCATGATCGGCAAGAAAAACAATCTCCTGCTGCTTCAAAAGGATGTTGTGCAGCTCCCATCGGACTGGGCAACCAGGAAGGTCAGGTGGAAGATTTCTTCCTGACCAAGCTAGTGATCAGCTTCTATCCTGAGGCATGAGGACTGATAACCTCTTCAATTTCTTTTCCTTGGCTAGTCTCACTGCGGAGGCTGTTCTTATTCACATAAACATTGAATTGTTTTTTTAACTTACTGAGTTATTTCACTCAGTTACATCCTGCACCAGTGAGTTCCACAAGTTAATGATATACCACAAAAATAAGAGTTATTCTATTTCACTCAGTTAGATCCTGCACCAGTGAGTTCCACAAGTTAATGATATGCCACAAAAATAAGAGTTATTCTCTTTAGTCATCTTTAAACTTGTCTTTTGGGTTGAGCAAGGGTCCTCTCATTCTTGCACTGGCAATACCTTGCAATGACATCAACAAGGATTTATGCTATAACAAGCTGTATTCAGTAGCTTTGAAGAGGCAGGCCAGCCTTTTCTGTCACTCGCTTTATTAAGAAACTGGAGAGCTGTGTGTATTTATCAGAATAACGTAGGGATTGCCACAGTGGATTGGACCAGTGGCCCGTCTGCTCCAGTATGTGCCCTCTGACAGTGGGTAAGCTCAAGTGCATCAGTGAAATATTAAAGGAATCCAGAAGTCCCATGGGAATCTCTAGGGGACACAGGGCCAAATTCTGCCCTGAGTTACACAGAGGCAAACCCAAAATAACTCCCCTGAGGTATCTGCTTGTTCCTTAAAGGCTTTTCCCCACCCTGTATCTGTTTTATCTGCTTAGTTTGTAAGCTCTATGGGGCAGAGTCTCTGATACAGTGTTCATATGGTCTCAAGTACAGTGGGGCCCTGACCTTGGTTGTCTCCTAGGCGCTGCTGTAATAAACATGATGATCCAAGTTGCTCCAGATTTACACCAGTGTGTAACTTAGAGCAAAATCTGACCAGTTCACTTCAGTTTGAGTACCACAATTTCTGTTTTGTCTTGTACTGTTTGAAAGCAAAGAGGAATAGAATCACGACAGGAGGACTGAAACAGAGCTTTCCCTATCACGTAATCTCCTGCAGCACAGAAAATAAGATCCAACTGTTTCTAAACCGTTTGGCTTTTCAAGGCATTCCCTGGGATTTCAGCCCTCTTTAATACTTTTGTCCACTCTCTTGAGTAATAAGCCTAGAAATGTCCCTTTTAAATTGATTTCCTCCTGCTTTTCAAAAGAAGGGGAAGTGAAACAGCTGACCCCAGTTATTGGTTAAACTGCTCCAGGGTAATAACATCTGCATTCAGTGGAATATTAGTAGAATTTGGAGTATGGGTTGGTTTGATTGGTTTGGATTTAGAGTTTTACAAGGAAGACAGAAAGTAACAGAGGCACAGACAGCTGTAAAATACACCTGTTTCCTTCTAATATCTCATCATGTGGTGTGTGCTGATTAGCTCTGGTTTTAGTGTTTCCTCTGTTCCTTCCCATACCCCCGAACACTACACCCGCTGTGTCTCTTCTGCCCTCTCTTCCCAGACTACGGGGAAGATAAGACCTTGAACTTTACAACTAATCCAGATACTCCCCGTCCTGCTTCAGCACCTCTAGAAAAGTTCAGAAGTGGATCCCAACTTTGCAGCTTGGACCCACCCTCACTGACCGCCTCTCCCTCATTGATTTCTAAGTTTTTCTGACAAGAGGGGGTGGGGTGTTTGGGAATGGGGAAGAGCAGGAGTGTGGGGTTTCTCCCCATCAGGAACCGGATCTAACCGGCTAACCCTCATCCCTGCATAAGGAAATGACTGTTGTGGCAGTGCAAAATCTTCCAGGGATTTCTATTTGTGGAGGAGGCTGAACGTGGAATCTGGGAAAGTCACTAATGGGTTGTAAAGTCAGAATTGCAGCCAAGACATTAGCATCTTGGAACAGGCCCGGGTGTTGGAGCATCCACTGTACTTATGGCTGCAGTCCCAAAATGGAGAGGTATCCATTGATCTACCCTATTTTCCCCCACTGTCAGCTATTCCATCGCTCCCTCCTCTTCCTCCACCACCTAGAGCCCAGAGACCGCCATATTAAGAGTACCTTCTGCCCAGGAACTTAGCCACGAGGCTTTTCCTTCCAATCAGTCTCTTGAAGTGAAGCCAAGGTAACGATAGATGGTCAGAAATATTATTCTCGACCTGCCCTTTCCTCTAATCCATGATTCATCCCAAACATAATGAAAGGAACAGGTTTGACTAAAATACGGAGATTTTCTCTCCCTCCAACTATAGATACGACTTCCTGTTCAAGGTCCGGTCCGTGCAGGTTAGCCAGTGTTCAATAGGAAGCCACAGGAGCATTCTGTCTGCGCCAGGGTCTGCTTCGGCTGGTGTGGGGGGAGCTGTCCGTAGGGAAGCTGAGGACTGGAATGGCTGGTGTGGGGGCCTGTAAGGCAGGATTGAAGTACATGCACAGAGCCTTGCTGGAGGGCAGCTCTGCCCTGCTCACATCTCTGTCCACTCCCGACATGCCCTCTGGCCTGCCAACAACATGCTCTTGCTCTGCTTGAAAGCGCCTCCTGTGCTGGGACAGGAACTCTTTCCCAGTGAGCACACGGCTCCCGGAGCTGGCTCTGCATCTGACTTATGGCTCCTCTTTACCAGAGCTGTTCACAGGGGTCTGATACATGTGCTAGAGCCCCCTTACCTCCGGCCTACCTGCAGAGCTAGGCGCTCTGTGCACTCTAGGGACCCTGCTCAACCCGAGCAGTCCGTTTGTGGAGATACACTTACCTTTGGCAGCTAGAAATGTGACTCTTTGTGACCCTGTTGTTTTCCAAAGCAAATGTCTCCGTTCCCTTTTGAACTAAAAGCAGTGCCTGCCATCCCATTGCTCGCAAGCAACCAGCATGGATAGCCCAGAAGCAGCGACCACCCCTGAAATAACAAGCCGCCGAGCACAAGCAACCCTACCATAACAATCCCGGGAAATAAAACCCACTGGAAAACAGACTGGCAGCTTCAGATTTTCAGGGGGGCTTTTGCTTCTTTTTAATTCTTAATTCTTCTTTGTACCAATAAGGTTTTAAATGAGGGATTTTTAAAAGGGCCAAGACAGTTTGCCTTTCATTTGCAAATGTCTGAGCCTGGCAATGGAAACTCTTAGCCTCTTGTGCAAGTGTTTCAGTAGGGTGCTGCCTGCCTCAAGCCTGCTCCTTGTCTCTGCCACAGACGCTCTTACACCTACTTGTGGGGTAACGGTTACATGGGATGAGGAACCCGGCACTGCTGCCCGTTACTGCCTGTTGAGTAACTCCTTGATCAATCTAGCCCAGAAGAAGGAAGCATCATTTCCTGTGTGTATGTGGATTTAGCAGGGGTTGGTGCTGAAATCTTAGTGTGTTGTTGCTCTTTTTTAAAAGCTATATTTCAAAAGGGCTACGGTTGGGTAACTTAGACCCCAAATTAACTTACTGCAAATAGGTATATGTACAAAGTCTAATATTAGTAGAGTTCTTTTCATGCTACACGCCTTAACCTCAATGAGATATGTTCTCTTTGCATTTTAAAATGTCCCCTGCAGCAATTATATCCCACGTGGGGTTGCTGAAATTGTCGGGGTGTCCTCATCTAAGGAGGGGGCCAAGTTACAGCATTAACAAGCCTTTGTGGGAGGTCACAAAGCTAGGGCCGTGTGCAGCCCTCGGTGCACAGTGCACGGCCCAGCGATGTGACTGCCAGGTGTTTTCACTTGAGTTGTCCCACTGATTGGGTTTGCTTCAGGAGCTGGCGTCAGGTTGTTAGGGATTCAGGCTGACTCAGCACTGGAATGCTTATTTAGTGGCAGCCAAATCTGGGGAGATTTTCGCCAAAAGAGGCAGCAATCTCATCACATCAGATATAGCCGTGAGATTTTTACACGACCCATCTGGAATTGGCGAACCGGCCCCTGCCCCATAAAAAATCTGAGGGGATTTGGAATCAAGGTTCTGGTTTGAATCCATCTCTAGCGGTAACTAAACTTATTTGAGGGCTACGTGCAGTCCCAACATAAACCAGAGAGGCTCCCCCTGATGTCAGGGGTTACCCTGGCTTTGCTCCTGTGTTAGGAGAGTTAGCTGTTGGATTTAACATCACTCACTGGCTACAGTGATGCAGGGAACACCCCCAGATGCACCTCCCACTACTATCACTCACACCTTTTTTTTCCTTTCTCTGCTTCTCTCTCTGCCTTTTGTTCTCTCCTGCCTCTTCTCCTTTCTCTCCTCTTCTTTCCTGGGGTGGGTGGCTTAAATTTAAGGGGGTTGATCTCCTAGACCTCCCCCAGGTACCCCTGGTGTGCTCCCTCCCTTTCCTTTCCATGCCTAAGGAGGAAAGAGCTTGCGAAGAGCAGACCATGTCCTTTCTCTCCAGATCCTTGATCAGTCCTGTCCTGCTCCCCCTCTCCCTGAGCATTTTCTTTGCCCTCCCTTCTCAGGCTCCCTGCTGCACTGAGCCGAGAAGGGGAGGATGAGCAACAATTATCATTCCCCCATGACCACAGAGTAGAACACCGAAGGGAAACTTTCCCCACTCTCCACGTTTAACCTTCGTCCCCCAGGCAGGGAGTGGGGACCCTAGCTGGCACATGGGGGAGGATGAATAAGGCAGTGCTGTGGGGTGCAAACATTTATAGCAGTGCAGTTTTTTAAACTGATGGAACCAGAAGGGGGCAGCTTAGAACTGCCCCTGAGTCTGTCAGCTGTGGATATAGGCATGAGATGGATGTTTCTGCTGCACCGACCAGCAGTTTAAATGGTTAGTCATGTCCATGTTTAAATCAGCGTAGGTAGGCTTCAGAGGCAACATCAACTTTGCTAAATAAGGTATCTCACTCTTCCTTCATAGCTATTGTTGTAAGCTGTCAGCAGACTCAGGCAGACAGCACTGCATCAAGTACCATTTGGAAGGTTTTACTCACAGCCCCAAGGGCTAGAAACTTCATTATTCTTGTCAATGAAAACTGTTCTTCACTATCTCCAATTGCTTTGGAGACTGGAATAACACAGCCATTGAGTAGGATCTATCCTGGAGTCCAATACCAGTTTTAACAACCCTCCAGACGAAATAGTGTACTCATGTAGTAGAAAGAGAAATAAAAACTGAGCCAGGAAGCTGACTTTAATTTTGAACACTAGCGTAATTTTTTAAAACAGTAAGTAAGAGTGAAAACAGATGAATTCCAGTTAAGTATCTTGACAGCTTCTCTATTAATTAGCAAGTGACTGAGTCTGGAAATGTATGCCTTAGATCTCTCCCTTATCACTGCCTAGCACAAATGCTGTTACACGCTCATGTGAGATAACGGTTGGGACCGAGGAAGCCATGACTGCTCTGTTACCTCCTGTTGAGTAATTTCTTCACCAATCCAGCCCAGGAGGCAGTGGTATTTCTCCTCTTCTTATGGGTCAAGTTACTTGGCAGTTGCTACAGAAGCTATGAAATTCAGTTGTTTGTTTATGATTTATTATTTTAAAAGAACATGCAGGAATTGTTTGTCCCCCAAACTTAGGTTTTGTTTATTTTCAGAATATATATGTATTTTCTTAAATTCCATGTCAATAGTATTTTCTTCAGATTTAAGGATAACCCATGAAGTGTTTTCAGTCCAAACACTGCAACATTTTGCTAGCATGTGAGAGCCAGGAAGTGAAACTGACTAGAAGAAACAAAATTAAATAAACCATGCTTACAATCCTAATTTAATGACATACAGAAAATAAACAAAAACATGCCCCAGCATTAACGATGGAAAATAAATTTGGAAAATATTAGTGTTCTGAAAACTTCCAACGATTCGGATGTTATAAAGAATAGGGATACAGATACTTATATTACCGTGTGCGTGTGTGTGTGTGTGTGTGTGTGTGTGTGTGTGTGTGTGAGAGAGAGAGAGAGAGAGAGAGAGATATTCATGTTAATAAGTCACTAAGTTTGAAAGATTGCTAGGTCTATTCCTTATTCCCACACTGATTCACTGTTGGCTTGCTTTTCATAAATCCTGAGCACCTATTGCTTCAGTTTCCCTATGCAATATATGGGACACCAACAACTTAAAAATCACACATTTCTGAACTTTATGTATGCTGGCAGGTTGACTAGTATGAGGGGTGCTTAGACACCCCAGGAAGGCCAGTGTACTGAAGTTATGTAGAATGTATTTAACTATGAGCTGGAAGTGGTGTGGAGGGCTGTATACAGACCTGGATCTGCATTTAGAAATCCCACATCTGGGCAACAGCAATTAGCACATTGGCACCTTTGAACTGTCAATTGAATCCAGTAATTCCTAGCCCAGAGGTGATCATCTTTGCCAATGAGTCGCACCCGGCGTGGTTGAAAGGCACAAATTGCTATCCAGCGTGAGAAGCGGAATGGGCCTCAATGGAAGGGGACTCCCACCCTTGTTTAACCTAGATGCTCTCCCTGGGAGTTCTTTTCTCCCCATCATAGCGCCTTGAGATCAAATCCAGACATTTTGCAGAGTACTGCAGCAGGAGTAGCGAGGAAAGTAAAATGCTCTGCTTTCTTCTCTCCTACCTTCTCTCTCCAGCTATGGAAGATAGGATTCTGGGGACCAGCTGGCATGCCAAGTCAGGACGAAGTCCACTCCAGGCACTTTACGACAGTGACCAGGTGGGTGAACTTGAGGAAGGAAATGAGAGATCTGAATGGGGGAGGCGTGGTTCAGTGAGGTTTGGTGGGAATTGACCTCTTTGTTTAATGACACTTATGGGTCCTTAAATCACAGCCCCACACAAGGTGCTTTGCGTGAACAACCTGCCTGTCAGGTGTCAAGGGCCTGGACTGCTTCAATGAGGCACTAGCATCTGAAAGAGGACACAACCTTCTGGATAATTGTCAGTGATAAAAAAGCACATTTGTCTCCTGCTGCTGCTTGTGTCCAGCATTTCATTTGCCTTTGGTCTGGCACAGCAACGCTGAGGTTACAGTAGCTGAGGATCCAAGAAGAATGCTCTGGTGTAGGATTTCAAAGCAAATTCGGCAGAGGCAAAATGCTTCCCAGCCAAACATAAGAACAGCCATGCTGGGTCAGACCAATAGCCAACTAGTTTAGTAGTCTGGCTCTGACAGTGGCCAATGCCTGATGCATCAGAGGGAATGAACAGAACAGGGTAATTCTGAGTGCTCCATTCCCTGTCCTCCAGTCCCAGCTTCTGGCTCTCGGACACCTGGAGCATGGGGTTGCGTTCTTGAGCACCTTGAGTTCCCCACTGGCATGTTTTCCAACATGGTAACAAATAATATCTGCACCATTGTGCTAAGTACTGTGCAAACAGAATGGGAAAATGCCTTGAACAGTCTACAGTCTAAGTAAACCACAGTCGTCTTTGGATTATGTTGTAGCCATCTCAGCTCAAGACTTAATCCCAGCAAGACACTAGATAAGATGATCAAATGTGCCATGCATCTCTGTTGAAAGAGACAGCTGAGGGTAATTCATGTACAGAGACTTCACAGCATCTCCTCCATGGCTCATATATATACTGAACAAGAAAGGCAGAATGGAAGGGACCCTTGATCTCTTCCCACCAACATGAGAGAGAACCTTGGCAGATAAGCAGCTTCCCGTTGCTACTCCCTGGGCAAGTGAGAAACGCAGCCACTCACACAACTCAGTCTTTCTCCACCAGGGTTTATAGCCATGGAACATCACCAGTTGATTGGCTTGGACTCCTACAGGCAGTCATTACGCTAACAGTTGAATTTGGAGCCCCTGTCTTTGCCAATTTAGATTCTCCAACCAAGATATCCAGGAGGAGCTTTTTCCCTGTAGTGTAGTAACACAGACTGGGTAAGTGGCCTTTCCATGCAATGGTTCCAGCCCCTAGTGCCAGGAAACATGGCCTTGAGAGATCTCTGGAAGGAATCTAGAGTAGTGATGTGTCCTACAGGAAGGGCAATCATGTTGCTTAAGGCAAAGGGCTGGGAGTCCTGGCTTGTTTCTCTCAGGTTTAATTCTTTCACCCTTGCAAAGTGCTTTGAGACCCTCAGGAGCTAGAGCAGGCAAAATAAAACATAGGGTAACAGCCCTGGCTTGCTTAACACTCTGTCTGTTGGAGCCTCGTGACTGCGGTCTGTGCTGTGTGGCTGCGAGGCCAGATCTACATATCTGAAGAGGAGTACATTGTGCGGACGCCAAATGCCATTTCTGAAAACTTGATGGGGAACCATTTCCCCACCAAGCCTGGAAAATGCAGGGCCCTTATCAACCTAATCTTCACCAGGGAAGGGTTAAGTGGAGCTGACCAACCCTGAGCTCTGTGTCTGCTTCCCATCCTCCTGGACATGGAGTCTGGGCCCTGCGGTCTGAGTGGCTGGCAAGCAGGTCAGTCACGGAGGCTGCCAGAGACCAGCTCGGCATTCAGCACATGCCTCCCCTTTGGCTTCCTGTCTGAGCGCTGTTGACTTTACAGGCCATTTGCAGAGGGGAGGAATGAATGGAGCTTGGACAGCCCAGCTTTCCTGGTTGCCTGCGAAGGGAGAGAGAAGACGCAAGCAGGCCTGACTCCTGCAGCCAGCACAGAATCCAAGTGGCCCAAGATAGTAGGAGGGAGGGACAGGCCTCCCCTTTCTCCCCTGGGGTGGGCGCCCAATTGTCTCTGACAGGGGCTTGAAGAAGCTCTTTAATCGTTTATGTTTGAAATCCAGGTAATGAGGGGACCACATCCCTCCCCCCCCGCGGGGCAGGGGCAGCAGCACAGAGCAGAGAGTGTTTTGATGCTGGGGGCTGGAGGATGGTTGTGGGGGAATCCAGTGGGGTCTACCACTCCCTCAGAGGTTCCATGAACCTTTCCACAAATGGGGAGGGCTGGTCACAGCTCTCTCTGGAGCCTGACAAAGCAGCTCCACACATTGGCTTCTGGGAGTGTCACTCGGAGTTTCCTGGAGGTGCCGTTAGCTGCAGTGGGCTCAGGAGCTGAGGGACCAACTTCTGGGTCTGCTGTTCGGTGTGATGTTTTCCCACCGCCCTTCCTCCCTGTAATGCCAAGCAGAGCATTCTAAGAGGTCCTGATGGGGCCATTTCCCCCAAATGTCATAATCCCCAGCATGGGTCTCTGCCCCGAGAGAAACCTGGTTTTCCAACACCCCTGAAAGTGCCTCGACTTGGGTCTCTGGTGCAAGGACTCTGCAGCATCATGACACTGGCTTGTGATGTTGGTTGAAACCAGACCACATTTCAAAGGCCCAAGCATCCCATAAAAGCATGGTGATGGCGCACCGCTGTCATTCAGGACACATGGGGGTACCAGCCCCTCCTCACAGTCTGCCCCAGGTCAGAGCTCCAGATTGCAGGTTATACTGTGTTAGTGACTAACACACTGGGGGCATTGGAGCCTGGAAAGAGGTAACCAGGTTACCCCCACTGTGGTGATCTCTGAAGTGGGGGTGGGACAGCCAAAAACTCATCCCTCTGCAATCAAATTCAGCACCTCAACCACATTGTGCAGCATTATTGGTGAGAGTCAGCATGGCCGCAACTCCAGGAAAGGCAGTTAAGGGTTCTCGTAACAACCGAAACGAGTCCCTCATACGCTTGTGTAATAGCTTACAGGCCTTAATGTGGCTGGATTGCAAAGGCTCTAGGGAAATGATAAATGTGGAATTTCTTGGCTCTCGTGCATTCAAATCGTCAGACATGGTGCTGCAGGAATGTAGCTGGGGTTTTTAAAAACTGATATTTAATTTCACTGATTTTTAAAAAGAAGGAACTGAAGGGAGCAGTTTTGCAGGAAGATAAATACAAGATGTACGTTCACTCCACTGGGTCACTGCTAAACTCTACCTGTATTTCTGCGTTGCCTTGAATGCACATTCCAGCTCTCCACCTGGATTTTAAACAAGTACAGAAAAAGCGTGTGAATAACTGTGGTTGCATGAGACTCGCTTTACTGTTTTCACTCCCAGCAATGGCTACAAGCTTTTAAAAAGCCCGCTGAGCTGAGACCGCCCAAGAGACATTTCAAACCAGAGGGTGATTGTTGAAAGGAGGTTGCAACTGTCTGAAATCCAGGGCTAAGAATGAAAATGCCGCTTTGGCCCTATCTCTGACATCACTGGGAAGACTCCAAGTAGCCAGGCAGATACAATGGGGCAGAGCCTCAGCTGGTGTAAACTGTCATAGCTCCATTGGCGTCAGTGAAGCTGAAGCTATTTAGACCTGCTCAGGATCTGGAAGGAAACAACGAGTGACTAGCAGACAAGGGATACTTTATTTTAGTCCTGCTTTAATTTACATTTAGTATGGGTCTTGCTGACTATGGCTTTGAACAGGGAGGTTAGATGTGATTTCAGTTGCTTAAATGGTACCCACGTAAACACCTACTAAGGGTCTGGGCCTCTTGTGATGGCGAGCTCTTTCCAGTGAAAGCTTCCTGCCCATCTGACACACAGGGCAACTTGTGGTGATGAATCTGTGGGTTTCAAGGTAGAGCCCGACTGCAAAGTGACAATGGGTTGGAAGGTTTGTATTGGGATCCAGGTTCCAAAGTACTGCTGTGTTTAGAATCCTGCCAGCTTGCGAAGCCCTTATCCTCCACTCTGCTTGCTTAGTCTGAGGAGGACCCCAGTGAACCTTACAGGGACTGGCAGATGCCAGTGGCCGGCTGGGTGTCCATGCAGGCAGCAAGGGCTAAGCAAATGGGCTGTTGTCACGGGCAGTAAACAATACATCATGGAAGCTGTCACCTCTCCCTGCCTTCCTAAAAATTACTATGACAAAATGGAGAGGACTGGGTTGACGGTAGACTGGAATGAGAACAGCATGGCAGACCTCCCTCCATCCTGCAGAGGCTGGGAGTTGGTGGCCAGGGCTGGGAGCTTCAAGTCTGCCTCCCCCCACCTCACCTCTCCATCCTACAGGGCCTGCGGCTCTGAGCTGCTGGGGGCTCTATCACCCGGGATGGCTCAGAGCTGCAGGGCTCTCTGCTTCCGCTTGGACATCCCCTCCACCACCCATGGCAGCTCTGAGCTCCAGGAGCCACCTGTGGTGGCAAGGAGCTCTGGGGACATCACCTGCAATGGTAGGGAATGTCTGTGAATCCTGCAGCCCCTGTGTGACAGCCACTGGGTCCCCCAGCAGCTGACAGCTCTTGCCCTCCTGTCCCCCACCTGAAGCAGAAAACGTCATGGAGGTCGCAGGCAGTCACAGATTCAGTGACATAGTCTGAGACAGAATTTCTCTCCATGACCTGGACTGGTAGGATAATGATCCCATCCAGCCAGACCCAGCTTACAGGGATGGAATGATTTTAGGACAGCCTTTTTCTGCCTTGAGTTGTTAAGGTCCACCAGTAGTGGGGAAGATCTTCCTGGAGCCCCAGAAAGAAGTTGATGTATGTTCATTAAAAGGGAGGGTTATTGGGCAAGCTTTCCCTGCACACCTCTACCAATGCTTCTCTGTCCTGACCTACAGCACTCTCCTCTTCCAGTCCAGAGGTTCCCCTCCATCTCAGCTGAAGCACCTCGAGTCTGTCTATCTGCTCCTATTATTGCGGTCCAGGGTCCCCATCCAGCACCTCAGTGGTGGCCTGCAGCATCCCCGGTTCTCTCCTGTTGGGCAGAAAAGGAGCCATTTGCCATAGCGCTGTCACACCAGCCCAGGTCTACCCCTGAAAGGCCTTGGGGGGCAGTGAATGGAAGGCTGTTCCATGCGTGGGGCTGGCATGGCGAAATTACTGGAGATGGTGCTGGGAGAAATGGACTAACAGCTTCTGAAGCATTATTGGTGAGGAAGAGGGGAGGCAGGGGGAAGAGAGAAGCGACTACCCGGCCAGTGATTGGTGGGGCCTTGTTTACAAGGGTGAAGTGTTTGCGCTGCACAGGACAGCTCAGAGGGAGGCCAATTCAAATACCAACCCATGTGGGTTGTTCCCAGGCCTATGGACCATCCACTCCCCTTTATGGTTCTGGGGGCGACATTAGCAGGAACAGAGTGGTGGGAAGGGAAAGCAGAGTGAATCATAGGCTCCAGAAATAGGACAGTGAGTGCCATTTTCCCCAGACAGCATGGTACGTGGCGGGACGAGCGCAGCCCCAAGTGGAAGACCTCTTCCAGGAGCCAGCGTCGAGTTTAAGCAACACCTACACAAAAGCAGGTTTATTGCCGCTTAGCAGTGGGGAGAGGTAGGAGTTATCTGCCCTTGGTCTGTCGGTTAGTAACATGGTGGGGCCAGTGTAGAAGATTCCCTTATAGGGCCAGGGCCAGCACCAGCCCTGAGTGGGACCGAGAAGTCACAGAAGTTGTCCGCAGCCTCTCTGCCAGCATTGCTGGGAGTGGGTGGGCAGGAGATGGAGAGGATGGCAGTCCCTTTCATCTGAAAGTGCATGGTTCCAGTGGCCTGGGATGTTAGTGTGAGAGATGGGCCCCGGCGACAGGGCTCAGGTCCAGACTTCCTCAGAGTCTGGGGTTCTTCAGCCTCAGGGTGGTGGCTCAGCTCCAGAGTGACGGGGACTCTGATCATGTGTTGGGGGCTCTGTACTTTACCTGGGATTTAGGTCCAGAGATCTCTTTGCTTGGGGCTCAGCACAGCAGTAGATAAGAGAGGCTGGGGCAGAGAAAGGGAGGAGGAAACAAAGACTTGCAGGATAAGAAAGAAGCTGCAGAGTTTGCACTCATGGGCTGTCTGAAACCAGAGCCTTCTGCCTGCATCCTGCTGCAGAGAGGGCTGTACTGGCCTGGGGAATGTGGCACTGGAGGAGGAGAGGGATGTCCTTACCGTGTAGGGCAACTGCAGGGATGAGGGGAGCCTCCTGAATAGACTCCAGTGAATGAACGTGCCTTGTTCAACCCAGCCTGGGCCTCACGTGCTGTTCTCTGGAAGCTTGGCCCTGCACTGCACAGCCAGCTCAGGCAGAAAGGAATGCAGCTGGGGGTGGAGTGGGATGTTGTCTGGGTTCCTGGAAGGCTCTCAGGACAGGTTTGTGATCACTGATCGTGTCATGCTGTCTGTGGGGACCCCCCCTCCCCCAGCTTTAGCTGCTGAGCTGGAGAGAAAGTGGAGAGGGATTGAGACGGCTCAGGGGCATCTGCTCTCCTCGTCCGCTGACACCAAGACAATAATGTGAGGGGATAATTGAGGCCAAGGCATGTGTGTGTGTTCATGTCTCCCCCACCCCCCAGTCAGGGGGAACCGTGGATGCTGCCAATCCAAACCCTGCTCAACATAATGGTTTTCTCAGCAAAGTTGATACTGTCTGGTTTTATGTGACAGTAGCCGCCTCTGATTCACCCCACACCTTTCCACCTCATCGTCTGGGGTTCTTCGTTCCTCTCTGCACGGGGTGAATGCCAAAGGTCCCCTCTTTGCCTCCCGCGTTAGGGTCAGTAAGGCCTTTAGACAATCTGTGCCTTCACAGCAAGCCGGTCTGCGGGTCACGCTCCCGCCTGCCTGCAGTCCCTCTTCCCAGCTGCCACTTAGCTTCACAACCCTCACAAGCAAGGGGTGTGCATTCAATCCCAACAACCAGCCTCAGGCTGAACCTTCCCCTGCTCCCTGTGCCATAATTGTCCCTGCCACGAAACCCAAGGCTCCCCCCTAAGGAGCAGGTGGTGCTGACAAAGCCGGGTGACATAGGGCTTCCGACTGCACCATCAAAAAAACATGGGACATGGAAACTGCTTATAATACTTCCTGCTTCCCTGCTCCTCCCCACACACCTCCAAAAACCTGCACTTGAATCCAACTCCTGGCCATTGCCCCAATGTGAGAGTTGACCCATGTGTTGGAGACTCCTAGAAAACCCCAGCCCCCAGGAGATTCCAGCTGAGCCTGCCCCCAGCCACATCCCGTGGGAGGCTGCATGGGCAGGAAAAAGCTTCCTGGGCTCCCCCCCACCCCGCCCCTTTACATTTAAAGGAGAGCTTTCCAAAGACAGGTATGAGGGTTGTGTGCCCAATTCCCTTCAAAGGTCAATGGATGGCTGCCTACCTGGCCTTTGGCCCTTTGAAAATGTCCTCCTGGACCTAGGTTCATGGCTTTTCCTCTGCACATGATTCAGTTCAATTTAATTTCTCCCTCGCCAAACGGAAGCCAATGCCTTGGGTTAGAGAGAAAGACACTCCTTCCTGATCCATTCATCTCTGCCAGAACATGTGGCCAGCTTGTTAAGGATTATCGTAATTTTTAAAATCGAATTTCTCTCTTTGCTTTATTTTTCACGAGCGCACTCTCTCTCTCTCTCTCTCTCTCTCTCTCTCTCTCTCTCTCTCTCCCCCTCTCCCCCCCCCTTTTCCCTATTAGCTCTAGTTTCAGGTTCATGACAGCAATCAAAGCTCAGCGCTAAGGCAAAAAGCCCACCTAGGTGAACTCCATGGCGTAGGAGCTGAGCCCACTGCTGGGGAGGGGGGAGCATGTATGGCATCCAGTTAGCAAGTGTGAAAAATTGGGATGGTGTGTGTGGGGGATGGTGGAGGGAGGGGTTGGGGGGGTGATAGGCACCTATATAAGACAAAGCCCTAAATATTGGGACTGTCCTTATAAAATTGGGACATCTGGTCACCCTAGAAGCATGTAACGCTACAGCAGGGAGCAAACATGGACTTCGTGCCCTGATTCCTCTGGCTGGAGCCCAGCGCCATGTTATGTTCAGGCAGGGAGTGACAATTTCCCTCTTGTGTCTCCCCAGTTCGAGCAGTCATCCCTGCAGGCCACTCACCAGCAGAGGCGGGACCTGCTGAGTAACGTTTGCAGCCGATACACCCGCAAGCGGCGTCTCCTGACACCCGACGACCTGCGTCACTTGGTGGTGGATGATGTGCATGGGCTGCTCTACTGCTACGTGCCCAAGGTGGCCTGCACCAACTGGAAGCGAGTCATGATGGTTTTGACAGGACAGGGCAAGTATCGGAACCCTCTGGAAATCCCAGCCAATGAGGCCCATGTCTCGTCCAACCTGCGCACCCTGTCTGAGTACAGCATTCCCGAGATCAACCACCGCCTGCGCAACTACCTCAAGTTCATCTTTGTGCGGGAACCCTTTGAGCGCCTGGTCTCAGCCTACCGCAACAAGTTCACCCGCAGCTACAACACGGCCTTCCACAAGCGCTACGGCACCAAGATCATCCGCCGGCACCGGCAGGAGCCTAGCACCGAGGCCCTGGAGCGTGGTGACGACGTGCGCTTTGAGGAGTTTGTCTACTACCTGCTGGACCCACGCACGCAGCACGAGGAACCCTTCAACGAACACTGGGAACGGGTGCATTCGCTCTGCCACCCCTGCATCATCCATTACGATGTGGTGGGCAAGTATGAGACGCTGGCTGAGGATGCCAACTACATCCTGCAGCTGATCGGGGCTGATGCCAGCATCAAGTTCCCCTCTTCATCTAAGACCGCCAGGACCACGGATGACATGACAGCCCAGTTCTTTGAGGACATAAGTCCCTTTTACCAAAAGAGACTCTTTAATTTATACAAAATGGATTACTTGCTCTTCAACTACTCCATCCCATCATACCTGCAGCTTCGATGAGGGTGGGGGTGGGGGGGTCCTGGAGAACTGGAGGCCTCACCCATTCTTAGCGACTTAAGACACCTCCCCCCCCCACTGTTTGGTTAATTCCTTTCTCCTCTGCGTCTTCATTCCACTCCAAGCACATGCATCACACGCCGACGCCCTCGTTGGGGTGGAGCACATGGTGTGAGGCTGCCTTCTTGGCTCTCACCTGGCACGTTTGGGCGAAAGCATCCTTAGCCTGTTCCAATGCCATCATTGTACTGTTTGCAAAAGCAGGATGTGACTTTTGAAATGCTCAGCATTGTGTTTCCTTTAGATGCTAAGAGAATTCGCAGCAGATCTGAATCTTGGGAAGGCTGCTTATGGGGTATGCTCCCTTCACAGCCTCTCCCCCTATTGCAATGGGTTTCAAGCCATAGGTCGGGACCCAGTACTGGGTCGCGGTGCCCCCTACTGCCGCCACCCAAAGACTGGAATGCATCGCTCCAAGATGTAATTGGTGGGTCGTAGGCATAAATGATTTTTTTCAACTGGGTCCTGAGAAAAAAAGTTTGAAAACCATTGCCTTGCTGAACTGTTTGTAGGCCTGTTACAAGAGCCACCCCCCCCCTTCCTCTTTGATGGACATGGGGAGGAGCCTATCTGAATTTTGTGTAGGATAGTGAGAAAAGCAATAATTTAATGTGTATTTTTTTCTTTGTCTAAAAATGCCTTCCCCACCTCTTCTCCCTTCCCCCAAGCTGCCCCCTTTCCCATTGCTTGTGGAATGGGGAATGTGAGCCATTGATGCCTTCTTGTGAACTAGTATTTCTCTGTGGCAAAGCCTGTTTGTATCACTTCTCCACTTGCTCTCAGTTGACATTTTAAATACTTTGTTTTATGTGCATTTAGAAAGAGGAGGCCAGGTTCATAGTTATAAATCGATGAAGCTGCATTGATTTCGGTAGAGCTGCATTGATTGACACCAGCAGATTTGCCCTAGATTTTTTGTGTATGTTTTGACCAAATATAGGAATTAAAGATCCCATGACCCCTATTTGTAAGAGCAGGTGTTGACTACTGTTCAGGTCAAGGACTGTTTTTTTCCCTATCTGTTTAGGCTCCCATTGTGTTAGGTGTACAGTCTGGTTGCCCTCTAGGGACTATCATAATATAAATGTTCAATAGTAATAATTCTGCTGTCCAAGCCAAATTCCAATTTGGCTGTTGAAATATGGCCTACCGAATATTCTTCTTCACCTACTGCCATAGGGTGTTGCTGTGTGCTGTTAAAACAGCTGCTGCTTCCTGCTCCAGAGGTGGCTGCATTTCATTGCTGGACAAAACAATTTCCAGGCATCGCTTGTGTGTCAGTGTGCCAGAAATGGGAGATAATTAGAATTATGAAAATATGGCGCAGGCTGAGAGTGAAAACAAAACATATACAAAGACATCGAATAGAACATCGTTGGCTGGCTGGCTTTGGACAACTCATTCCTTGAAGAAGAAATAAGAAAACCTAAGATTTTAAATTCCAACCAGTGCAAGTAGATGGCTTCGCTTCGGCAAAACAGCATTTCAGTTTTGACTCTGTTAAATTCAGCTTTGGTTCTGCAGATAGAGCGCCACCTCTCTAAGTAAACATGCCGGTAGCAGGATTACTGTACAGTGTGTCTGCTGGTTCTATTGTGAACTCTTGACTTGGTGCAATACAGTGGCAAGGTTTTTATAAAACCCCATTGTGTTCCGACACATTCTTTTACAAACAAATGTTTTCATCAAGTATTTTTCTGTTTGTTGTTTCTTAATCTCCTTTGCCCCCTGCCTTTGAACTATTCCTAAAACCCCAAAGTTCCTTCCTCGGTTACCATGCTCTGTAATGCCAAAGTGTAATCCGGCTCTGGGAAAATCTCATAAAGTTTGGTAATTGGGTTTGGATGAGTGCTGGAAAAGTTCAAATGATGAGCTGGACAATCCAAATGGCCTGCCAGACTGGATTCCAGAGCTCAGGAAAATGGCCTTTCTCAGGTTCTTTTGGCACTTTTCTATCTAGCCAAAACCCATCAGCACAGAAACATATATGTTACAAAATGAGACCAACTGATTTTGAACCGAGGTTTGGATTGAATTTGTGCATGGCGGTTTTCGTTGCTCACTGGTCTTACGTTTCTTGACCATCTTTGCTCATGCTAGTTGAAAACCTGCCTTGCACACATTTCTATGACACATTTTCATGTTTTTGATAATGGACTGTAGTTACGAATCAACTTAGGCCAACACCAGTCTTAAACAACACGCACAACTCAAAACTCCATCCAGTGCCAGAGCAGGCAGCCGTACCTTCTACAGTGATCAGTGGTGACATAGGGTAAGATTTTAAAGGTATTTTAGGCTTTGCTGATTTCAGTATTGGAACACCAAACTGATTTAGGAACCTAAATCTTATTTAGAAGCGTTTAAGAGTGTTAGGAGCCTAACTCCCATGGGCAGTCAGTGAGATATGGAAAATGAGATTTTAGGCTTCTAAATCAGTTTGGCATTGTAATGTTGAATGCAGCCATGTCTGAAATACCGTTTGAGGTCTGTGCCATCATGAACAGCTATGAGATTTACAACAATGGGTGTCCGTGGTAGGTTTCCGAGATGGCACCCTATCGAAATGAAGGGGGCGGTCCACAGCCCTCTTAAAGGGGTTGCTTCTGCAGACTCCCCAAGACAATTCACCATTTGTGTTCAGAAGGGGCTCTATTTGTTTGCGTGCTAAACTATCACCTTTTGACAAAGGGTGTCTCTGTGACAGTGGACTCCCTGTGTTCTTATTGGATGGTTGGGTGGCACAGGAGATGGGGAATGGCCTGCATTGCCTTTCGCCTTTAGGTTGCTGTTTCAAGTCCTGCCCTCACTAGTTGTGAGTAAAAATTGTCACAGTTTGATGGCTGTTTTATCTCTGGCCAAGTCCTAGTGAAACTGGGCCTCTGAATGACATTACTTAGCCAAGAATCCAAGGGCAGAAATACTCGATCACTCTGAGCCCTAGTCTATATTTGCCGTGCTTTTTGAGGGCAGTCGACAGGAGATATGCAAGGTACATAAAATAACTTGTTTATCTCCCGCCGACTTCCTAACTACCCATTACACATTGCACTAAGCTGACCGGAAATGGCGTCTGGTCGGCGTAGCGCTACTCCAGGTATGGAGCTGGAGGTACAGCTTCGGTTCTGTGTTCGATTGAGCGCGTCTTAACAGACTGCTCAATCGAACACGAAAGAGCGCACTGATGGGGGCGAATCTGCCACCATCTGCATAGACAGCCTCAGACACGGTCTCTTCAGGAAGGGGATAGTGGAAGGAGGAAGTTTATAACTCTTGTATTCAATGCTGACCTGTCCATTGGAAATCAATGGGACTTGTATTGCTAGGTAACCTTGTGCCTTTAAAAATATTGCATTTTTTTTCCTTTCCAGCAATCATTCTGCATGATGTTGCTGTTGAATTATTGGCGTTTCCCTTGCCAAACTAATGCCTTTAAATTCCCACTGATATTAAGTGAAATGCATATACTCTCAGGGAAAATGGCCTCTTTTTATTGCAAAGATAAGTGAGTTCAGACTGGGTTGGAGTGTTCCACGTATTATAAATGCTTTGTATTTGCCAAGCAACCCAGCAAATTCAGCCCATGACTTAGGAGTCCTGGCTTGGTATCAAAAGAGGACAGTAAAGACAGTCCGTTCCAGCATGAGGGGAAGAGACACGTTATCGTGCTACGTGGTGAGAAGGGGTAAGTCACATATTTCTATCCTTGTGTTTTCACCTGGCACAGCTACAAGCGTGTTCACCTCTTCTCTGGTTCCTGCAGTCAGAGGTAAGTATCTGAAATCTGGTTTGTCTATTCAGTCTAAGTGGAGTTATGGGGACACCCCGAGGCCAGCAGGGAAAATTGCAATCCTTTTACTTTCCTAAGGAATTGTGGGCATTATGTCCCATGATTCATTAGTGGTAATTAAAATCAAGCAGTACCCACTCTCCTCCATCTAAGCACCTTATCTCACCGCGTAAGATATTTCCTGGGGAATTCAGATGGTATAGAAAATGTTATGCAACTCAAAACCTTGCCTTCTCCGGGGAATGTGTCTTGGAGATGGTGGCTAGGCTATTGATGGACGAAAACCCATAGAGTTTATCAGAAACATGGGGTGATGGGCACCTCCATAGAGAGCATGGAGAGTCAGTGCTTTTGGATGTTGCAGAGGATCCTATATCAGGGCAGTTAGTAGCCTGCATGTTAATGCATCTAAACAGAACAGATGGTTGAGCCCCATCATAGCAAGGTAATTTACCTGCAGCAGTCTTGCTGCTCTTCACAACATATGGAGGCACAGATTCTTTGTGCACAGAGAGGAGCTTTGTATGCAGAGAGAAGGTCTGGTAAGGATGGGACTTAAGGGAAATCAGGCCAGAGAAGCGCATTGGGACCCGGAGTGGAAGCACTATTTCAAGGGGCCTCACTTCCAAAGTGTGGTCCCTTGTGCCAAATTTGGGGGAACCTTTGCTGGCAGCAGAAGAGAAGATGTGGGAGGACAAGGAAAGTCCCTGGAACGCAGCTGATCTGAGATGGGAAGGGACAAGGGTCTACCCTTCCTTCTAGGCACTCAGTAGTAGACTCCCAGTGCAGCTGGTTGTGTTTCCTGGAGTGGGCCCCATTCTAATTCTGACCATGGCCAGATCTGCTCTCCAGGCAGTGACAGACAGTCAGTCGCCTGGGTATACTACAGATTCTGTATGCAGATCTCACAGCAACAGCAGTTTCAAAGCTCTTGCATCTGGTGAGCTGGAACACTGTGTAATAATCATCTACCTTCATTTTTATTTAGTTCCTGTCACCCAGGTAGCTGAGCATCACCCTTCTCTAGCAACATACAGCTAGGGATGTTTGCAGGTTCATCAAACCAAATACCTGAAGTCCCTGAAGGACATACACATTATTCCCATTCTACAGGTGGGAAGCTGAGAGCCACAACCCAAAGCCACCCACCAATCACTGGCAGAGCCAGGAGTAGACCCAGGTCTCTCCATGCCAAATCCTCCGCAGTCGGTACAAAGGCTCATCTTTCCCCACCTTCGTTCCTTTCTTTTAGTGCCTCTGACCTATTCTGAGGAGATGCTTGTTTGCCAGGAACATCACGCTGCTCTGCTTTCCCACTTCCTCCCATCCATCACCGTCATGCTGCCAGCGCGTTTACGAATCCTAGTGAAGCAAAGGCTTTGGCTGATGCGTTTGTTGAGGTGCGTAACAGAACAGCATCCAGCTGCTTCTCATAGCCCTAGATGTCTCTCAGAAAGAAAAACCCTGCCTACAGCAAGCTCTCTAGGGCTGACTTGAAGACACAACCGAACAGATCTTTGGAGCTAATTAGGGCCGTTTTTACAGAGCCACTTTTCTGTCTTGTCAGCGTAGGCGCTAGAATTCTGTTTCTCTTGACCTGATCGGTGCCTGGAATGGCATTAATTCTCTCTCATCTCCCCACCACCCCTAACTCTGGAGCAGCTGCAGAAACCATTCATCATTCTCTGGTGCTGAGGAATCCAAGGGACTTCATGTGGTTTCAATCTTTGTCAATTAGAGTACAGTGCATTGCGTAAAAGGCTGTAATCTGTCCCCCTTTCTCTGCACTAATCAATAAACTGCTGCCCAATGGCTAACGGTTCATTCCTTTACTCTGTTGGAGAATGCGCTGATCTCCAGAGGCTCTTGGTATGGAACTTTAATCAATTCAGTTAAACATAAAACCAAAGATTTCAGCTGAGTAATAAATCTTCTCTCTCCTCCACCCCCATTCTGGTAAGCTTCAAAACTGGGTCTAATTACTGGGAACAGCAGAAGGCTCCTCTGACGAACTCGCTCTCCTAAAAGGACAGTTCCTAGTACGAGAATTGTGACCGTGGCTGCGCACACAGTCGCGTGGACGCAAAGCTCTGTGGGGACAGTCTTATTTTAAGAATGTCTTAGTTCACTTTCAGGGACGCCTGGTCCCATTTGAAATAAGCCTAGGTTTAAACCTAGAGCATCTGCTCAGGCTTTTGTTCTGGTTTAGCTAAATCAGCTTAAATCCACCCCTTTAGTTAAACAGGTACAACTCGGGGTAGAGACCAAGGATCGGCCGGTGGTTAAGGGGATAACTTTGGGCTCGGGGGACTTGGGTTTAATGCCTTGATTCACCGCAGCTCCTGTGTAACTTGGCCAAGTCCTGTCTCACTTTGCCTCCGTTCCCTGGCTGTAAAATTGGAATAGCAGCACTTCCTTTCCTCACAAAGGGGTTGTGAGGGGCAACCTTCTGACAATGAGCCTGTGCTCAGGGGAGTAATATCTAAGTACTATAGACTGATAGATGTCCAGGGGCAGTAGCATGGTTCCCCCTCCCCTGCTCCAGATAGCAGCAGCTGGGACACCAGCCAGTGGGGTTAGCCTCACTGTAGTACAAGGGATCATGCATGTCAAAGGATCTGTAATGGCTGTTGTAACTTGTCCATTATTATTATTATCTGTTGCAATGAATTTAGCACTGGTGGAAGGATCCAGGTTTACAGCCCTGCAGCCTCAAGGCCTCTGTTTACCCACAGATCAGGTGCAACACAGGCAGCCATGTTCCTCACCCTATTTTGGAGGCACTACCTGTAAAGGCAAGAAGGGAGTGCGGGCGCCATGGCCCAGTTGGTCTTGAACCGGCGGTCTCCGCGCAAAGGCAAATGAGTGCTGAATGCATTGGTGGTGTGTGAGACATTTGTCCTGTAGGATATGGACTGAACCACGCCAACTGCCTCCACTGAAGAGCCAGAAGACTTTTTTTTTGCGTTCTCGCCCCATTTTAAGTGTCTCTTTTGCAGAACCTGGTTCTCTTTTGTTCATTCATTCTTGGCAAATTCTTAAGCCTGAGCTGCTTCTGCCTGGGAAACAAATCTTTGCCACAGCCTCCTTCCTACAGGGGGAGAGCTGCAAGCTGAGCAAGAGCAGCTGTGCAGATAAAGTGAGGTTGACCCCATCTCTGCTAAACCCCTCCCACCATAAGGAGCTAGTCTTGCTTTTGGATGGCCAAATCCTATCCCAGCAGAATAAAAGGCAGCAGGATTTGTGCCTAGATGATGGAGAAACACACTATATTGTTGGCATGGTACGGGCTGACATCCCAGCCAGAGCTGGGGCAGAGATTGGATTTGGATAGTGGCTTGTGCTCATCGCTAATAAACAGCAAATTCATGTGTCCTGAAGGCAGATTCAGTGTGAACCCCCTGCGTCAGCGGAGAGACACCCGCAGGACCCAGAGCAGTTAGCTTCGCAAAGCGCACTGTACCTTGGCGGTGTGCTTGAAGGAAAACTCTTCAAACCCTGGCAAGTTAACTCTGGTTTAGTCACTGGTGGAGAGGAGAAACATATGGAAAATCCAGGTCGGATGAAATAATGGCATGTGGCTCTGCCGCGTGAGGAATAAAGGCGCAAAGCCTGTTTTAAAAACAGCAGCAGCCCTATCACCTTGTGGGGTGCAACACAGACAAAGGAGGGGCTGTCTCGCTGGTGCCTCACATTGCTACAGCCCTTTCCAATGGCCCTGACCCCAGCCACATGCACACGTCCAGCAGCCTTGGTTACTATCTGCAGGGTGATCACAGTACAGACTCATGCCCAGATTCCCCCCCACTAAACGTGTGGTCTGCACTGCCCAGCCCTCTCCTGGATAGTTCAGAAAGTACAGGTCTGTTGTCTCTGCAAGAGATCGGTTTGCTACAAAATCCATTTAAACACTGGATTTGTTTTGATTAGTTTTGGGTTCTTTTTTTAACTACAACGAGAGAACTTTTAAGTGAGTACAAGATATGAAAGTAAAATATGCTTACAAGAGAAATAAAATGATCTGTAGTAGCTAAACACTTTACAAATGAGACTTGATTCAAGTTAAAAATCCTTGCATGTTCCCAGCAACAGGCCGAGTAAAGGCTCAGGTCAGAGTCTGCCCCAAATGACTCATTTCTTTGGCTCTTTTGGTAAAAGAGCGCCTGCAAGAGAGATGGACACACTATTACCTCTCACTCATAGGCCAAGTTCCCGTTGAAGAGGGTTTTGCTGAGGCTTCCCCCTCAAAGCACGTTTAAAGAAGGCAGTATGAAGTGTGTATGGGGTGTGCGGCTGCAGCCTAAACACACTAGACTTGCTTAACCACTCCAGCCGAAGCAGGACTACGTGGGTTTGAACATGTGCCACCAATATTATCCCGGCGTCAATTACGTTCGAGATGACGTTGGTACGTCCCTTTCACCATGCTAGCATTAGGATTGGGCGGGTACCACACAGGGCCATTTTATACAAAGATTATTACAGTAGCACTCAGGGTGTGATACAGGCTGGTAGACGGAGGGGCTCTGGCACCCAGGGGTGGGCCAAGCCTGTATGTGAGACCCCCCCCCCCCCGGCCACATACAACCCCCCCGCCCCCCTTATGCAAGGCAGGTGTCCTGGCAGCACCTCCCCACCACCAGCTGTCCTGGGGTGGGGTGTCTGTATCTGCAGCGGGGGGGTTGAAAGTTGGGGGGGGGACAAATGCCAGTTTGACGCCACTGCCCCTCCCCTCCCCACACTTACCCAGTGCTCAGCTCTCACCCTGTTGACTCTGACGGGGCAGCTTCATCCCCCCAGCCCGGAGTGGTGGGGGAACCGGGAGGCAAGGTTGGTCTGGCCTTTCATGACACACAGGGGGGACACACCCCCCCCCCCCCCCCCCTGGGTTGGGTGGCCGGGAAAGGCATTCCCCTCCACCCAGCACTTACCCTTGACTCTAGCCCAGACTGGGTGCCCCCTCACCCCAGCCAATATGCCGCTGCCTTTAACCAGGCACTTATTTTAAAAAGGCACATCTGCCAACTGAGCTTAACGCACTGCCCCGTGAGATCCCTGGCAGTGTGCTGAGTCCACGGCTCCTGCGGCAAAGCCATGAAAGGGGCCCGGTGAACTCTGGGAAAAGCTCAAGCGCAGCAAACCCTTAAAGAAGCAGAGAGGTAGTGTGGCCTAGTGCTTAGTGCTGGTGACTGAGACTCAGAAGCCCTGTGTTGTGAGCTGTAAAATGCAGGGGGGGGGGGCAGGGCTGTGATAGGTTCCAAAATGTCTTGAGTCCTGGATGAAACGTGCTGGAGACATGAAAAATGAGCTGTGAAAGAGCAACGTCTAAGCCTTGCAACCTGCGCAAACTCAGGCAATCAATCTGGGGTTTATCGCCTTGCCTTACCGTATGCCCCTGGCCAATTCACTTAGGCCCAAATCGGCAGAAACAGCCGCTGGTATTTTTAGTGCTTAATTTTTCACACCACAGGGTTTTCAACTGTAAACTGGGTGTGTGCTGCTACTTACCACTGCTTCACGCCGCAAATTGTATGCCTGAAGGCAGCTCCTCCTTCGCCTGAATGCAAGATCTGGCGCCAATGGTGACGCACCTCAGCGGGCCACACGTGAGGCTGCACCGTCAGTCCCAGCCCTTTGGGGGCCTCAAGCGTGAGGGTGAGCTTGCCAAGGAAAGGGGAGCAGCCCTGGGCAGCTTCCCCTACTCCTGGCAGGGAACGGGGGGAGGATGGGAGGAGGCAGAGGGACTGCTGAGCTCCAGGCAGGGAGCTGAGATCCGTCTCTCAGCACTCCACACTGCCCAGCGTAGATCGGTGGAAGGTGCTCTGTTGAGGACATGCCCCACCAGCCCAAGGAGGGGCACGTGGCTATGAATCACGCAGTAATTACATATAAAGCTTGATTTACATGTCTTGTATCGCTGTACCATAAACCCCAGCTCCTCAATGAGCGTTAGGTGCCTAACTCCCTGTGGATTAGGCTCCTAAAGCCCTTTGGCAATCTGGCTTTAAGTCCTTTCAAACAGATGTTTTCAGTAAACAAGGCGACACGGGGAAAAGTGCTCGCTCAGCAGGCAGCTCAGGCCCCTGCGTGTGAACTCAAGGGTGCTGATTCCCCACCCCTGCAGTAATGCCACTGAGCCAGCTGTGTTTTGTATTGCAGTGGACACACATGCTGCATAATACGGCAGCAGAAGTGGTAGCCTGGGTGAGTGGTTGGGGCAAGGCAGCAGATGCACCTGAGTTCTAATTCTGCCCAGGACGTAGGTGAACTTTAGCTTTAACTGCTCTGTCACTGCTTTCCCCACCGCTCCCATGTGGATAACAGTAGAGGATCACACACTTGGTAACCTCTATGGTCTGAGTTCATTGCACATGCCTGTGACTTCTTTCAGTCCCTGCAGAAGCTGCCTCCCTCCCCTCTTTCGGGGGCTCCCAGCAGCCCCTCCTAAGCATGCTGCGTGTTGCCTATTTGCTTCTGCACTGCATACCGGGGCCCCACAGGCTTTCCTCCATGTAAGGGGATCTGGTCACCACCCAGCGCTGCATGGTCCGTTACTCCCTAACCCTGTATTCTCCCCCCTCAGAAACTACTTCTAGTACAGGGGCTTCTGTGTGTCCTTTCCCCTCCCCTTCCCAAAGTATCTTTCTTCCCCCTGGCTGTGAAGGGCCAGGCGGCTGACTGGTGTTCTCTCTCTCCCGGTCTTTGTGTTGGGAGCATGCTGGAAGGGAGTGTGACATTAAAGTCTCCTTGCTTCTCTTTGCGCTGGCCCTCCCCTTGCTGGCTGAGACACAACCCCCCCATTGCTGCTAAAACATGCTGAGCAAGGAGCAATTTTCAACATGCAGCTGGGTTTTCTGATTTTCACCAAGCTGGATTGGGTTTGGCCCACAGATGCCTAGAGCAGTCCCTGAAATTTTGGCCATGGCGTTCAATGGCTATCGCCAGATATCCAGACACACAGGTGGAGAAATGTGATTCAGATTGACTGTAGAAGTTCACTCCAACTCCATGCTTAGCTTCCAGGGCTGCGTGAGGGCATCTTTGAAGGGCACACAGTCATTATTAGATGGTTGAAGGTTTCAGCTGTTGAGCTTAGTATTGGGGTTTGGTGGGTTTACAACATGCTGGTGTCATGGAAAGAATGACAGGAAGTGAACTGGCTTACCTAAGAGACCAGCGCATTTCACCACATTCCTTTATTGGGAAAAGCTCATTCTGTCCTGGCCTGAAGCAATCCATGTTCTTCACCGTTCTTTATAAGAAAGGCTGAAAAGTGGACTCTGTCCCTTCCCCCTTTTCAAATTGGATAATAGTACAGGCCCACTTGGCTGTACAGGGAGTTCCTCAGAAATCTGGGATCCAGCGGTGCCAGCACTCCAGGCAATGAATTTGCTCTTCAGCCAACAGGATTTTTATGCCAGGAACATTTGCAGGTCTGCATTTTGGGGCCTGTTTCCTGGCAGCCCTGAACTCTGTGGTATCATTATACCTTTGCAAAGCAAG
Source organism: Pelusios castaneus (assembly GCA_007922175.1). NCBI lineage: Eukaryota > Metazoa > Chordata > Testudines > Pelomedusidae > Pelusios > Pelusios castaneus. Next base: position 10,260,135 of record ML685770.1, read on the forward strand.
TGCAAAAATGCTACCAGCGCAAAATGGCAGAAAATCCACTTTGCACCGGTGTAAATAATAACACAGAATCAGGCCTTCTGTCATTGATAAATCATCTGATTGGAGTGGCAAATGCAGGTATCCAGTGAAGACTTCAAAGACACAGATCTGTCACTGCACCTACCACTTGTTACCCACCTACACAGGGACCGGCCCATCGCATGGGGTTTGTGGGACGGGAGAACAGTCACACAGCACGGCAAGGTCGTTGGTTAGACAAGAGTTACTTTCCTTACTGTGAGTGTGTGATCTTACAAAGCTTCTGAAGGACTGGGTGAATAACAGTAGCACTGCCCTGGACGTAGCACTGAAGAATTTCCATTCACCTGCTAGGGTAATAGGAGAGGGCTCAACAAAACCTGGGCGCCAGGTCAACATGGTGACTGGGGTTTGTAGCCTGGCTCCTAGCTCTGCTGTGGGAATGCAGCAGAGGAGCGCCCCCTGGTGACCAAAAATAAAACCGGTGGTGCCTAGCTGGGAATCAATTTTGTCAAACCCTGCTCTAGACATAATTGGCCATAGGGAACAATTTTACTGAGGTGGCAGCAGGCTATGCAAAATCATCAAGCAACTCTTTTTCCATCTTTGAGTCCATCAAGTCTTACTGCCAAAAGACTATACAGAATCAGTTCAAGGAAGATATGTGGCTGTCTCCTGAAATCAGCCCATGAAGGTTGCACAGCCTTTAGATCGGTATGCAAAGCTTCTCTTAATGTCAGTGGGAATAAAGTATGCTTATCTAGGGCAAAACATACATACATGGTCCTGGAAATAAGTGAACAATTCAGCACTGAGATCAGGTCTATACTATAAAGTGGCTTGCTTGTATTTTCTCCACTTTGAGGCGCATTTTCAAATCTGGTCACAGGCACATCAGCCTACTTACCTGCTACCTTAGCACTAAATGTTATATCTTGTTATGGAAGCCCTTCTGAACGAGATTCTGATAGAGAGGGAGGCAGAAAACATGTTTAGAATTCAAGTCAATGTCCTTTTAATATGCACTTGAAAAAGCCCCTTGTATAGAAACCATTTCCTCCTGCTAGATCATATCTCTGGAGGATAGAAAAGAAACAATTTCATGTCCTGTGCTTCTTACAATAGAGCAACAGATCTATCCTGCTGCTTAGCTAAACAGCAAGAGTTTCCACACAGCCAGCCCTCAGACAACAGTGCCATTTGTGCCCCAGACATATTGGCCGCGGCCACAGAGACACATCTGGGATTGCCAAGCTGTCCTGCAAGGAAACACGTCATCCAAAAGGTATACCATTTGCTTGACAAGCCTGGCCGTTTTACAGAAATAGGACACAGCTGGGACTGATTATGTGTTCCCGCCGCAGAAGGCTGCCAATATTTACAACCAGAAAAAACTGGTAGTTAGGAGGTATTGTTCATTGAAATAATCGGAAGTGCAAAGTATTGCTTTAAAATGTAAGTAAGAAGAGTGACCATGTGTCAGTTACTGCACATTCAGGGGAGTGCTGAGTTTTGAAGGGCTCACAGCAGCAGTGAAATTCAAGCCCATCCAAAGGGCCAGCACCAATTAAGTTCTCAAAATGGGTGCACCAAGCTTGTGCTGGCCCTTTGCACCAGGGTGAATTTCCTCTGGTAGGAAAAACAGCTGTAGATTCAGATGATGGGAACAACCACCTACTTATTTCTCCTCTTAAAACAGAAAAATTTCTTGTTAGAATCTCACATGTAGGTTCTTTTTTTGCCCCGATGGACAGTGCTAAGACACTCGGAAGAGGCAGGCCTAGTTCAATCAAGCCCCACTCTAGTAGGGAAGATATCAAAGACAATGGAGTCCTTAGAAAGGCTGTGTGGGAAGTTTGCTCTGCTGTACTTGTTCTGTGGAGAGAGGACTTTGCTGTGTAGGGGCTCTCAAGACAGTATAGGTTCACGTCTGAAAAATTTGCAGAGCACAGGCCTATAGCCAAACACCTACCATGCACGCCGCCCCCTTCCTCAGGCATCTGTAACTCCTAATGCTAATGATGTTTTAGTCTGAATGCGAGTAACCCTCCTTCCTGTCAGAGCTGCTGCAATTACCACACGCGTCCGCTCGTGGTTGAACACAGTTGAAACTGAATTGTGCTGACTTCACGCAAGCTGCAGATGTTTAAATACAGCACAAAAGGCTATGATTAGAGGGCAACAGGATGTGAATGCTGAAATGCAACCCTCAGGAAGCTAAAATTCTGCTCAGCCTGGAGCATTTACAGGTATGAACAAAAAGTAAAAAGGGGTCCCCAGAAGTAAGAGCCATGTTTTCAAACCATTACTGCAGAGCTGAACGGCCCCGGAACTTAGGGATGTTCACAATCTAAACTGTGCTCTGAATTTTGCAAATGGTCCCTTTCTTCATAATGGGCTGTCATGGGAAGACCCACACAGCACTAAGGCTGGGATGTGCAACAGGGCCTAATGGAATTAGGCACCCAAATCTGTTCATATTCATCGACGCCTGCTGCTTAATCCACAGAAGCGCCCTTGAAAAATCTCTGTCTAAAACTTTAGGATGCTCAACAGCCAGATCAGAAGTTTAGGGCTTGCGTCAATCTTTTAAATCACAAACTCTGTCTGCAATTTCCCCAGCTGCTGTGGCCATTAAATATCCAGTAGCCAAAGCACGTATGAAAATCACCCGCAGCCTAAATTCCTTTAAAAATCTCTCCCTAACTGATTTGCCTAAGGTCACACAGGAGAGCTGTAGCAGGGTAAGGAACTGAATTGTGACTTCCAGCCTCCCAGGCTTAAACCATGGCCGCCGGCTTCCGAAGTTTTCTATATAAATCAGTAAGCATCAACAGTGTGACATACTAGAGCCACTTACAATACGTTGGACAAACACCTGCAAGGGATGCTCTAAGTTTACTTGTTCATGCCTTAGTATGAGGGACTGAACTAGGTGACCTTTCAAGGTCCCACCCAGCCCTACACTTCTGTACTATATGGTATTTCTTGAAGGCTGAATTATGTATCCTAGCTGAAACGCATCCCACATTGGGAAAGGTCCATATCATGCAGTTTCTGGGTGCCAGTTTCTTAGGCCCGTGCCAAAAAAAGGGACTAGAAACAACAAACTAATGGCAATAAAAGCTCCCAAACGGTTTACAATTTATTTCTGAGTGTTTCTAGAAACCATAAAAACTACAGAGCAGACTTTCCGTCAACTATCCAACAGAGACTAACCCATTTTGTCAGTTACAGAAGTTTGCTTAGTCAGGTCTCGCCCTGGAAGGCCCATCAGTTGTTTGCAATCCAACGGGGAACATGCTGTGTGAGACCCTTAATAATCGAAGTATGGAGAGGGAATTGTATGATCCTCCCTCCCTGTGTGATGTGGTACAGAGACAAAAGGGGAAGAAAATATTATTTACTTAAGTGTTAACTGCTGGCCAGAGATATGACAACATCCTCTTCCAGGATATGCTTGAAAGAAAGGAACGACTCCCACTGACTTCACTGGGGTGTGAATAATCTCCTATTTACCAGGCAGTTAGACTAACACATTTTTAAGCCAATCAAAATGACGATTTGCCAGGGTATGATCCATGTTCCTTAACCCCTTATCTTCTGGGTGCACACCTGCACGGCTGCACTGTTTTCAGATGGCTCGGTCACCTTCGAAGCTAGATAAATCCAGATGGTTACTGCTTCTTTGGATCTGAATTGTACAGCATTGCTGTGGCCGGTGGGGCGGGGAGGAAAACAAGAAGTCCTGTTCCAGTTTAAAGGCTTGGATGTAGTCTCTAAAGACCCCGTTGAACCAGCTTAAAGCACCAGACTGAATTACTTGCTCGGTGGAGCAGCAATGGGCCAGCGCGGCAGCCAAAGTCTTGTTAGTTTTCCGGTTTCATACCTGCCCCGTTGATGAGCCAAACCAAGCGGAAACAAAGAGCCAGGAATCCCGTGCCTAGGAGGTCGCCTAGGGCAGTGAGGTAGGGGATGGAGAAGTTGTCTGGATCCAGGGCCTTCCTCCACATCAGTCGCACAATTAGATCAGCCATGTAGAGCAGGATTCCCACCTGCAGAGAGAAGACAGGCGCAGCTGTCAGTGGCAGGAATACGGTCGGCACCTATTGCTAGAACAGACGGTCACTGTGAGGGAGGGGTGGAATACCTGACTTCAGTGAAGCCAATGGGAGACTTTCCTGTGAGCAGATCTGGGCCTAAAACATGTAGGGAAAAACAATGTCCTAGCTTGCAGAGGGTGACTTTTGTAGGCTGGGGTTTTATCCTTCTCATTTATATTAGAAATTCAGATTTTGGCTATCTTGTTTGCGTTGGCAGTCTCTATGGCCAACTGGAAAGCTGGTAGCTTTTTACCGCATCGAAGATACCAAGCAAGTGAACCATAAGCCATTGAAAAGAGAAGTGATTTTTATCTAGCCTGTGGTGTTTGAGTTTTTCATTCCCATTTAACTCAAGATCCTGATGAACAGCAGGAGGAAAAGCTTGTGTTAGAGATTAAAGATCAGCTTCTTAACTCAATTAAATATTGAGAGAGAGAAAGAGCTCCCACTCCATATCCCACTCCAAGGGACAACTCAGCACATCACGGACCACAAGCCTGGGCATTTCTAAAAGGAATATACCAAGCAGAAAAAACCCCAGACACAACTCCTCTGCCCCTGCACCATTTCTGAGTCTTGACATAGCATTAGGCAACTAACATGAATACAAGCCTAGCGTTTTCTTCTCGACTGCATCCCCTAGAAATCGTTCAGCAGCTGGTTGCTGGTACTCTATTACCAGTGCTGTCATTTATTGCATGTATCTTTATATTTAGCGCCAACTGTAAATACGCTTCTGCCATGGTGGATACGCAAAGTAGCAAAGTTTTGGGTTTTTTTTTAAAACCACTTGAACTGTGCTGCCAGGGTTGCGGGTTGTATAAGCACAAAAGGAGGAGCCGAGTCAACTGTTTACACTTGCAAAGAATTCACACACAGATGCAAATATGACTGTAAAGGGAAGCAAAAAAGAGGAACAAAACTTTTGACCATGCAGGCTAATGAATTTATAGATGACTTACTTAAAAGAGTGAATGAACCAAGAGCGTCTGTGAGTTCAAGTGATGGCAACATGCATCTGTGAGTTGGACAATGGAGCACGTGGGTGGGGAAGGCGGAACAGTTGGCAGTGGTGTGCAGGATCTCACCATCTCAGGTTTCTTGGTGCTGGGTTTTCTCCTTGCTGAATGCAGCTCTAACCCCCAAAGTCCAGTGCACACCCACCCCGCAGGTTTCCACTTTGACATGTCAAATCAACCTTGGAGGATTATCCCGGAAATTTACCAGCCTAGCACAAAATCTGCGACCAGCGCTAATGGGGGTCAGGGGGAACAAACAAACAAGAGATATTTATTTGCCCACTAAAAATCTCCTTACGGCAGTGGGATGAGGAGCGCTGGATAAGCCTGTACAGCACCTGGCACAGTGATGTTCCTGCCGCTAATCAATCCTGGGCGAGGATGGGGGCGGGCGATGACTGGGCCTAAGGGACAGTGACTGGAACTTGCACTGCAAATGTTTGCTGGCTTAAAGAGTTTTTCCGTGTTTGAAAAGTATCTGATAGATTCAGCCTCAGCTCAGACGGGCTCATTTCTTACCTGCAGCAAAGCCGCAGTCAGATAAAACATCACAAAGGTGAAGGTGATGGGTGTGTGCCCCCCCTGCAGGAAGCGAATGGTGTAGAGGAACACCAGATGTCCAGGTATAACTAGCAGGAACAGGACACGGGCTGATTTGGAATTCACTCCTGTGGAGAATACATATATATATTAATGAACCAGGGCAATTACTGCTTGTGGAGAACAGAAGCACAAAGCTATATATCATTTAGTGGCCACAAACGTATCTGTGGATGTTAAATACTATTGCTGGTAAGTAGGAGCGACACGGACTGTTGACAACTCTGTTTATGATACTGTGATCTTTAATATTTTATTAAGGAACTGCTTAACTATATGGTGGTTTTACCCATCCCTCCTGGATCCCACTGCTAATATCTTTACTAGATATAAAGTGAAGCCATATGCTGTACGGCCATATGCAATATTTCTAGGACCTGCCCCCAATAACTTTTTCTGGCATTAATTTCATAGTAAAACCATGTTCTATGTACTTACTCCTCTCACAGCTCCCTGATTCTCTCCTGATCCTCTTGCTTAGCTTCCCACAGCTGCACCATTCAGCTGTCCCACATAGCTCCAGTCCTCACTCATTGTGATCCATTTTCCTAGCTCTAAGTCTGCCCTAGCATCAGGGCACAAGCTGCTAGCAAAAATCAACAGAAGCCAGTCATGTAAAAGCCACAGCCCTGAACTGGATTTTGCTTATGTCTGTGTAACTCAGTGGCCTTGATCAGAGCTACTCTTGATTTTCATCAGCAAGATCAGAATTGGCCCCATTATGTGCTACAGTCTGAGACTAATCCATGCACTGGACCATCTAGGAAGGCCCCAGTTACAATGAGCAACACTCCATCAGAATGAATCTGAAGTTTTATTTTCACATGATTTGTTGCCAGGTAAATTTGGTGCTGGTGAAAGGTACCCTGGAGGCCGACAGTCCCTACCCAGGCACTGAGAAAGAACAACATAAGCAGTAAAAATAAGCTTCCCTCAACCTGCCCCTTGCTGAGGCACCTCAACCCAGCCCTGGGGGTTCCCTCAGGAGCCAGGTTCCACCAGGCTGGAGTTCACTCTCCACAATCCATTCCCTCCTTGCTCAGCAAGGCTGACAAAGGGTGTTCTCCTTTGGTATGCTGGGTTTTGCAATGTGCACCCCCGGAGTTCATTGCCTACCTGATGTGAAGAATGTAGTGCATGGACTGGGCCAGTTCTGCCTCATTTTGTATGGCAGGACTCCAGGCATGCTCCAGAAGTGCAGGAATGTGGAGATGCGGCTGGCTTGGATGGCTACAAGGTTCCCACCAACACCTGCAAGTACAAAATGCAACGAACCCTTCAGTCTCCCTACCAGGGGCAGCAAGGAGCACCCACGGCCTAGGCTTAGAGAAAGGAGGCCGCCCTGCATCTGCTTAGATCCTCAAAAGGAATGGTGATTAAGGAAAGATAAACCCAGGAGTCATTGGTGGCTCTGCCTTGTTCACGTTTGGGGAACAGTCACCAAAATCACAGCAAGAGGAAAGTTCAGATTAACTTCCCTTGTTGGCCATGGAATATAAAACATTCTCCCTTGGAACTTCTACTTCCCGTGACAAGTCTTGGATGTTGCATCGTCTCCAGTGATGATGCAAGTCCAGTCAGCACAAACTGACCTCTGGGAAACAGCTGGTGTAAATTGCCTCTGCAAAAGCAGCTGCTACTCTCAGTTCTGCTTCTTGGAGGGACTCAGCTAGACAGACTTTATTACTTCAGTCACAAGTGAAACAGACATCCTGTTCATTTGACGCATCTGACACACTTATTACGTGATAAAGAAGCAGTCGAGAATGAATCAGCCCTCAGCATGTTGGGTAATTAAAAGGCAGTTGGTTCTTTCCAAATTGTTTACTTCTGGCAAGCATGAAATAGTAGCTACATTCTCCACTGGCCCACTGGGGAGCAATCCTGGTCTGTGTGTACATGTGTGGTAGAGAAGACGGGGTGCACTGAATAAAATAATCACGAGCTGAATCCTGCAGCCTTTACTTGTTTCTTTGCTCAAGCAGTCTCTCACTGAAAGTCAAAGTTCCCAGAGATAAAATCAAGTGAAGGCTTCAGTACTGGATCCAATAATAATATGACCTAAAAGATGATTTTTGCAGACTGAGTCCCTGAAATTGAACCCTCAAACTTCACACGGGCATCTTTGCCTGTGCAAACTGGGAGTGCATGAAAATGAGGGCGTGCTTAATTCTGCAAATGATTATGAGCCAATGGATTTTCTCTCTGATATTTAGTAGTCTGTGTTAGTTTTAATGAACAATGATCAGTAAAATAGCTTTGATTGGATTTCCTAAAGTAGCTTTTTGGCTGATAACACTGGAAAAGGTTGGTCATAAAAGGTGTGCCTACACTGCAATATAAACCCAGGGTTAGCAGAACTTGAGTTAGTAGACACTGGGTTTGTTAATCAGGGCTTGATTGTCTACACTCATATGCAACAACAGGTTAGAAATGAATGAACCAGTCCTAGCCTGGAGTTCCAACACCTACAGTACATTATGCAGACCCGAATCCAACCACTCATATTGCAGATTTCCTAGCACCCTCCCAACATATGGCCGCTCCAGCCCTTTGTTTGTGCTGCTGTGGGAAAACCTGACAAAGACAGTCAGCCCATGGGACTGTGGGATACTTTTGGTGAATTCCCTGAGTACAAGTCTAGAACTTGACTTGACTCAGGCTCAGCCACGTGGGTTGGTTGTGATAATTGGGTTAGTGTGATCTCTGTGTAGATGAAAGAAGAGAGGGTAGGTTTGAGCCAGAGTTTGAATCCTGGGCTTTTATAGACATACCAAAAGACTTCTATTTTTGCACAAGTTTAGCAGGACATCTCATGGGTGTTAGAATCACAGCAGCTTTAAGCACCACTAGCTGACAAAATGGTTCACAGCTGTAATTTCTTGTGTCCTCTGGATTGAGCCTAACTCACATGAAACATTATATCAGGGAAAAAAAATCAATCCAAAACCCCAGTTTGTTTCTTCAGTTGGCTAATCTTGACCATCACTGTATGTCAGAAGCTGGGACAGATTGCACAGCTAAGAATGTTGATTTCAGAGAGGAAGGAAATGGTTTTTATTATCGTACTATTATGATATTTTGCAGTGATTTCATGCTCATGAAACTCAGGGCACGTCTGCACTGCGATCAGACATGCTCGTGGGGCTCAGGTTAAGGGGATGTTTAACAGAAGTGCAGATGTTCAGACTCGGGCTGCAGACCCAAGATTGGGACCCTCCAAGCTCGCAGGGACCCAGAGCCTGGGCTCCAATCTGAGCCCACATATCTACACCACAATTAAATAGCCCCTTCACCCGAGCCCTGCCAGCTCGAGTTTAATGGCACAGCCAGCCGCAGGTGTCTAACTGCAGTGGAGACAAACAGTAAAAGACTAAAAGCAGGCTCCCGATGGGGCTATACAGGCCTCTGCTCCACAACTCTGCTTACACATCTCAATCCTGACCTGCAGCACCTCTGGCTATAACACTCCAGAGCCTCTCCCAATCTGAGGATATGTCAGGGCTCGACAAAACTGGTTCCCACTTTAGGTGCCAGCAGTTTTATTTTTGGTCACCAGAGGGTGCTCCTCCACTGCATTTCTGCCACAGAGCTAGGAGCCAGACTACAAACTCCAGTCACCATGGCGACCCGGCACCCGGGTTTTGTTGAGCCCTGGGCTATGTCCACAGCGCAATCAGAGATATGATTGCAGCTCAAGCTGGCTTACTTGCGCTAGCTTTAACTCAGCTAGCATGGCTAACGATGGCACAGACACACAGGAGTACATACCCAGGGCTCTGGGCCTGTACGGTCCACAGCACTGCACCTTCACGGCTATTTTTAGCCACGCTAGCTAGAAGACACACCCTTAAACTGCCAGTTGTTCTGCAACGTGTGATGTGGATAAAGATGAGACCAGATGAGACCACCGCACTCATTTTCCTGGGTAACAGCAGCTGGAAATTGAACCCACCCTTGGGGGGTAAAAGGAGATTAACATGCACATAACCCCCGCCTCAGCCTACCATTGATCACTGGTGTAAAAACCGCCATGCCTTCAAAGTTTGGGTCAGTTACAGTTTTGTCCAAGATCAGCCCACCAATGCTGTTAAAAAGGGTACAAAAGGAAAGGTTATTACCACCCATCATCAGCTACCCGGCGCAGAATATAAATCAGCATAGATTCCTCCCGCTCAGAGACCGTATGGATGAAAATGACCTCCTAGGACAGGTCATCCAATCCTTCCCCCATTGGCCAGGGCAGGATTGTTTCCTACAAAAGTTGATAATGGCTTCTTTTAGGGTTAATTTGTCACTGCCAAATAAATATTCTTCTAGCTGTTTGCAGTGACAGCCTGGGACACCTAGAGTGGCCGCAAAGAACCACATATTGTTTTTGCTGGATAGTGCATCCCAGTCCCGTCACACCATTGCACTGTCATGGAAGCCAGAAGGCAACAGGATGCCCTCCATCTTTGGAGTAAAGGCAGAAACTGACCACTCGGAGGGGAAGACTGTCTTTTTTGCTCTGTGTTAGTACAGGCCCTACCCCAGCGGTATTCTCCTCCAGCACCGGGGCTCCTGGCTGCGACCGCAGTGCAAATAATGCCAGTTGTACAGGCTGAACACTGTACAGGTTGCATTTGCCTATGCATTAGATTTCCTTGTTTGACGGAAGACAAAATGCCCCTTTGCAGATCAGGCTATTGGCCCCTCTAGTCCCATAGCCTGTGGCTGAGGCAAACATTTTGCTCTTCAGAGGAAGCCATGAGTCATGCAACAGGCCGTCAATGCCACCGCATGGTATTTTGGGACTCTGTCCAGACGGCCAAAGCAAAGCATGACATTTGATTACCCTCCCCATTAGCCTGGCTCACACAGTAGAGAACAGAGTACTGCCCAAGGGAGGAGATGCTGACCGTAGGGAGCTGTGGAGGCAGAGATCACAATTGCTTTCATTCTCTTAACTGGTCCTGGAACAATGGTGTAAAAGGTGGGTTGGTCCTGAAAGCTTTACCACTGCTCTATCAAAGCACCTCTAACAATAGGTCCTGAGAATTTAAAGCCACGTCACTATAAATGATCACTGCAATCGCAGTCAGGCACGATTTTATTTTTTGGACATGGTTCTGGGTCTTGGACTAGGCTGACTGTTATTCCCTGAAAGGGAAAGAAAGATCACAGGGGTGGGGTGGGGGTCCCAACGTTTACCTGCTGATGCTCATTGCAACAATCACAGGCTGCCATCCAGACTTCAGGACCTCAGCAATGGCAGCACTTTGCTTAGCGATGGCAATCCAAAGAGGAATCATGATAACGAACACAGCACAGATCAGAGGCGAAAGGTATTGCACATCTGGCATGAAAAAGAAGTTCCAAGTTAAATGCAACATACATGTCTCCAACTCCATCAGGGTGGCGTGGAATCAGACTGGACAAAAGCATTGCCTTCTGACTGAAAAAAAGGAAGCAATGCTTGAGATTTAAGTCTTCCTGGAGAGATCACATGATCCAGGATATTATTTTCCCCACAGTCCATAATTAACCTGTGAAACTCACTGGCACAAGACATTACTGAGGTCAAGTGACTAGGGATATTCAAATCACGTAAGGGAGCAAGAGGAATGAAAACATCTCGGCAGTCTAATTAGACTGGATAGAAATGTTTATAAACTCTTATTTCCGGGGTAAGTCAAGCACTAACTCCCTGCGGCTAAGAAGAGACTTCTTATGGGCACGTTATGCCATAAATAGATATGAGGTGGCATCTCATCCCATCCTCTAAGCCAGTTAAAACAACCAGAGGCCTGTGGCACCTTAAAGACTAACAAATTTCTTCAGGCATAAGCTTTTGTGGGCTGCACCCACTTTGTCAGATGCAACATGCACAGGACTCTCATTTTTGCTGTACACAGACTACCACGGCTATTTTACACCCATTTTATCCCATTTTACACCCATTTTATCCCATTTATTTTATCCCATTTTACACAGACTAACACGGCTATCCCTCTGGAAATTCTAAGCCAGCTGTTGTTGATGCCAGGACAGCAGACTAGATGGACAGCTGCTGTTTTCTGATGCTCCAAGCATCAGACAGCTGAGGGGCAGGGTTTCTACATGCCGGGTTACAATCATTTTGCAGCAGCATAACCTTGAAATGGTCTGAAGAAGCAAATGGCACTTAAAATGCTGCATTACTAGAAAATAAACATGCCTCAAGATCAGAAGGAAGCACCAGAGACACCTTCAAGCGATGGGGTTTGTGCCAGGCCTTTTGAAATGCTAATATAATTTTTCTACAGGGGTCTCCATTTGCTCTCTGTTTTAAGTCAAAGCTGGGCCAGCTACAACACAGTTTTTGCAGCTATTCTGATATATAAAGCAAGCTTGATATGTGTATTTTCCCACAGATGTTGTCAGGGCCTTAGGTTAGAACTGTAAGGCTGAGAGCATTAACTTTCTTAGAGTAATATCTTCCCCTTATCAAACTTTTTTACACAGGGATGTATTTACCATACTGCACTTCACCCACCACTGAAATCCAGCTTCTTCTGGGGTGTAAATGACTGCTGTTTAACAGCACACAGCATCCTCTCAAGCCAGCTAGCCCAGGAAGCAGTGATGCATGATGGGACACCTAACTGAGGTGTCTTTTGGGCATTTGGTAGTTAGTTAGTTTATTTTTACCCTCCCTCTCCCTCTGCACAAGACCTTCACATCTATAAGGTAAGATCCAACACCCAATGTAATCAAGGAAGTGATTCCCTTTAGAATCAATGGACTTTGCATCAGGCCATTAGACCCAGTTTGCCACCCTTGCTCATGAGTAACACCTTGCTAAGCAAGCAGTCCAGCAGATTACTACTTGTCAAGTAAAGTATGACTCAAGGGCATAATTGGCCTCATAGTAATGAGACCTGGAAGGAGGCATGTTGATTTTAAAAGACGATAAAGCACTGTCCTGGAAAAAGGGAATTGGGCCTCAGAGAAAAAATGTAATTTGAAAAAGCATGTAACATTCTGGGCCTTCTAGGATTCATCTGCATCCTTAATGGAATGTATTTCTCTGTGGTCAAGACCTACAGGTTCACACACACAGTCCCACTTCCCTCTCAACCCCACTGAAATACAGAAGAGCTTGAAAATCTGGAACTTATGAAAATCCACCAAGTGGGAGATGTCACACGAGCGAATGACACAATATAACCAATCCCCTGCCATAGCACAAGAATGAAACTCCATCAAAATGTATCTCTTCTCCAGTCAGGATATCTAGCTGCCATCACAGCCCCCTGAATTCACTGCTGCTCATTACAATATTGCTCTATAATATTATCACTGTACCCCATAATACAGTCCCTGAGAGATATCACTGGAGGTGGAGCTGTTGAAGGACATGCCAGTTTTTTGTAGGGAGATGGCATCGCATCTTGGGAAACTGCACTTGAAGAAATACATGTCTGAAGTGTAGAACTAGAACGGAAGTTTCTTAGACCTCCCCCTGTCTCTTTCTCTCTGGGATGTGGAATCCATTGTCCGCTATTCATGGGCTTGTAGAGTAAGGTATTGTAATAGGAAGCAGCAATCTCGCTCAGAACTTCTGCTCTCAGTTTTCAATGAAAGTTTGGGTTTAGTTGTTACAGACATGTCCTCAACAGATTTCTTTTTTTTAAAAAAACCCACCTTTTCTCTGTCTAGGTCAGGCCCCTGGTATTCCATGCCACCATTTCCAAACATCAATTAAAGCATAAATCACATTGTTTTCTCCTGTTTCAAAAAAATGCCCTGTGCATTTCCCAAGCTCATATAGGAGAAACAGTTCAGATGCCAATGTTTTTAACCAATCTGTGGCCTCTAGGGTTATATCTCCACAGCAAAGAAAAACCCGCATCTGGCCCATGCCAGCTGACACAGGCTCAGGCTGCAACACTGTTTCATTGCTGTGTAGACTCCCTCCCACCTTGCAAGGTCCTAGAGCCGGGCGCTCAGCCTGAGCCCAGACATCTACTCAGCACTGAAACAGCCCCACCATACAAGCCCTGTGAACCCGAGTCAGTGGGCATGGGCCAGGGCTATGCAGATATACCCTCAGGGCTTGACACAGCAGTCAGCAGCAGCCTAAAGGAGCTCTTCCTAGGAGAACATACAGGATTTTCTTCCCCATTCTGAGACGATAACAATGCTTTGTACTCCCAGGGGAAGTGAGGATATATCATAAGCCTCACAGTAGTCTTGTGAGGTGGGAATATTATTATTACACATGGTGGTGCAGAGGCAAAGAGCGTATGTCACTCCGCCAATTCTGCAGTAAGTTAGCGACAGATGCAGGAACAGAACCCAGGAGTCCTGAACTCCTGTCTTCTGCTCTAATCACTAGAAAAATATTATCTCCATTCCACTGACTGGTCCCCAAAAACTTACAAAAAACTGGACAGTCATAGGACCAAAACCTACAAAGCCTTTCCCACCTCTATCTCAGGGCTTGACGAATGTAGTGGCATGCTAAGTGCCAGCCGAAAAAATTAAGGCGCCCCCTGCTGCCAAAAAAACCCGCCGCCCAAGGAGCTTTTGGTGGTGGCGGCAGCGGCTTCTTTTTAGGCACTGGTGGGGGCGTTCCACCCCTGAAGTGCCACAGCGCAGTAGACACCATGATACTATTCCTGGTCTCCACGGTGATCTGGTGCCTGGGGTTTGTCAAGCCCTGATCTACCTCCTTCCGCCACGGCCCCACAAGAACATTCCCTGTTGCGCAGTGTCTAGTCTAGCTTTAGGATTCTCAGGGATGGGAAGGCCTCCCTTCCACCACGGAACAGGTGTCCCTGTCAGGAGGCATCCCCAATACCTGAACAGCAGGGTCTCTGCGATGTACCTTACCGATGTATTTAAAGAGGGTACTGCTGATTCCTGCTAACAGGGAAAGGGTGATCAAATCTCCAAGGCTTGCTGCAATGGGAGTCGCGACGTTGTCAGGGTTTATCCCCACCTTCCTTGCACCAATGATCACACCGATCATCACCAGACCTAGAGAAGATACAGACCAGGGGTTCAGAGAGGATGAAGTTGTTTTCTGCGTTGCCACTGCCCCACACTGACCACTGACGGCATGGCGCTAAGGATGCTGGGTAGGAAAAGGTAACGGTGTCTGGATCAGAAACCTGTGTCTGCTCACAAAGGCCTGGAAGGGCTGAATCTCCAAGAACGCCTGGAACATACTCTGCTCTTCCGAATACCACACCTCCCCCTCCAGCCAACAGCTCTCTC
>ML685770.1:10275928-10305851 GCA_007922175.1 Pelusios castaneus
GGGCAGGGCTCTGCCCTGCCCTGAGAGGGGGCATGCCAGGCTCTCCCTGTGTCTCCCCCCACCCCACCGGCAGGGAGGGCAGTGAGGGAGTCCTGGAGTAGCCATAAGTCAATTTAGGGCTACTCCAGGTCTATACTGGCTTAAGTGGCCTTTAAAAAGTCGACTTAAGCCTTAAGTTGAACTAAAAGGAGGTTTAATAAAGTCGACTTAATTTTCATTAAGTTGACTTTATTTTCCTTAAGTCGACTTAAGCAACTTGCTTAAGTCGACTTAAGGAAAGTAGTGTAGACACAGAGTAAATTAAGTTGACTTAAGCAAGCTTGAGTCGACTTAATTTACAAGTGTAGACGCACTCTCTGTTATTCTTGGACTCTGGCCTGGGGCATCTGCACGCCGTGACTTGTCTTCTTTTTCTTAGAAGACTTCATAGTGCTTGTGTACAGGGCTGCTGACACATGCAGGGTTGCCAGTTTTGGCTGGACATATTCCTGGATGTTTCATCACATGACATAATCTTTCGTTAAGGATTTATCTTCAGTTCCCAGAGACTTCAGGAAAACTCTGGAGCACTGGCAACCTACACATTGCTCCCTCACTACAAAGAATGTCACGTTACCCTCTTGTGGCAGATGAGTGAATTCCTACTCTTCTATTGAACCAGACACTCCTCACAATGTCATCACAGTGGAACAGCCTGCCACGAGCGCAGCTCTTCTTATCTTCATTTCAGACAGGGACACGCAGACAGAGATTTGTCCAAGTTCAAAAACTGGAGCAGAGACGCAGACAGAAATAGAACTAAAGAGAGCTAATTCCCAGCCTCACGCTTTAAACACTATCACACTAATCTACCCACGACCTTCCGCTAGGGAAGGACAGCTTTTTGACAGCCATTTCCCACCCCTTGTCAGAAGCATACTACGTTCCCCTAGGGCTGCATGCTCTGGGGGAGAAATGTGTGTATGTGTTGCGATGCTCTAAGACAGAAGTGTGTTTTTGTGTGAGAGAGAGAAATGTAGGGAGCAGTGTGTATGTGTGCACAGGATGCTTTCCATTTCAGAGTACCCAGGGCATTTTGCACAAGGTGGCACTAAGTTATCACCGCACATCCTGGCACCACAGGAGTTACAATACCCACTTTGCACTAGGTCATCAGACACACTCAGCCCCGCTGTCTTATTGCAAGATGGAGCATGCAGAATTTTGGATGGTCACTTTTATGTGTTAATTAATCGGTTAATTGGGTTACTGGTTGGCTGAAATCCTGGGCTTCAGATCCACTCAAAGATCTGCCTGGGGTCTTCAAACTGATAGACGGTTGACCACCAGAAAGAGACAGGAGGGGAGTCCTCTAATGTGGAGCACCCACTGAGGCTGCCCTGAAGCTCCTGCATTGGGGGGTCAGCCCAGCCCTATCTGGACTGAAGGGAAACCCAGAAGGTGACGTATGTCTGGGAACACTGAATTTTTTTTCAGAGCACTGGGAATGCACTGAATTCTTTTTTTTTGCCTTAAAAGAAAATTGTGTGTATGAATTTAGAGCTAATGGATGGTGCCAGCCCATTTGATGACTGGCATTGGGGGCCACAGCCACCAAAGCAATGAATGTCCGACCTCTTGGGTGCAGGAGAGGTCACAGACCCCAGAAATCAACACATTCTGGGGGACAAAAATGAACCAAGAGGGACAGGGAGGGGACGCAGGACAGCAGAGCAAACAAGGATTTTAAAGGGACATGGCACAGAGGAGCCCAGACAATTCCCACAGCTCCAAGAAGACATTCAAGGAGTCAGCAGATGCCATCCGTAAGAATTCTGCCCAGATGTGTCTAGAACCAGAAAAAGATCCCAAAGTCACAGAGAGCTTCCACATCCAACTTCCTTCTCCTGGACTGATGAGAGACTCCATTTTTGCCAGGGCCAGGAAGAGGCTGGGAAAGAGGTTTCAGGACTTTCCCTGGAGACTGAAGTTTCCCTCTCAAAGAACAGATACAAGACGGATAGCCACAGTGCACACTTGTCCCACCACACTGGCATGTGTCAACCCCAAACCTAGGGCCGAGAGGGGAACTATGTGTGATGCATTCAGTCCTTGGCCTCCCTAGGCGCCAGTCAATCATCCAGTAATGTTTTTGGGATGTGGTTACATGCCCACTGGACCCCCAAATCCCTTCACATCAGCTAGTGAACAGTCCCTGCAGGGGAAAGGAGCAAACAGTTCATAGAGGGCAGGTGTGCAGAAGAAACCCACATGGAAAGGGTGGCTTCTAACTGGCCCATGTTAGCAGGTGTGGTGGGGGTAACAAAACTCACCTAGGGAGAGTGCAGCTATGAATGCTGTTGTCACGCTACTCGCACAGAGCACTGCGGCCTGATTCAGCTCCACATGCCCCTTCGAGATTGCTCCCAGGATGACAGCAGCTATGGCAGCCAGCAGCCCCACCACAGTAGCCTGTATCTGTCGGGCAAAAATCAGCTGGTAGGCAGTGTTCCATGTGGGGTCAAGGACCCCGGACATCCATACAGAAGACTGTGACCCCTTCATCATTACCTTCCAGGCACTAATCAGACACGGGGATCACTCCACCGCACATTCAGGAAAGTCAAACTCCAACAGATTTCCTCTAAGAGAAAATCCCAAGTCCGTCAGGACTCTCAGACTCTGAGCTCAGAAGGGGCCAATATGATCATCTTGTCTGACCTCCTGCACAATGCAGGCCATAAAACCTCACCCTCCCACTCACTAAAGAATGCAATGAACTGCCTAGGGTAGGGGTCACCAATCCCCGTGCCATTCCTCCTTCCTGACCCTCAGCCCCTGCCAGCAGCCCCCTCTACCGAAAAAAAAGAGCAGCCACCACCTGAAAATTCAGCAGCAAGCCAGTCCGGATGGCTTCTTTCAGTGGCAAGGATTCCAAGGAATGCCACGGAAGGAAGCTGTCTAGAGCAGCTTTCAGCATTGTGCATGGGGACCCACCCCAGCCACCATGGAAAAAAGCCGCCCAGCAATTTTGGTGATGTGGCAGAAGGCACCACATGCCACTCTATATGGGCTTGTATGCCACTCGAGGCATGCGTGCCAGGGGCTGCTGACCCCTGGCCTAGAGTATACATGTTCCACTGCTCTCTACTGGATGGACTCAGAACTGACCTACTGTGTGTCCAATGCCTTATACTGTTAATGGAGATTCTACTTTAGGGTTAGTAAAAGAGGCCTGTGCTTTGGAAGTAGAAGGCTCTGAGTTCTATCCCTGCTGCTGCAATGAATTTCAAGATACACAGCAATTAGGAAATTCAGAAGGGAGAGGTAACCACAGAGATGTTACGGCATTTAGGTGCATTCCTGCGATGCAGGTGCAGGCACCCCAACCAAAGCCCCTACAGAGGCCAGAAAAGTCCCGATGTCAGCACAGCAGCAGGTGTTTACCCATCAGCTGCTCAACAAAATGTGGAATTCCCATCTGCAGAAGAACCACTGATAACTATCAAAGGAGACAAGGAAGGGCGTGCAGTGTGGTACCAAATGCCATCAGCACAGAAGCACGTTCCATGGTAACACCACACACAGGCTCTACGTTAACTGCTAGATTTTTAACACAGAACTCCTGGAGTCAATAGGGTTTTCATAAGGGTGGATTCCCTGCTACTAACAATAAATAATGGGACATAGTCAGCAGGAGGACCTGCACAACACAGGGAGCCCCAGAGCGAATTTTCGACTGGGGATAGCTTAGCAAAAGAAAGGGGCCTTTCCCAGCTGCTGTAGGTGTTGCTTACCTGAATCAGGGCTAAATTGCAAGTGGCCATTTTCCACTGCTCCTGGGTATCGTCCATCTGTCCCGTATTAGCCTGGAAATCAAGAGAGAAATGAAAGGCCTGCGGCTCCTGTGACATGGCCAGCACCTGAATGCAGCGAGAGGAGAGGGCAAGCTAAAGCCAGCGTCGCCAATCTTCCTAACTTCCTCCTTTCTCATTAAGGAGTATTCCTCTTCCCTAGCCTCTGAAGGGCACCCGCGTTCCTCTCTTATCTCTCGCAGCAGGGTAGGGTATCAGCAGCCACGCTGGGCCAGACTTCCAAAGGCTGTATGCCCCACATTTGCAGGAGTGGATCCCACAGGTACACGCTCGCCTCATGCCAACATGCCGGTGCAAGCTCTGCAGGCCCTACAGATGTGTGTACAAATTCTAGGCTGGCAGCTCAGGCGCCGGCCTGCAAAAGGCTGGTCTGCACAGTGCCAGGATCTCAGAGCTGCCACGGGAAGGAAATGCTCTCAGAAAAGCCACCCGGTTTAGCCTCCTCTTCCAGACACGGGAGGCCGGCTGTGGCCTTTGACGGAGCCTATCACGATGTGAGCCTATCACGACTGCTGCTGCAAATCGAAACCACTGGTGACTGGGCTGTGCCAACTGAAGAGACACGAGACAGCAAAACAACCCAGCCTTCCCTCCACGAGGGAAATCCTCCCTGAAGAACAAGACTCCCGGAAGGACACACAGTAGATGCTGAACAGTCTCTGCCATTTTCAGGCTCTTCAGATTCCATTCCAGCCCACGGCAGAGAAAACCTCTCACCTCGCACACGGAGCACAGCTTGGCCCTTTGTTACTGTTTATTCCTGACAAGCAGTTTTGTAGCCTGGCCTGTCTCAGGGGCAGCCTTGCAGAACGGGCATCCAACAAAGCAGCAGTGGGACTAGAGGAGCTAGCTCATGCCACTGGAAGTCCAAGAAGTCTGGGGGAGTTTAGGGACATCCCTGTGCTGGTCTGCTGGGGCAGCTCATTGCCAGGGATGGGAAGAAAAGCTTCAGTACCCACAAAAGTTAGCAGCCAGACAAATCGCGAGTGCAGCTCTCAGCAAGTGATAGTGACTGCGTGTACAGCCGATGATCCCTTTTGTCTCTTTCAACTGTTGCATCTTCCCCAGACACTGGCAACTGGACACATGTGGACAAATCACCCTTCCAAGAGCCAACCAGAACGCTTCGTTCCAGCTGTCGAGTGGGGGCATAAACTTTATTTAACTCTCCATCCTCTCTGAAACCTCTAGTTTCAGCTCAGCAGGGAAAGGGGATCTTAGATTCACACACACAGAGAGAAGAGAATGGGGTCTCATTCACACTCTCTCACACACATGCAAAAGTAGGACGTATTGGTCGAAAGATTCCTTCCTACTCAACCCTCCCAAGCTTTACACTTACAGCAGTAGAGAGTCTGGACGCCAGGGTCATTTCAAGGTTACCCTTCAAGCCAACCAGGGCAGGAACAAGGATAAAAACTTCCGTAATTGTCCGAAACACATCCCAGTGCTAAAATGGAAGATAAAAAGAAGAACATCAACCTCATCTTAGGCCATTCTGCCCACTCTTCATTTTGACTGGCTATGGGTTTCTCTCCTCACTTCACGTCCCAAAACATTTGGGGTGCACTGTGAACAACTGACATTTTCCACCCCAGAGGCAGCTGCAATTTTGTGGTGAGTGAAGCAATTTTTAGTGTTTACAAAGTGTTCTGTGATGTCTTGGGCATTATATAAATATGAAGTATTATTAATTACCGCTATTATCCAGAGTCACAACAGTTAAGACAAAGAGATTTTGAACAGGATACAAAAAAAAATACTTGTGCTCTAGGGCTTAAGACAATCTCTATCTATTAGGATGAGACCTTCTTGGAAGCATTGTCCCATTCTGGGGTTCTGGAAACTTCTCTAAGACACCGTGGTGCTGTGCACTGTTGAAGACAGGATACTTAACCAGATGGACCAAGGGTCTACTCCAGTATGGCAATTCCTATGTTCCTATGATTGCCTTGGAGCTGAGTTACGCAAAGCTGTTGTTTTAAATTGTGACATTCTACACAACCTGAAATCTCCAGTAGCTTCAATGATTAATGGAGAAATACTGTGTAACTTATTTACGTATACAGCATGGGACCTTCAAAGATAATTTATGGCTCTGCACTGAATTACTGTGCATTTGGGAGGTTAACAGAGTAGTGCTGTAGCCAGAGGAGATCCTATCAGGATGAAATGCCAGACCAGACAAGCTTATCAGAAGGTTCTGAAGTCTGCACGGTTATTCTGAAACTGATCCAAGCACCGCAGCAAGAACCTTTGCAATTACTGTGGGAAATCTGATTATGGGATAAGCCGTGAGGTAGACTATCAAAGTCCCTCCTAACATCTCTCCCATTTGCTTTGATGCCAGTTAGGAAAACAAGGATCAAATTCAGCCGTGATGTAAGTGGATGCAGTTCCTACTGACATCACTGGACAGAGGTCAGTGGGCCTGACATCTCAACAGAGGATAATCTCATTGAAGACACTGGGAGCTGGCAGGTGCTCAGCTCCTTTGAAAATCAGGTCACAAACAGATCTAATTTAATAAACACTCGCTAGAAGTGAGCAAGCGGTGAGCAAAACATCACTTCTGATTTTCCTGAAGTGACAACTGGGAAACATAAGCTCCTGGATGTTAAGAGCTAAAATGAGAGGGGCAGACGTACTAGTAAGAGTACCTGAAAGTCTTTAACTTTTGTCTCATTCTGTTAAATATCTAACTCAAACACCTGAAAAATATCTGGGAATAAAGAGGTCTTTGTTAAAGATTCAAACACTCCCCCACTTCTTTAATTAAGGGGTAAGAAAGCTCCCAGTACATATTTGATCCTTTCCATGAGTCTTCCAGGAAGAACAGGAAAGACCAGACTTGAATCTCTTTAATGTAAAAAACAAACATAATTTTACCACCCTCCAACTCACCTCTCCCAAGTGTGTAGGTTTTAGACATAAAAAGAAGCTGGGGAAAAAAAGGGGGGGGACAGAAACCCAACTGCTTAATTTCCTTTGCAGGGCAACTTTAAGGAGCAGAGTTTTGTCATGCCAATATGTTCTGGAGTTCCTACTGGATTCTTCCTATTCCTGTACAGATCTTGCAGGCTTCAAGCCACAGTAGGCTAAGTTAATGGAGTGTCTTGTACGATTCTCAAAGCTTCGCTTTACATATTGTATCTTTTAAATGTGGGTCCTTGGAAAATTAATTAAAAATGAAAAAAAGTTAAAAAAACAAAACACCCAACAAAGAAACCCCAACATTCAGGTCACTTCATCTCCTCCCATCCACCCCCTAATTATAGCATCTTATTAGCAACATGCCAGGAACTAAGGGCAGTATTTATTAATTATTATCATTATTATTATTATTACTTCAGTACTGCCTAGAGAGCCCCAGTCTTGGACCAGCCCCCATTGTGCTATCTGCTGTACAAAGCAAACTAAGAGTTTACCATCAAATCTGAACAAAATGCAAAAACAGAAACCACTTTTAGTACAGAGGAACAGTCCTCAGACTACAGCTCCCAGATGCAATACTCCAGTTAGATTTTGCGGTGTTCTACGGGCATAGAGGAAGGGCTCTTCACACCTGCCCTGGAGACAGATCAAAACTGCAATGCACTGGCTGTCGGAGAAGCTCAGGTGCTGCAGGTCAGGACTGGGATAAATGAGTAGAGCCGGATCAGGCAGCTGGTCAAAAAAAGCAGATGGGTGCAGCAGGTCAGGAGAGCAGTCCAAGTGTGGAGGGGGGAAATGATTGAATAAAGGCTTCAGATAGAGTCTAGGAACAGGAACATTCTCATGATTCCTCCCTGCCACAAATTCAAAGTGCAGTGAAAACAGGTTTAGGAGGAAAGTGAATATTCCACACAGTACAGTAAAACTGACACTGTGTTAATCTCACAAAACCAGGAAATGAAACTCATGAGAAACAAGAAATAAAACTGACTTCCGTCATTTCACTGTCCAAACCAAATCAAAGAGACAAACTTAAACATAATGAAATGGAAAAAGCAAATAATTTTTTAAAAATCCCTTTCAGATCCAGGGATCTCATCTGTCACTAGTAACAAAAGATGAACAACCTTCATGTATGCGGCTATAATGTGGACAGTGACTCACGCAGGATGAAAGCGATGCTTTATTCCTGAATTTTTGTGCCCGAAATGTAATCCTGGATCAAATTTGATTCCTCACATTATTGTGACACAGTGGCCCTGTGGCCTGGCAAAGTCTGTGTCTTACTAGCAGCGCAAAGCAGTCTGCAAGCCAGGGTAATAAGTCAGCTGCGTATTCCTGCAGGGGTGGTGGCAGTTCTAAACAATACTCTGCCGGAGTAGGGAGCACTAAGGTGCTGCGTCGCTCTGGTTATCCCCACAGGATGGAACAGACTCAGAGCCTGCTACCAGTCAGCACAACTTAGAGCACCCTTAAGGCTGCTCTATTCTCAGCTGAGGGCTGAACACTCCTCCACTCAGCCCCAGAACTGCAGATGCATTAGGCTGATCTTCAGCCATCTTTCCAGCCCCTCCTGTTATGCCAAGCACAGCTGAAGCCCTTTAATTGAAACAGCAGAATTGATATTAAGTACAAATTGATTAATTTGCACATATCCCACATGTGCTATCGTTTCACATTTAGAACCCCTCATTGTGCCAATGAGCCGTGAAATAGGCAGGTGCACAACCCAGGACATTTACAATGAATGGTGAGACCAAGGATAGGGCAGGTCTCATTGACTCTCCAGTCAAGTTCAAATTCAGGCTGACGACAGCTCATTTCTCCCTTGCCTACCATTTTTAATTCCTCCGTCCCTCTGTTATTACTGAGCTTGTAACGTGGTAAAGCATATGGGATGCTGTTAAAAAAGCACTTGCTTTCACTGTATTTTTCTGCTGTTGTATTAGCCTCTGATTTGGAAACTGTTCATTTGAATGCATCTGCTTTCCTGTAGTCCCCAAAGGCCCACGGAATGCATCTGGCAACCTCCTCCCAACCTGTTATCACCATGGATCAGCTGAGGCTTAGTAGAAACAGTGTGGTCCCTCTGCATGGCTATGCTTACAAAGAAGAATAAGGTATTATCTTGAATAGCAACCAAAAATAGAAAGCATCACTTGGTGCAGTTCCCGTCCTCGTGCCTTCTGCTAAAAGTCAAGTAAATCAGAAAGTGCTTGCAGACACAGCACCGTGTATCTCCCTTCTCCCCGACTTGTTCACAGCATACAAAATCTTGGCCTCACTACAATTGGAGGCCAGAGTCTTTGTGGCAGCCCATGACAGTGACACAGTCCAGGTCTACAGACTTGGGTTCGTACAAGGACGTTAAAAGTGACTGGGTAGATGTTCAGGCTGGGGCCATAAAGCCTAGGGAGAGGGTATGCTTCCGAGCCAGTCTGTGCCAACATTCTGATTTGCAAATCCTTCCACGTAAGAGACCCAAGCAAGATCAAATGTTGAGTTTTAACCACAGGCACAGTAGCGTAAATCCAGCATATCTCCACTGAAGTCAAAGGGAGTTGTGCTGAATTTACACCCATGTAAATGGGGTCAGAATCTGGCCCAGAAACATTTAGCTTCTAGTCTTGTTATTTTCTTATTCCGTGCCTACCACCAGGGTAGCTCAGTACCTTCCAGACTTAAGAATAACCAGGGATGTTAGAGTTATTTTCAATGAACTGAAATGATCAAAATGTGAACAACGGTTAACCGCAGGTCTGACCTGGAACTTTCTCATTGGAGATTTCTGGGCTAAGGAATGAATATCATACACTCGATGAATATGCTGTATCATGTTTGATTCTAGTACCCTAGCCTCATACAGTTTCATACAAAACATGTGGATGGACACGGAGTGGGAGGAACTCTTCCTCTAAAGTACTGAGGGTGCTGTTTGTCCAGCAGCCCTTCCCTAAAACCAAACACCCTAACATAGGAAGAGCCTTTCTCACATATTGACCCCAAGAAGATACTCTTGAGTTGGGGCCAGACCCAACAGCAAACACGCTTACTAGACACTAATTACAAATGCACACTCAAGGTCACCAAGGCAAGCCAGCCCCGTGCTACTAAGCTGTTTAATCACATATACGTACTTGAACAACATCCATCAACAGGCCAGCAGCCACCATGCCCAACCCAGCCAAGAGGAATGGCACAAAGATCTGGAAGGCAATGGAGAAGGACGTCTCTGGAAGAAATCCATTAGCTGACCTGGTCAGCTTGCAGGTGAAACCTCTCAGTTTCTTCCCATGAAAGCACAGTTCCAGTTGTAGCTGGGTGACCACCATAGTCAAATGCTGTTAACCCATATTTACCAGGCAGAGCAAGAAAAAAGATCGGAAATCACCCAGATCACACTCCCAGCTGCTCGCTCCACAGTTTAAAGACACTTCTCTCCAATCTACAGCAGTCATCCACAGTCTTTAGTTTCCTCTTCTCCTCCTCCTATCTTCCAGAGAACCACAGCAAGCTTATCTTCCAAAATCAGTCTGACTTGATTGAGCTCAGACTGCGGCAAGCCTCATGGAAGCCCTGTCTCCATGTTACCTCCAGAAGAACTGAAGAGAAGAAATGAAGATTGCTGAAATGTTTGTGGATAAATACGGATGATCCAACCCCTGCTCCAGCTTCCACCAGCTCAGCAAAAACCAGAAAGACCTGCTCTTCGCGCTACGGCATTAGAGTCCATGCACAAAGAATGACAAGTCGTGCAGGAATCCCCCAGAGACACAGGTGTCCTTTCTCCTCCTCAGGTTACATTTCTTCACAAAACGTGGCTTGCTTTCGATACGATGGTTTAATATATAAACTCATGCTCAAGTGTCCCTACCATGTGGAGCGTTGGACTTTTCTCACCGTTCCAAGGCCAAGAGGTGGGGCAGTTAACATCCAAGTTCTCATTCGGTTTCCATCAAGGTCGCCGAGCGCATGAGTCTGCACCTGTTACAACCACGGCTATTACCCAGGTCCCATCAGGAAAAACAGCAAAGCTACACTGACGGTGAGAGAACATTTCCCCCTTCACCTCCCCAGCCCTTTTATTGCTCCCCCCCTCAAGTCTCCTCCGTGGTGTCTGAGCTCAGGAAGGAATAATCAGTTTATGCCACTGGTATCGCAGAATGACTGACTTAAAAAAAATTCCACAGAACCAACCAATGAGCTTCAAAGATGAACACCCTTATCTGCTGTCATCACATCAACTTTCAGCTAGCATGCAAGGCAAAGATAAGAGTCACAGCAGGAGCTTATTTAAGGAAGCTCTATAACCTCACTAGACCATGGGAAACAAGGGGAAAGTTTCCAACAGTTACTGCATGCTTTTTCCCTTCCTGTTCTATGTTGCTGCACACTGAAAATAGCTCTTACATTCCATCCCAGAGGTGGCTTCACCTCACTGCTTCCAGCTTGAAGTCACCACTAAGCCCACTAATTTGAATGTGGTTGCTCCTGTTTGTGCTAGTTAATTTGAATCATTCTTTGTAGAAAGGGGCCTAAACTGTGCCACTCAAATGCAGATCTAAAGTTGAGGCGGGTGGCTGGATGGGGGGTATTTTCTCAGCACTACTCTGTGACAGGAGGGATTGATTCAAATCAAAGCACTTTAAATCGGCAAGCAGGAAACTCTGATTTAAATCATCTATTTTAATCCTGTTTTGAATTTGCAATTTTTAGTAATTTTCTTGAAGAAAAGTTGGTTCTCATTGGATGATAAAAGTTAAGACATGTTGATTTTCTACTAAATATAACCTTTCCACTAAATTTGCTGTTTCTGCTAACCAGGAGGATATATTATACTGCACTACATTATTTAAGCAATTATATAGCTTAGCATACAATTATTCAGATTCCTCATTTTTATATTTTTTTATTTCTCTAGAAAATGGCAAATGATTCATTTCTTATTCATAAGTTGGTGATTACATATTAAGCCCTATCTGGATAAATATGCAAATTCCACTAGAAATGCACAAAACTAACATTTTACTTGTTTTAATTAAGTAAATAAATGTGCTGGAAACCTAAGGCAAAAAGTTTATCAATACATGTTTTATATTTAATACTAACCGGTTTGCTGAACTAATCTGTAATTAGTGAATTGAAATGATGGTTTCTGGTCACTGTACCTGTCAAAATTTTAGAGCTAGTGGATCCGATCCTCTCACACCTAGTTTTTGTTCATGATTTGGAAGAATTAAGTTTTCCTGCTTTTTCAACTCCCATTTGGTTTCTGAACTTTGAACTAACTAGTCACTTAACTGAAGTAGTTGAATAAACTGAAATGAAGAAAAAATTATCTCTGCTCCCATTGAAAAAGCTACTGCTCTCAAAAGCTGGTTTAAACACTTACCAACATACTCAGTTCCTATGTATGTAGCTAGTAACTTCCTCCAGTTCCCCGGCTTGACTTTCTTTCAGCAAATATTTACTTATTAATGTTATATTTTGTATTTAATTTAAATTATTGCAATAGGTCATAATAAGTTTAAAATTCAAATTTAATTTTATATGAAATTATTTTAAAAGTGACTGTATTTAATTTAAATTAAAAAAATCTAATTTCAATTTAAAACATCTGACTTTTCTTAAAAAAAACTTTGCCATATAGCCACTCCACTCTGTAATAATTAGGGTCTTAGAGTCAAAAGAGTCTATATAAATCATTTGTAATGAAAGGGGGTCTGGAGAGCCTGGGTGACTGGAAATTAGATAATGAATGAGCCTTTCTCTGACCAGTTGCTGTTTCAAATCCAGCCAGTCAACAGTGATAGAAATTGCTGGCTGTTTGGTGGCCAGTGCATAGAGTTTGCTTGTCTTCATCTAATTCCTTGCATACAAAATCAACATTAAATAACCCTTATGATTATATTTGGCACTAGCTGGCCTCTTAATGGGCATTATCAGCAAGGAGACTTGAGGACACCCGAGTCATGGACTCTGAACTAGAGACTGTCGTCAGAGCTAGGCACCTTGTCTTGGAGCGTGCATTCTTCCCTGGTTGCACCTTTCCCCAACCCTACAATCACACAGACACACACAAAATTAGCAAGTCTACAGGGTTTGGTTGGTACAAGGATCTCCAGGTAAGAGTTACAGGTCACAAAACAAGAGCCCTGGCTCCAGATTCCTGACTCGGTCCTTTGCAGCTGCGGGAGATGATGCACCAGGAGCAGTGGGATTTGGGACTCCATCAACAGCAATGAAGGGGGCCATCAGGAAAGAAAGAAAGGAGGTTGTTTCAACCCTCCCTGATGGAGGACAGCTCAACATGGCAGAGAGAAAGGAGACTAAATAGAGAAGCTCTCCGGTGCCCACAAAATTGGTTTCATGACCCAGTTTGCTTCTTCTCACCAACAGCTTCAAGATAACAGAATGAAGTTCTGATTCCATGCAGAAGTCTGAAGTCTTCAAGAGAGTAACGAATGCAGGGCTAGGCCCAGGCAGCAGTCTCAGGATTCCAGGGAGTTGAGATGATGTATGCTGATAATCTGTAGGCATAGTCCTAAAAAGTCACTGTACATTGTGAATGGCTTGTTCATAGGCAAAAAGATTCATATAAGGAAAGTATCAACTGTTTGAAAGACCCAGGTGCCATGAAGGGACATTATAGCTGCTATGTCCTGTATTAAAGCATCGGGCAGACTGGGGTGAATGAGTTTATCACTCTCTGTCTCGCTCAGTTACTAAGTAAACACCATAAAAAGCATTCAACCAGCAAATTGACAGGCAGAAAATATAATTCACTTTGGCAGCTCATGTTTGCACACTGGCTTTTTTTATTGGACACTTAGATAGAACGTGCGATATCCAGAGCCTCACCCCTCCAGCATGAATCCTCCCACAGTGATATTTTATTTAGACTAAGTGCTTTGGGGCAGGAGATCGCTTTTGGTTATACACCTGACCAGCCCCTAGCGGAAAGGGTCTCTTATCCCTGACTGGGGCCTCTAAGCATTACCACAAAATAAGCAACTTACAAAAGAAAATCAGAAATGCTAAGAGGAGCACAGGGGAAAGACACAAAATGCCGAAGAACAAGGTTGGAAACACATTTGGCTTGGCTGTGAGTTATCGCTGCCGCAGAATGTGGTAGCTGTCTCTAACTCAACACTATTACCACTGTGGCTGGTCACTCCCAACATCCATTCACTGCAGGGCATGCCCAAAGGGGTCCAGGAATAAAAGCAGTACTAATACTTCTACTTCACTGCCAGTTTGGGGCAAATTGTTGTCATTTTGGTTTTTGATTTAGTTATCTCCCTCCCTGTGTTTGAGTAGTGACAAGATGGAAAGGAAGAAGAGTTTACATCAGGTTGAGCTGGGAGCAGGCAGACCATGAGTGAGCAGCAAGGGAAACCAGAAAGGAGAGTCAGGGGAAAGCTGACTTCTTATTCAACCAGCAGAAACAACAGCTGGTTTGGGAGGGTTAGCTTGGTGGGGAGAAAGAAAAAGGAGGAAGATCCAGGCAACGGTGAGTCCATTCATGATGGGGATGGGAAGAGCCGTGCATGAGGACACCAGCTGCTAGCAGCTGGAGTGTTTGTCTTTATGCAAGTGAGCTTACACTGAGCTGATTTCTTCCCTGACTGGTTAGGAACTTGGCACATGAGGGAAGGGGACTGCTATGCATTCTTCTTTACATACAATTGTTTGTAATTTCTGTTGGATAGTGGATTCATTTCACCTTCCTGTTCTAAACTATAGAGGGATGGCTCTGTGCAACCGTTCAACAACTGGCACATTCCTCCCCAGAAATGACTGCTTTTCAGGAAACACTTCAACTCTACTGCTCATAGGATTTCTAAAGCTGTTGGGTGACTACTGGAGAAAAGGTATTTTTTTAATTAATGAAAGGCAATTAATTAAATTAAATTAATTAAAGGTAATTTGTATTAATCATCAGTTATTAATAAAAAGGGAAAAATCAAAACAGAGATTACAAATTAAAAAACAAACCAAGAACAGAAAGGACATTCTAAATTACGTAGCCCTCTGCTGAGCAGCTGCCACATAGTGTCTTCTGTTCTCTGAGGGGTCTTATAAGAGTGGATAACGTGTGCTGCAATGTCTGGTGCCGTATGTGAATTAAGGATCCTGTGCCAGCTTCCTCTCCTTCTAGGGTCCCAGTTGATCTCCTTAAGCCACAATAGTAATAAAGGAGCTGGCGCTGTGGGAAATAACTCCAACTCTGTGAAAGTTGTCAGTAACACAGAGTTTTCAGTATCACCATATCAGATAACACAGGGGCAGGCTGACCTGATACCTTGCTAGTCAAATACACAGGGAAGAAAGAAATAGGAATGGAAAGCTGAAAAAAAGCATGACCTATTAGTAATAACACACTGTGATCTCCTGACTGTAATACAGACATGAATTATAACTCTAAACGTAAATGGTCTAAAATCAGTTCTTAGTCTAATCAGAACATGGATTTTAAATAGTGCCTCTTGCAGAGAACCTGAAGAGACCCAAATCATTCATATGGAGGCCTTAGAAACCAATGTGGAGAGTGAGTTAGTACTCAGTGGATTGTCTCCAGCACTGAGACCACTCGGGAGCTCTGGGGCACAGAAGTACCATAGGGACGCCTTCAGTCTCCATGGGAGGCGCAGGTCAAGATACGCTACCAGCCTTGCCTAGCAATAGCCAGTACTCTGCAAAAGCAGCTGAGTAATGCTTGTTTAAATTTGGGGGTGCAGAAGGAAATGAACATACAGAGTGAAGGGAGACTTTTTTCCCTCCCGTATCCTTCCAACCCACTGTAACCATTCCAATTGTGCATACCCAGGCAGGGATCAAAGGCAGGACCTCTGAGCGACACACCACACACCACCAGCACACATAGAAAAGAGCTATTTCCCCTTACCTGAACATAATCCAAAACCATCCCAGCCAAGACCATGCCCAGCCCTGCTAGCAGGTACGGCAGGAGCACTTGCAGGCCAATTGCAATGGCCGATTCCTCCTGGAGCTTTGCCATGGGCCCTTTCCCCTCGGCTGGCTGTTTGTGGTGTGACACCAAAGGGACATCCTCTGCTTCCTGGCTGCCAAGTCTGCTGTCTTTGTGTTTACCCTTGCTCTTTGCTTTGTGCCTGGTTCGCTCTCCATTTTTCGTCCTGCCCTCCTTCCTCCGCTGCCGAGCTTCCTCATCTTTCATCTTGACTTGCTCAAATCAATGGCTTTCTAAAGGGGCAAGACAAGAAAGAGGTCAAAGTGAGAGATAGTAAAAGGGAGCAACACATTGGGGTTTTGTTTGTTTGTTTTTTAAAAGGTGCCCTTTGTATTCAACCATGCAATTAGCTCCATCCTATCAGTTTAAGGGGAAAATGCCACCTACTCCTCCAAGCAGTGGCCCAGATTACCAGCTGATCCATATTCATCCTTAGACTTTCCTTTAGCCTTTCACTTCAGCCCTCCCTCCCCTCACTGGAGGGGTCATCATGCCATTTATGCCGAGCCAGTATCTATCTATGCGCTGGCTATGGATGTGCCTCCTTCACATGCTCCATCAGCATCCCATCAATTAGGAGGAGGTGGGACCCATAGATAGAGCCCTGCAAACCTCAGTTATCCGCATTATATCCACAGATATCCACACCCGCAGATGCAATGCAGATATCCACAGACCATTTCTTGCGGATGCAAATCGGATGCAGATCCACATATTTGTATTCACCACCCCTCCCCCCAGGGGAACCTCGAGGTCACACTCACATCTGTCTGCCAAGCGCCTAAGCACGGCTGCCACCGGTGCGCTGTGAGTGGTACCAGCTGGGCCCGTGCACCCAGCTGATGGCTCTGGGACGTGATCTCGGCACTCACCCGTCCTCGCCTCGCGGGGGGCATCGCGCAGCTGGATAATATGCACATGAAGGCGGCGAGCGCGCCACATCTGGAGCCCGAGCACAGGGCGCTGTGCACCAGGAAGCGCCGCTCCGACCGGGGCGGGGAGAGCGGAAAAGGAAGCGGCCGCAGGAGCCGGGGAAGCGCTGCCGGTCCCTTCCCGGTGACTCTCTGCCCTCGCCGCCTTGGGGCGCGCAGGCCTGGATGCAGTCTGCAGCACGTTGCAATGTGCCCCCCAGCCACCACTGGTGCAGCGCAACCCGTCCCGTCCGAGCCTCGCTAGAGCGGCCCCGGCCCCTCCGCAGGGCGCATCATTCCCAGATCCCTCAGTCTCTGCTGTCTGCAGACAGCTCTCAGCTGCGTGGGAGGCCCTGAGAAGTCTACAATGTGCACCTTGCCTCCGCCCAGTCCCACCCACAACGGTGGGTGCATAAATAGTCCCTGCAAAGTCTAGTGTACACAGGCCGGACCCAAGGGTTTTGGTGCCCTAGGTGAACTATGATTTTGTCACCCCACCCCCATTGTTATGAGATAACGTATTAATATGTAGTTTTAAACAGAGACAAAAATTTCACTTCCTTTTAATTTGGTGCCCCTTCAAGCCTGGCGCCTTAGATGACCGCCTAGTTCACGTGTATGGTTGGGCTGGCCCTGAGTGTACACCGCCTCCCTCCTTCCCTGTCCCCACAAAGGTCCCTGCAAAGTCTCGTGTACACACCCCCCTCTTGCCCTTTCCACACAAAGGTGGGTACATAAATAGTCCCTGCGAAGTCTAGTGTATATCCTGCTTCTGGCTCCGGCCCTGGACCCACAAAGGTTGGTGCGTAAATCAAGGGGTATGTCTACATAAGCAATTTAGGTAGATGTAAGTCGACCTAAATTACTTCCTGTCCACACTGGGCTTTCATTAAGTCGATTTAAGAAATTCCTTAAGTCGACTTAGTAAGAACCGCCAGTTAGGTTGACCTAACCCTTAAGTCGACCCCTTAGGTCGACTTAAGCACAGTGTGGACATGGATTAACCCTTACATCGACTTTATTAAGTCGACTTAAGGCAGTTAGGTGGACTTACTAAGTCCCCATTCAGGGTAACCACTTTGTTAAGTCGACTTAATAAGGTCGACTTTACAAAGTCGACCTAACTTTTTCTAGTGTAGGCATAGCCTAGGTGTCTCCAACCATGCCTGGGCACCTGAGCAAGAGGGGTCCCATGTTTCAGTCATGCTGAGCACCCTCAGTTGTCACTGAAGTCAGTAGGACCTTCAGCTCCCCAGTACTTCAAAATCAGGTTGCCTTCATTTAGATGACAGAGGGCCTGTCTACGCTTCACACACTTAGGCCTGTTCCACACTTACTGAGGTTTTCGGAGGTAGTCGAAGGGAGATACACAAGCTATGTAAAATAACTTGCGTATCTCCCTTTGACTTTCTAATGCCTACTTACCTGAATGTCTCCACTCTGCTGAGTCAAAAGGAAATGCCCTGCTTTCGACTCAGCACTATTCGTCTTGAGGGGGTGGACTTACTCCATCGGCTTCCAGGTTGACTGAGTGGGTCTTCACTGCCCGCTCAGTCGAGCCGGAAAGATTGAATTGATGGCAGAGAATTTGCGACCAACAGCGTGGACTTGCTCTTAATGAAGATGCTCCATTGTAATTAATCCATCTCTGCCAGAGGTAGTAGCTATGTCAAAAGGAGACGCTCTCTTACCTCCATAGCACTGTCTACACCAGAGGTTAAATTGGTTTCACTAGGTCACTTGGGGTGTCGATTTTTCAGACCCTGGGGTGACGTAGTTATACCAATTTAAGTCTATAGTTTAGACCTGGCCTAAATATGGAGTTTGGGACCTACCTTTAGGCAGCTACATTTGAAAAATTTTCTTCAGATATTTGCCCAAATTATGATTCAAGGTCTTAGACCAGTGGTTTTCAAACTTTTTTCTAGGGACCCAGTTGAAAAAAATCATTTATTCCCGCAACCCAACAATTACATCTTTCAGCAATACATTCCAGTCTCTTGGCGGCAGCGGCAGGACGCACCACAATGCAGTACCTGAGGGTCTGCGACCGAGTACTGTGTCCTGACCCGTGGTTTGCAAATCACTGCCTTAGACAGAGAACTATGATTAAAATTCAGGAGTTCTCTTATCCACAATCTTATGCTCACACCAGATTTTGCTTCTGATCTATTCGCATTATTAGGTGCATAAGAAGAAGAGAGGGGCTTTGTCTTAAGTGTTCTCTCTTGGCCACGGTTAGAGAAAGAACAGCAAACGAAATGGTTCATTTTTCTGTTCTTGTGTGGCAGCTATTATTTGTTTGTTAATCACTAAGTGTGCAAAGCCTTATACAAAACACAGAGGTAGAGATATGATTCTTACCTCAAGGAATTTACAGTTGAAGATCCTCATCCTACAAGTCTATTCTATAGACTCCTGCACCTTTTGGGGCCTCACTGAAATTAGTGGAGGCCTGTGCAGAGGATCCACTCATAGGTTGACTTGCAGGGTGGGGTCTACATAGACAAAGGAATTTAGGCATAGGACAAAGACTGATCTGTAGAAGCTGTAGCTTAAAGCACAGTAAGTATTTGTATTAGTTAGGGTATATGTGCAACAACTTTTTGTCTGGTTAGCACTGTGTTCCCAGATGAGGTGAGGTTTTAGGAGGATTTGAAGAAAAGGGGGATTTTCCCTACATAGCTGAAGTTGGAAAGGGTTAAAAAATTATGTCCTGTCTGTGAATCTGTCCTGCTTCTGGCCTTTTTTAATGAAAGATAAAGACATAAAAAGTTAATCATAAAAGGATCTATATAGTTAAAGAAATCCTGCTTGAGGTGAGTAAGGGGTAAAGAATGAGTTTCAAAGGAAACAGAAGCACAGGACAAAAATGCAGACATGTAAGGGGTAAAAACTCAGCACAAACTCCCAGCTCCCTAGAAAGCTATCCACATAACACTGGAAAACACAGCAAAATAATGGTGTTAATTAACAAAACAAAGACACTGTTCACCCAGTTGCTTTTTAATATAAGTGCTAGTGTGATCACACATACACCAGTCATTTAAATCTACCAGCTGGACCCAGGGCTGTCTTTCCTTACCTGTAAGTAACACTTCTCAAGAGACTACCAGTTTTCTATGTAGATTCCTGAAGCTCAGCTGTAAATTCATAAGCATAGTAAGAACAAGAAGTCTCTCTGTGGCTCAGTTCTCCATCTGTGACCTGGGGATAATGTACTTCTCTACCTCCCAGGGGTGCTATGAGGATAAATATAGTGTTTTATGGTTTATAGTTATTATAGTTTAATGAGCTGCTCAGATACTAAAGTAAAGCAGAGGATCATATAAGTACCTAAGATAGATAATATAAATAGTAGAAAATCTCCATTAAATGCAGTCTCTGACCCACTGTAATCAAAAAAGGAAGGTGGCAGCTCCTGAAGTTTCTTTCCTCCTAAACTTTTCTCCAGCCCATAGCTGCAAGGGGATTTTTTTTTCTTAGGACAGTAAAATAGTTGGATCAAGAAAAACATCTTGACAGTGAGATCTATCACATTGGGAAAGACTTCTCCAAGGAAGTAATCAAAGCCAGATTTGCATTTAAAACAAGACAGGGCAAAGCACTGGAAAATAAAGTGAAGGCAGCAGTCAAGAAACTTAGCCTTTGGTGAAGAACTAGATGGGATCTAACAGAACTTTTCTCTCCCACAATTCCATGATTCTATTCTAGACTTTATCCATGCTCTCTAAAACTTTCAGAACTACAGTTGTGAAGGGGTAAAGGACATTGCCTTAGTTTTCAATTATTTACATATTTCATGTTTAAAGCTTCCTGGGTGGGATCCCTGCTCCATTTAAGTCAGCAACCCCCTTCTCCCTCCCCTCCCATTTGTTTCAATGCCTTTAGAGCAGTCTTTCCCAAACTAATTTGGCCACAGAACATGTTTGGAATGTATTGATGGAACACATACATGCTGGTCGGAGGGGCGAGGGGTCTCAAACCGAAAAATTGCCTCACGTATTGCTCAGAAGTTGATTTAAAAGAGCGAGAAGGAAAAAATATCACTAGCATGGAATATTTTTCACAGAACACCTATTCACATTGTGCAGAACATTAGTGTTCCACGGAACGCAGTTTGGGATGCGCTGCTTTAGAATCAACACACTGGGGATATGTCTTTACCACTCATGGCATTTAAACACACAACTCCTATTAAATATTTTAATAATCGTACTCCTGCAAACCAATTGAATCATGCAGCTGAAATGTTCAAAGTAACTCAGGATTTAGAATCATTACCTCCGTGCCTGAAGTTAACTGTCTGGGCTTTGAACGAAGTCCGTCCTGGAGGTAAAGTTGTTATGCTAAAGTTTTCATGATGACAGAGTGGTAACTCCTGGCCTGAGAACCCATGGTTTAAGCAGAGGAGACGGGTGCTGTGAGCCTTTGCAAGTGATTGTGCAGCTGCTTGCATTTTGAGACCATGCATTACTTCTGCACGTCATTTCTAAAATGACCAGGCTTAAATTTCAGCTCACTGAGCATTACTCTGTGTCTTACCTTCTTCACAAATGCTGCCTCTCTGAGCGAGGTCAGAAGAATTTTTTCCCAGGGGAAGTCACTGGCCCCAAAAGGCTGAGGGATGAGATGCCAGTTAAAAATAGTGGCCTTGACAAGACATTTTAAGACTCGTAGCTCTTATTATGCTATCAATTTACAGCTGAGCATGAAGAATCTACAGAGCAAGTGGGAAGTCTCTTGTGAAATTTCACTGTGAGGAAAGTGAGAACAGGTTTTAGCACACAGATTAAATGAATAATACAATGTTCTACAGTAATGGTGCAAATCATGAGCGCGTCCAAAAATTCTACAACAGTATTATGGAATACAACAGTAAGATACTGTAATTGTCCTTTTATGTAAGAGAGTTGTGTGTGGTAGGCAACTAGAAATATATTGTTTGATAGTGGGCAGAGGATTTTATAGGTGCCTAAGTCAGACATCCATGTGATCGTGTTGACTGCAGCTGCTGGAACACATAGCTAGGTATCCTCAGCATATTAATGCCTTTGGAGCCAATGGTACCACCTCTTCACTGAGTTCAATGTATATGTTTAAGGGGGGTGCTAGTGAATATTGATTCCTGTGTGAGTTTATAATGTGAGGTCTTGGGGAAGAGAGGCCATTTGTCAGTCATGGATCTCAGGGTCTATCTAAGAAGCACAAGCAGATCTTTTTGTATCTTTTACATGAAGATCAGCAACACTTTTTGACTAGCAATATCAAAGGCAGTTGATGCATCCAAGAGGTTTTCTTGTTGAAAGGGATGCCTGCGGGAACTAGAAAAACTCCAGGTCATAAGACTCCAGCTTGCTGTGGTGTAGGAGCATGTGTAAGGAGCCATAGCAAGAAAGATGGACTGTTTCAGAGAGGCTCTTCACATCAGCCTACTAAAGCTTACAAGAGACCATTCTGCACTGACCAATCTCAAGAAGTCACGGCCACAGTCTGTCCATCCTTCTAAATGCAAACAACGCTGCTGTACCGGTGGACATAGGTTGCCAAGGGCAAGGAGTGAAGAGCTGACTGCTGCTGAAGGAGACCTTTCTGGTTGGAACAGGGATGGGTAGAGGCAGGGTCACTATAGCTCAGGCATCCAGCAGGGGGTCAGCAGTGGCTGTGCAAAAGGAAGCTTAGACTTCCCAGTCTCTTATACCCACCACCCATGGTCTAACTGATTGCCATATATGCGCTCAGACTGGCAATGACCTTGGGATTTTTTCTTTCCTCTGCAGGATGTGGGTATAGGTCACTTGCCAGAATTATCTGATATATCTCACTTATTTCCCTGCCTTGGGCACTGGTGTACCTTGACGCCTCCTATTCTCTGCCTGTAGCATTAGTCTAGTCTCCTGTGGACTGTAACACTTTCCTCTGATTAAAGTTGTTGGGTTTATTCTGAGGGTGCTGGATGGTGTTGGTGGCCTGTGATATACTGGAAGTTGGACTAGATGATCTGGGAATCCCGTCTGGCCTTAAACTCTATTATCCTATAGTTCCATGGAATGTTTCAATTCTGTGAGTTCAGTATTTTCTGATGGAAAACTTTTCAGTCAGAAATTTTCCAACCAGCTCTGGTCTGAAGTTCCTCCCAGCCTTCTCTGTTCTTGACTAACTCAAGTGCCTATATGTCACCAACCAGTCTGTCACCTCACAGTCAACTTCACAAGAAAAAGAGATTGTGAAATAGACTCTGCATACATCATAGAGGCTGAAAAAAACAGAAAAGGAAGCTTTCTTCGGGTAATCATGTCTGGATTTTAGTGGTCTGCTGGGCTGATCAGGTATCACTAGAGAAAGAGTCAGAACCAGCAGTGAGTTCGTTTTCAGCATTTAATGTATAGTATATATCAGACTCTAGGATTCTGCATAAGGTCATCCATTGAGGAATCCTGTTATCCAGTGTTTATGTACCACAAGAAGGTGTAGTGGAATTATTGCTAAATCGTGACGTCCAGTTAGCTCCAAATGAATTATAAAAGGGGATGGGTTGGGACGCCTTTCAAGAACAGAAGGAATGTGTGACTGGAACGGAGTCCATCTTGCAGGAAAGACCTAGGAACAATCAAGTTTGGAGAGAAAGTGTAGGCTGAGTTTCATGTTTGCGTCACCAATAAAGTCAAAACCCAGGAAGTGGGTAAGTGCGGGTTACGTTATGTGTACAGGTGGCAGACGGCAGTTCCACCTTGGTTCCATTGTACTTGTGATTGAATGGAGCTGGCATGCTGCCTGAAGCTGTCTCAGTTACCTAATCCTCCGCTTACACAATTCTCCCTCCAAAAAAGTACGAAAACCAAAATCCACTGGAATGAACAATACACTTAAATATTGATCCTTATTAGCAACATAGGCCACAGGAATGTGCAGCAACATAGAGTTAGCTATTGCTCTATGTGTCTCATTTCTGATTTGATTTCAGATTAGTAAATTACTTGTAACACCAACAAGGCCCAACAGAGGATTACAAGATCAATACATATTAATTAAAAACATCCTCTATCAATATTGTTTCTACTAATGTAAAACGCACAAAGGACTCTACATCATAAAGCCTACTGTATATCATACATGCATGCAATACATCCACGGGGCATTAGATTTTAGCATGATTTCCCCCCTATTTTGTGGCCCACGTGAAGTTATTTGCTGTTCTGATACTCAGGTGACATGAGACACGCTTACCAATTTGCCACTAG
Source organism: Pelusios castaneus (assembly GCA_007922175.1). Classification (NCBI taxonomy): domain Eukaryota; kingdom Metazoa; phylum Chordata; order Testudines; family Pelomedusidae; genus Pelusios; species Pelusios castaneus. The sequence goes on from ML685770.1 coordinate 10,299,861, forward strand.
ATGGCAGCAGCACAGTGTGAAATCTCCAGTCCCACTCTCGGGAACACATTGCATGCTGAGTTACTGGAAGGCACATAGTCTTGGGATTCCAAGCTTGTCGTTTGTAGGTCAGCAGTTCAAATCTAGCCCAGGTCAGTAGTGGCCAGAAATCTTTACAATGCTGACAGCTACTCAGTGGCCCATGTGAGAAGGAGTTTGTGGATTTCCATTCCTGTCTTATGGACCGGTGCCCATGTGGTAATTGGTACTAATTTGCCCAATTGCTAGCAACGTTTGCAGAGAAACTAAAGCTTGAGTGGGTCACAAGGACTGAGGTGGCCACGAGGTTGGTGGCGTAGGTCCTTCCCAGGAACACTTCCACTCATTTAAGCGGCTCAGGCTGAGCTCTCAGCTCCCTGTCAGAAGCCCCACAGACTCCTGAGCTCCTGGTGGACTTTCCCCCTACTCCTCTTCCCTGCTGAGAGCTGAGGAAAGTCGCCCAGGGCTTCCCCACTCCCCATTCCCAGGGAGAAGCCACCCAGGGCTTCTTGCCCCTCTGGGAGCTGGCAGGCTTGTCAATTTGATGGCTCAGCCGTAAAACTAACACAGCTGCCCTGGCTCCCAGTGGGAAGCAGGGGCAGAAGCAGTCCAGGACTTCCCCCATTCCCTGCTGAGGGACGCTGCCTGTGGCTTCTCTGTTCCCCATTCTCCACCAAGCAGGCATGTCAATTTCGCAGCTCAGCCTGGCGTGGGGACCAGTTGCCCAGGCTTCTTATGCCCAGGAATGGGGACCAGTCGCCCAGGTTTCTCTCCCGGCTCACACTTGGGAGCAGAGACCAGGCGCAGCCGTGTCAGTCTAGTTCTGCAAAACAGACAAGGAGTCCGGTGGCACTTCTAAAGACTAACAATTGTATTTTCTTATTATATAAATACATTTGTTAGTCTTTAGAAGTGCCATCAGGCTCCTTGTTTGTTTTGCTGAACTAGACTAACACGGCTCCCCCTTTGGAAAGCGTCTACATTGACACTGTGTCGCCCTAACTAAACCGACATAAGCCCCACACCTCTCGTCGAGGTGGTTTTATTTTGTCAAGAAAAAACAGGGCAGGTTTGTCGGTGTGGGACGACTGCAGCGTGTACACCAGCCCTGTTCTGTCGAAAGAAAGCTGACTTCGGTGGAGAAAACAGCTGAATGTAGCCCAGGCTGAGATAGATAAGCAATGAGCCTAGCAGGCATGCGACTCTGATACAGTTCATGTCTGTGTGTCATATAGCTTGTTCTGTTAAGGTTTGAGAAGCATGTTGCTATGCAAATCTCTCTGGACAGCTGGGCACACAGCTCACAGATTTGCCTTGCTGCCAATGAATCAGCCTCTTTTGCTAACTTACCTCCCCAGCTTGTTTACTTGGGAAACCAAGGGCTGAAGGAACAGGGCTCTGTCCATGCATAATAACGAGCTATTTTGGATGTTCTTCCTCTCTCAGTCATAAGGAAGGCACAAGTGAGGGTGCCTGTATCCAAGAGGCACTTCCAGGAAACAGTCCCAAACAACATCAGGCCATTTCCATTTTGAGCCCTGACATTTCAAGATGCCAGCGCTTCCACACAAAAGAAAACGCCTGGGTGAGAGCCTGTGCTGGAATTCATCTGCCTTGTACCAAGGGCCATAGACTCAGACTTTCAGTGTATGTTTATTTAGCTGTTGCTGTATTTTAGTGAGGGACACAGTGTCACATTCCCCACAAGGGCTGGTCATTCAAGGTGCTGTCACAGACCCACAAGGGCAAACCGAGCCTCCCCCCGCAGAACCCTCCCAGGGCAGAACTGGAAGGATGCCAGCTTGATGAGAGAAAGCTTGGAAAGGCAAAACACTCCAGACCCTTAGGGCCCTCCCTTAGCCCCTGAGCTCTGTGTTCACTGACAGAAGAAGTCCAGAGTCCAGCAGCAGGCAATACAATGGGTTTATTGGGAAAATCAAGTCAGCATTCATTTCAGTCCTTCACCCTGGAAGGCTCTGATTCAGCTCATATGATTAACTAGTTAAAATTCTTCCATGATCCCTGAAAGCTGAAAATTTCACCATTTGTGGTGTATATGATCAGGCATTATTCCTAGATTTCATTCACTGGGGTCTTACACACTGTGGAGTGCAAGGGATACTCGCAGCCCTAACTGCATCTCTCCTGGGTTTTTGGTGTTCTCAGATTTTGTAGTAATTGCTCCTCAGAAAGTGGAGCCAGTGCAGTCTAAGTTGTTCAACTATGTAATTGCATGCAGTGCTGACTGTTTATGGATGCAATAGCCCACAACAGGAGATTTCACCTGGTAACCATGTGTTTAGATTTACCAGCTATTGTGAGGGCTTTCGGCAAGGGGAGAGTGGGACTCTCTTTGCTGGAAAAAAAGCAACTCCAAAGATGGAAAAGAATGGTGTAATTTCTACTGTTCAGCTCAAGCTGAAAGTGATTTCCTACTGTCAATAAATGGGGCCAAAGCTCTATCTTTCCACTGCTGCTTTTTTGCACTTGTTAAAATAATCCTTCTTTCTAAAGCATGGAGCCCCGGGGCATGATGGGCACCATTAAATACATTTAGAAGCACATCACTGCCCTCAATGAAAAGGAACAATGGTTCCTTCCAGCCCCACCCTCTCCCCAAATTAAAGCCTCATACTTAATAGGAATCAGATCAAGATGGTTTATTCCCTACAGCATATATGTATTAACGTGATTTTATTAAGTGACTCACAAAATGATCATTTTGAAGTGTCTTTCCGGTTTGCTAGGATATTTCCTCAGGCAACTCTTTTATCCTTGCCAATCTATTTTAGCCTTTTTGCTGATCTATGTCCTAAACACTTTGCATTTAATTTCTTAGCGTTTGTCGTCTTTAGCTACATACGTTGCTCAGATGAATGCTGGATCTGTAAGGTATCTGATAATGGTGTGGTCTTGTGTTTCAGAATCTGTAGTTTTGTGGAAAAAATAGACACCTTATCAAGTGTGTTTTAGAATGATCCCAGACACGATATCGAAATTATCAGGACTGGACTGCATGATTCAGGGTTTTGGTTATGAGAAAAAGCGCCTTTCACCTTCATTTGCCAGTGCTACTCAGAATGGTAACGGCTGCACGTTATTAATGTGCGATGGTTGTTTAGGGACCTGTGAAATGAATTGTTGGTCTCAGTGAAGTTCTCCATGGACAGGGGTCCTTATCAGAGAATCCGCCATCACACCTGACCTGTTACCAGTTGATGGACTCATCAGAGAGGTCAAAGCTTGCCTGGATCATGGAGTCAAAGCAAGAATAGAGCCCTTCTCAAAAAGAGGCATCCAAATATAGAAAGGAAATGATACCCAATATTGTATTCATTACATGGCAGTTAAAGAAATGCAGCATTTGCAAGGAACAGTGGGCAAAGCAGCAGGTTGTTTTACACACCTACGTTTTCAAAAATCTAAAACTTCCATTTCGTGCATGCAGATTGCATACAGGTAACATGCTGATACAGTTGATACAGATGGGAATCATGGCATTTGCAGCTTCCGTGGCCATCCTTGAAATCCTGAAAGGTGCTCAGCCCATCCCAATCCACTGAACTTCAAAGTTGGTGCCTCTCAGGGTTTGACTCTAAAATAGGAACAATTAAATCTCAGGGCGTAAATTCTTACTGGTTATTTCACCCTGCTTCAGAAGAGAACCACAAGTCTTCCAGCGACCAAAGTCCCATCCTTGGTACCACCAGCAAATGCCTGAATCAGGAGTCTTGTGCATCTTCTACATGCCAGAAAGGTTTTCCTCCGTAGACTCATATCATTTGGCATGGAGGGTAGCAATGGTGGCAGACCAGGAGAGGGGCCACGTTACGTGGATCTGGTTGCTTTGACATCTGAAGAAATGGCATGGAGGGGCATGGTCACTACTCCTATGGGCTGGGCTAGCAGCCAGTGTTGTAACTCCAGCCCTTGGTCCCAGCTGTGTATATGAGCATCTGGATTTTAGTTCTCGTGTACTTCACCCACTGGACATGCATCTGACCACATGTTCAATACCATATAATACAATACTAATAATCATATTCTATGCTTCTGTACCATCTTCTATCCAGGGCTCCCCAAGCAGATCAATAAATGATAGGATGGCATTTTGGAAAAAAAAGAAAATGCAATGTAAATGTGTTACTGCCGTTTTTAGAGAAGGGCAAAGTATGGATCCTAATCCAAACTTTCTCAAAGTTCAAGGTTGTTCTCATCCAGAGTTTTAATTTCTTCTCATCAATTATTGTTAACATTAACTAGCTATTAACTAGCTATGCCTCATTAACCTGTTACCATTCCTGCATTACAGATAGGGAAACTGAGGCACAGAGAAGCTAAGCAACTTGCCTGAGGTTACACAGCTTGTCAGTGGTGAGACTGGAAATAGAATCCAGGAGTCCTCAGCAATTCTTCTCCTCTAAACATAGCACTCTCTCCCACTATTTCAATCAATCCCCTTCTCAAAATTATCTGCTCTCTTTAGGGTCCATTCCTAAAAACACTTGTTCATGTAGCTGAGCAGTCCAAGGGCTATTCATGTGAATAAGGGCCCTTATTTTGAACACCTAAAGCAATAACTTTAGGCAGCGCTTCTTATAATGTTTTTCACACCTCCTTTTCCCACCCACAAAGCACTAACTTCCTCTGCTGACTCCATCCCATAAATTAAGTTCAGAGGGAGCAGGGAGCAAAGACAAAGACAAGAACTCAATGCTCAGAGCAGAACTGTTCACTTAGCCTCATTGTCCTCCCCAGAGCTCTAGAAACAATTAGAGTGATCCTCTAACTAGGAAAAGCGAGGTTACAGTTCAACCTTCTCTCTTGCTCCCCAGCTTACACGCCAGCTTGGTAGGTTTCACACACAAGCGTCCCAGCATTTACAGCCAGGTATTATTGCTCAGATTTATTTGGGATCTCGCCAGACTTCCTGAAAAAAGAAGTGTTTATTTAGAACTGGCTTGTGAGATGGAGAACTGGTTTCTATATTTAATCGGAAGCATCCTCTGCAGATACACCCAAGCTGTATCTTCTTCTGCTGTGTTCGTATGTGAAAATGTGCCATTACCATCTGCGGCATTTTTAGGCATAATTCCCCACAGAGCTGTGATCTGATTATATAGCTGTTTGCCCACTTGCAGTTCTTTTCCCTTCAAACGCCTCACTTAAAAAGCCTCCTGAAGCACAAGCAGATAGGCATTTTCAAGAGCTCGTTGAAGACTATCGTGCAGGATTTGGTGAGCGATTTTTCATGTTGAAAAACAGTCCTTTGAATGAAAATGTGCATACCACTTTGTTCTTCAACCTTGGCCATTGTCACAGGCTAAGCGGGGGGTGAGCACATCACTGCTTGAAGGGGAGATCTCCCCGGTACCTCCCAATTCTTCAGGAAGAGGTGATTCACTATCCCTGGTATCAGTAGTGTGCCAATGTGTAAGGTTGCTGTGTTTGAAAGGTACCATCATTTGGAAGAAATGTAAACCCAACTTGGCAGCTTTTTGTTTGAGTAAAGGTAGAGTCCCCCCAACTCCATCCTGGGCAGTTACACTCCACACACCTACATTTCCATTGCCTGTTCAGTCTTTTTCCTCTCTTCCTGCTAGCTAAACTCGGGTAATGTTATAGACTCATAGACTTTAGGGTCAGAAGGGACCAGTATGATCATCTAGGCTGACGTCCTGCAAAATGCACGCCTCAAGTCCTCACCCACCCACTCCAGCAATAGGCCACCAACCTATGACTGTTATTTACCTCCTTAAATCATGATTTAAGGACTTTAAGATACAGAGAATTCACCGATAGGTGAACCATGCCCTGTGCTACAGAGGAAGGCGAGAAACCCCCAGAGCCCAGGCCAATCAGCCCTGGGGGAAAATTCCTTCCCGACCCCAAATATGGCGATCAGTTAAACCCTGAGCACATGGGCAAGTCTCAACAGCCAGTTACCCAAGAAACAATTCTCTGTAATAACTC
>ML685770.1:10305951-10463175 GCA_007922175.1 Pelusios castaneus
GTTATGGTTTTTGCCCCCACAACTCCCCTTAGAAGGCTATTCCAGAACTTTACTCCTCTAATGGTTAGAAACCTGCATCTAATTTCAAGCCTAAATTTCTTGATGGACCATTTATAACCATTTGTTCTGGTGTCCACATTGGTGCTGTGCTCAAATAATTCCTCTCCCTCCCTGATGTTAATCCCTCTGATGTATTTATAGAGAGCAATCATATCCCCCCTCAGCCTTCTTTTGGTTAAGCTAAACAAGCCAAGCTTGGCTATGGGGCACTATTGAACAGCGGCTGCACCATTTCATTCCCGAGGCAAGTCATTCTAGGGGTGCGTGACATCACTCTTGTACATTCCTTACAACAGACCCAGTTAGGCTTCTTGTGAGTGTTAACGTTTGGAAAAAGGCATATGGTTCCTGCGTGGACGGTGCTATCGAAGTGTAGACATAGTTAATTAGGCCTCGCTGCACCCTTGTTAGTTAGGTGGCTTTATCCTTATGTATTATTTAAGGAAACTGAGGTACAAAGAGGTTTACTGACTGGCCTAAAGCTATATGAATTAGTGGCAGATCCAGGAACAGATTCTCAGCATCTCAGTTCTCTTGCTGTGCACACTCAACTCTCTTCCCTGTAATTCCCAGAACTCATCTTCAGTCCCTTCTGATAGCAGCAGCAAAGATATAGGTAAGATCTTTGGGTCAGAGTCTGTCTTTATATGCATTAGTACAGCATCCAGCTTACGGAGGCCTGATCCCAATTTGGTGACTAGGACATTATTGCAATAGAAATATTAAATAATAATAAACCTACAGGACACCATTACCACAGGCAACTACTGTGCAAGAAAATTCTGCATTTGTGTTTGCAAAGTGAATAACTTTTTTTGTTTTCATGTAGTTACTCATTTAATGTGTGTTAATTGTCAGTTTATATATGCAGCAGATACGCAATGTAGGTCTTGTACGTGCAAATTAGATGCCAATATTTGAAAAAACCTAGCCCCTGAAAAACCTAGGCTAGTCATCACGTTACCTAGCCGGGCCTCATACAAATATGCAGTGTCATATTTACAAGGCTCTTCACTTTCCATTTGTACCAATTTCCCCAGTAGTTTCACAGATTTTGCAAAACAAGAATTCAGGTTTTGCCAGTTTTCACATGAATTTTGCACGTCTCAGCTCTCCCCTGAGCCACCTCCCCTCTCAGAAGAGGCTAACGGACTACTGCTGCTCAGTGAGGGAGCAAGACAGATAGGAACCTGGGTGGTATCCCCCATCTGCTTTCCTTGTCAGACAGAGTCGCCTTCTGACCCCAGCCCTTCACCAAAGCCCTGTCTGCTTCCCCGAGCAGTGAGGGAGTGAGACGGGCAGCCAGATCCTAGCAGGTGAGATTGCTTGATGGTTGCAGTGACAGACCCACAGGGAATGGAAGGCTCGCCCGTGCCCTGCTGCGAGTACTGGGAACCCCTCACTCTCCATCCCTTAGCCCTCGACCCCCACCTTCTGCTCCTCCTCCCATGAGTACCAGGCATCTGCCAGCCCTCCACCCACTTAACCTCCATGAGTACCAAGGACCCTCCCCACGCCTGCTGTTCCCCATGAGTACCAGAAACCACTCATCCCTCATCTCTGCCCTGACCACTGTGAGTACAGGGTGCATCTTACCCCACCTACCTCTTCATTTTGTTTTGGGGGATTTTAAAACCTATTTTCACCCATTTTATTTTTCGTGTGAAATAAACATAGATACTAATTCCTAGGAAATTTTTTAAAAGGCCAGAAATCTAAAACCAAAGGCCTTACATATCCATCACCTGAACTGGCTTGCTAGAAACCTGCACATTGACTATCAAACAAATCACTGAAGTTCTCTGCGCCACTCTCCATAACCAGAGCCTCATCTTCTACTACCGGCAGTGACTATTATATTATAGGTATATATATTATAGGTTTCTATTATATCTGCAAGACAGCCGGTTCAGAAACAATGAGGATTTGTAGCTGGTAGGATATGAGACATGCTGAGTTGGCTAATTCTGTCTCCTTAATGAAAGCCTTGAATCTGCCGAGAGAGAGAGATTGACATGGATATGTCCTTGAGAAAAGCATGGTCTAGTGGTTCAAACATGAACCATGGCAGCAGAAGAGCGAGGTTTTATTGTTAGCTCAGCCAAAGAATTGCTGTGCATCCTTGATCAATGTTTAGGCTTTTGGGTCAGAGTTTCAAGGATATTTATGTCCCTAACAATGCAGATGGGTGCCTGGTAAGATTTGCCAAAGTGCCTAAGCAGATTAGGTGCCTCAGTCCCTTTAGGAGCCGTATTTATGTAGATACTTTGGAAACTCCTGCCAAGTGTCTCTCTGAATCTTTAGGCACCTGAGTATTTTGAAAATCTGGTCCTTTGTGTCTCAGTTTCTCCATCTGTAAAACTTGGATAACTTAAATTAACCACTCAACATGGGCTACTATAAATCTTAATTTGGGGATGTTTGTCAAGAGTCCTTAGAAGGAAGGAGCTGGAGAGGTACATGTATTTATGGATTTTTATTCCATTAATAGCAGTTTTCTGCCACAAATAGACTCTAAAACAGTTCTGATATCTTTCAGGAGCAATCTATTTATGTAGCTGTGTGCTAAGCAAAAAAAAAAAAAAAAAATCTAAAGTCCTTGGATTGACAGGAAAAACATACTTCTGAACTGGATATATCTGTGCAGATGAGCTAACATGGGGAGAATATGCTTTACAAAGAAAGAAAGAAAGAAAGAAAGAAAGAAAGAAAGAAAGAAAGAAAATAATACAAAAGAAAGAAATTGTTTTGAATGGATCCGGTTCCCTGCTCTGCCTACTGGAAACTCTGATGCTGGCATGGAGTATTTAGGAGTAGCAAGAACCATAATAGGTATGCGGCCCTTGTGCTTTCTATATTTGTAATGGTCTGGCCTGTTTGGAGCCAGAAGCAGCTATATTAGTGGCTGCATGTTACACCCTGTGATCTGCTTTCTGATAATAAACCCAGGAGGATGGTGATGTTAAGAACTGGCAGAAGGTCATTTCTGGTGTAGGGAAGGGGAGAGGGCAATTGTTAAATGAAGAATTCGTGCCCTCCCAGGAAATTCTGGCTGTGAATCCTTTTTGAAACAACCCCTGTCCACCTATAATCCCGAATTAATATTCCTTTAGCTGAATGCCAGATCCCAAAGCTAAAACTCCAATGTGAGGCCCCTACAGGTGTAAAAAGGATCTACCCTGTGGTTTCATCTAGTATCAGCCTGGACCAAAGAAATGAGAAGTCAGAAATGGCCACCGCCTGCTTTTCTAAACAGTAGCAACACCATAGTAGCCTCATAACCCACTGGAGGTTTTACAAAGAAAGTCACCATTGATACAGCAAGGTATACAAGCTGATTGTGGTAATATATTCAGCAAGGGACTGATGGGTATGTGCATTTATGTGCAGTTCTCTCTGTCTCTTAAGCTCAGGGTGCAGCCATGGAAGCCATCTACGAGGATGAAGAGAAACGATGAGATTCTGGAGCGAGATCGCTGGAATTCCAATTGAGATTGAACGTAGAAATGATCTGGGTAATCTCATTCATTCAGCCTACACTATGGAACTACTCTTTGGCTTGACTGGTAATCTGAGTTCCAGAGATATCTCAAATCAGGTACTAGGGAGGGTTGCACATCAGAACTGGGCAGCGCTGTTTAAGAGAAATTTGCCCAGCCTCCGTCCATACGGCAGTCTTATTCCCGCCAGGTCACACAGAGTCAATTTGGAAACAAAGTACAAAAGCCTCCAGAGCTTCTTGGTAGTAGATAAAGAGCCACCATAAATTCTGGGATCTTCAGATTGACTATCTAAGAATCAGATGAGTAAATGACACTGACCTCCCCACACCCATTTTCTGTTGTCCTTCTTCACAGAGCCCTCCAAACCATTTCCAGAATTTACAAACCAGAAATCCAGATCCAAAAATCCCTGATTTTTGGGAAAGTTGAGATTTGGATCCACATTCCACAAATCCAGTCTATTTCTAGAAACATCCTACCTAGCACATTTCAGAGAATATGAAACTAACTGCATATGCTGAATCACTAATAAGAAAGAAAGAAGATACTTAAAAGTCATGAGTTAAAAGAGTTTCCATTGTGTTGTTTAGACCTGCTCAGAACAAATTTAGGTAACAGGGCATTAAAAAATGTCTGTGGCTCCTAGCAATAAGCTTGCAGTGGGACTCCCACTCCTATGGAAATTAGGTGCTTCTAAGGAATCATATGATGGACACCGAAAATCACAGGTCTCTCTTGAAAATTTTGACCAGGAGCTTTTGTGTTGCAGCCCAGTAAGACAGATCACTTTGGATGGACACAGGTGATTGGAAAGTGGAGGGACGAGGGATGACCGAGAAGAAAGCAGAAAGACTTGGAACTGCTGCCCAGGGCAAAGAATAAAGAACCTGACCTGCCTTCTCCCATCTGCAGAGATAGAGCCTGATATAATCAGTTGTCAGCTCAGCTTCACAGAAATGTTTCCTCGGTGCATGTATATTTAATTTCAGAAGCCAGCCTTCCCCTGTGTGTCATTCAAGTTGAGTGATGTGCCATAAACACTGACCTCTAATCTGCTACCTTAGTGAGAGACAGTGGCCCAGCATAAAGAGAACAGCATCAGTAGCAGCATTTTAGGGGGAAAACAGCAAGGGTGCCCTGAGATCAGAGGGGGGCTTGCATGGTAAATTTCTGGATTCTTGCCAAGTAGCTCTAAAAACAAGAGCCGCTGAAGATTAATACTCAGGAAGAGCACCACAGGTGGCGTAAATTGGCACCGCTCCTCTGGCTTCAATGAAGTTACACCAATTTACACCAGCAGAAGATCTGGCCTTTTACTGCTAGCAAGGCCCGCAGTTTAAAGTTACACAGAGAAAGCCCAAGAGATGGAATTGCTAAAGCTAAAATCCAGCAGAGATACCGCCGGATCCTAAATTCCTTATGCAGTCCTGATGCAGGCACTTTTCCAATTAAAGTCAATGGAAGTTCTGCCTGAGTGGGAACAGGAGTAAAAATAGAGTAAGAATATCAGGCTTCGATAGAGTCTGCATCTCTCTCTCTCTCTCTCTCTCTCTCTCTCACGCACGCACGCACGCACGCACGCACGCACGCACGCACAGAGCAAACCTCATGCTGCATGATCTGCTTTGACTTTTCATCTGCCACAAAAATGTTAACTATGCCACCCCGTACATTCCACAACAGAACAATATTTATATTTGATCTCTGAGATGGTTTAGCTCTGTAAGTTACGTAAGACAGTCATTCCCCATACAGTAATGGAAACAGACAGTGTTTGCCATGGTTTATTTTTGCACCAGGCATTCTTTGGCAGATACCTATGAGAAACAGAATGGCAGGGGAATGGCATCAGACTTCCCCTCTATGTCAGCAAGGACAGCAGCCCAGCAGAAGAACAGCACAGCCCATTCTCTCTTTTTTTGGAACTTCTGCAGAGCTCGTGACTCATCTGGTCCCTTTATGCACCTAGCAAGATTCAAGCTTCCTAAAAAAAGATAGAGCAGCACAGCCCTGTCAAAAATAATTGTCTCTGCAGCTAGCTCTGCTCCATTCACAAACCAGCAAACTGTTGTGTCCACGATGTCACCACGATAGTGAATGGAATTTTAAGTATCCCATGTGCAGACTTCCCCTCTTTTCACATATGCACTTATTTCTCCCTTACTTATTTGACAGCAGCACCCGATAGAACCATGACATGACCTAGCCCAGTGTTTCTCTGCAGAGGGGGGAAGGAGGGATTTAAAATGGTCCAGCTGCAGTAAAGTTTCCAGGTACACGGTGGCAGACTTTGATACAAGCCTGATAATTTTGCTGTGACTGAGGCGTTTTAAATCTCCCATCACTGTTACGGGCTTTTTCAAGAATGTTTGGATCAGATGCTCCGTGGAAAGTCATTAATACTGTTACGTGTTCCCTGGTCCACTAAAGGTTGAGAAACACTGATCTAGACTAGAGGAATGAACAGTGAGCTGGGAATCAAACCTCACATCTTGACTCAGCTAGAGAATCATTGTGCAGCTTTGGTAAATCACTTCGCCTCTTTGTGTCAGTTTCACTATCTCTGGAAGAGGGGATATAAACTTACAGCAGACTCTCAGAGTTATAAACACCAGACGTACAAACTGACCAGTCAGCCATTAGGGCTGGATTATCACAGGGGCTTTAGGGGCTTAAGTTGGGGGGGGGGCTGTGATGGGAGGAAGCCTGGAGCCCTCGGGCCAGTTAATCTGGCCCTGTCAACCAGGTACTGGAACCGGAAGTACGTAGCAGGGAGCAAAAACTGCAAATACAATACAGTCCTGCGTTAAAGGTAAAATAGTTAATAAAAAAGGGGGAAATTTTTTGAAAAGAGGTTTGACAAAGGAAGGAAATTGTTTCTGTGCTTGCTTCATTTAAATTAAGATGGCTAAAAGCAGCTTTTTTCTTCTGCATAGTAAAGTTTTAAAACTATGTTCAGTTGTGAACTTTTGAAAGAACAGCCATAAGCTTTTGATCAGAGTTACGAACAACTTCCATTCCCAAGTGGATGGTAACTCTGAGATTTTACTGTGCTTACCTGCTGCCTCACGGGAACCATGTAAGGATTGATTAATTAATGTTTATACCACTCCTAGAATATGTACAACTGCTCAATATTCTTATCATTGTATGGCTTCTTCAGATCTAACTACAGAATATTCTACATAGGTTGTGTAGAGATGGGACTCAGCTGCAAAATTTGGATCTCCATCTGAATTTCCTTCAAGCTCAATGGTGTTTGGTCCACGGTTTTGCTTCAGTCTATGACAGATATCCAGCCGCACAATGTGGATTCAAACTGGGCAGTTTAGGTTTGTTTGGACTGAGGTTCATCAGTAATAGACCCAGATGACACTGGCTTTCCATCGCTTACCTTACTTTCCATCATTAGGTATCCTTTCTGGGGAAGCTGGGTATAAAGAACTTGGTGGTATTTATTTTGAATCATTTGGAAATGCATGAAAGAAGAGTTCTGTCCTGCAAGGTACTGAACCGCCTGTTGTGCCTGAAGGGGGGGGCGGGGGGGGGGGCGGAAATTAACTCCACTTGAAGAGGAGCTGAGGGTGATCAGCTATAGGCTTGAGTCTGAAGGGCATCAATACATGTAACAGCTTTGTCGTCTGTTCTGATTCCATTTGTGCATGGTGCAGAGTGCCTCCTGAGAGGCTTGGCTTCATTGGCAGTTGAGGGCATCCAGCCACTTCCATGTCCCAGGCAGATATTTAGCATTGTGTATGATAAGGTTAGTGGAAATAAGCCTAAGAGGTGAATCAGGAATCAGACCCGAGTTGAGCCAAGAGGAACTCTTGGCCTCCAATCATTCATTGCAGATTTTATTGTATCGATCAGGGGTTGGCAACAGGCTTTATGTCCATCTTATATAAAATCCACTGGGTGTGTCTACACTTACAAATTGAGTCGACTTAAGGAGGCTTACGTCGACTTAATTTACTCCACATCTTTACTGGGCTTTCCTTAATTCGACTTAAGCTGCTCCTTAAGTCGAATTAAGGAAAAGTTAGTTCGAATTAATAACACCTCGTTTTAATTCGAACTAGCGCTTAAGTCAACTTTATTAAGTTGACTTTATTAAAGCCAGTGGAGACGTGGAGTAGTGCCTTGGTGGACTTTTTTAAGTCGACTTAACACATTAAGTCAACTTATGGTAGAAAAGGGGCCACGTCTACATGAAAAGTTAAGTCCACTTCTGTTGTCGACTCAATAAGGTCCACTTTGTCGACTTAAAGTCTTTTCAAGTGTAGACATAGCCACTGTGAGCTATTTCTCTGGCTGCATGATCATGAAGAAGTATCTTTGTATGCAAACTCGGATGGGTATATGTTAGCTGGAATCTTAGCACTCCAGCAAACATGAGTCAATTTCGCACCGGCACTGAAGAGAATGGAGCAGATCATACCCTGGGACTTTATCGCCTTAAGATATATAAAGAAAGTCCATTTGTGTCACATTCAGATATGCCACAGGCTCTTAGCAGATCAAGAACAGGAAGTATTACAGGAGACAAGCTGCATTTCACAGTCTTCCACCTGTCGGGAGTGTCAGGGAGAGTATGAAACAGGCTGCATAGAGAAGTCGGACCAAACCAGGAATGATCCACCGTGTGCCATGGGCCCCACATTCCTGAGGATCTTTCCCTAGGAGCCTGATGTCAGAAGCAGAGCGTGTGTGTTACCACCATTATCGGTCAATGAGCATGGTTTGTGCTTTGGGGTTTTTCCAGTTGTAGTTCCTCTTTCTGACATTATATTGGGGCTGCAGGGAATTACTTTTGACTTGTATATTGTTTCACAAACAGCTAGACCCTCAGCTTTTACAGAGGACCCTAGGAGTGAAAACACTCTAGGTGAGTCCGGTAACCAATCAGAGATGAGATGGAGAAAAAAACAGAGTGAAATACGGTCACATTTCTTAACTGCTTGTACCAGCTGAACTTCTTGTTCCCTGTTCCTTTACTGCCATTTAATCCAGGCTTTTTGCCAGTGATCAAAGAGTCCTGTGAAAAAGACCGCTCCTGAGTGATTCCAAATACTTTTGCAAAGCCCTTGCTTTCCAAATTCAACACCCTCCTGAGTTACTGCTTTCATGCCATCAGTAAGGTCTTATGGGCGCTAACACGTGCTGAGAAATCCTTTGCTGCTCTCAGAAGCTACAATAAAGCTTTCTGCTTTCCTAGTTCTTGCTTTTGTCCAAGCCACACACTTTATTTAGTTGGCTTTCTTCTCCAATTTCAGCTGTAGGTTCCCCCCCACTCCCTGCTTCCTGGCATCTAATGTCCTTCCCAAGGTCACACTGCTCTTTGGGCTTCTCTTGTTTCCTCTTCAGCGTCAAGCTGTCCACCCCTACACACACAAAATCCACCCTCTCCCTGATTCTTTTATTTCTTTGCTCGCCATTGTTTCATCAACTTTCTCTCAGCCATCAGATCCTGTGGACAGCTCCCTGGATAGGCCTTTACGCAGTCCCGGCCTCTCCACCTCACTTCACTTAAGATAAATAATTAGGTCACCTGGATGCCAGTGTACAGAATAAACTCTAAGGCAACGGATGTTACTGCAAAACAGAACCTGGGGCTGTTCAGTGATCCGGTTTACAGCAGCCCGCCTATGAGTAACCAGCTGTATCACCTGTGTTTTGGCTCTGTAGGAAAATACGGATCTGATTTTCAAAAATGCATATGTACAAAAATTGCATGGACTCCTGCATCTCTAATGTGCACACATGGTAAAAGGGATGAGAAAACGGGGCCTCTGTGCAGGACAATAGATAGACCGGTGCATAATTACATGTACAAATTGGGTATTGTGGGCTGGATCTATAGTTGCTATCATAGGCACAGTGCTGATGGATTGCTGACATTGCCTTCCTGGAAGATCAATAGTTCTGGCACAGAAAGCTATTGGCTGACTAGCGATGCGCTGAGATGAAGCCACGTTACTCTGCGACCCTTTTGATCCTGGTCCCAACTTGTGCTATTTGCAGCCCCGCTGATGTCAATGGAGATGCACACAATGTATCTCAGGGCAGGACTTGGTCCAGGACCCTCAGCGGAAGGCGAATGGTAGCTAGCCACATGGAAATTCTGTCAAGGCACTCGATCAACACCTCAGCTCCGTCAGGACTCTATTTTCCCTGCAAAGCTTAGCCCCAGTTATAGGGCAGTACAGAGCCATGTCACACCAGCAGGAAGCATTTTATTTCAGAAATCCAAAGAGCCTCTGAGAGCCCTGGTCTAGCATAGGTCGTAGTGGGCTCTCCAGTCCCTTTTGAGAGCATTATACCATGCAGTCCCCAATGCCCAATCTGCTGGCTGGCATGGAAGTGAGAGCAGGTCCATGGCTAAGGTAGGGCCTCTTTCAAGGCATTAGTCTCAGGTAGCCAAGCGCTGCAGTTGTACAAGTCCCTGCATATGTGCATGGGCAGGTGGTCAGGAGGAAGCTGTTTCTCTTGCTCTTTGTAGGCTGTGTAGGAGCCGGACAGCAGGGCCCTCAATATCAGTAGTTGCTTATTGCTTCATATGCTGCAAAGCAACAGAGTTGTCCCCAAAACAAACAAACCAAAGTATATAATAGACTATGATATTATAGAGGCTGATGGGAAATGATGCCTTCTCTTCATCTCCACCAGGAAATGGGATACCCTACAGCGACTACAAGGGTTATTGGTGTTAATTCTCAGTTTTAGCAAGGGATGGGAGACTGATTTCTAATCAAGTCAGCCAGACGGTGATTTTTCAGAGTGATTCATTCTTTCCCACTCCAATCCCAGAGAAGAATCTAGGCATGGAGTTTCCTTAGCAATTCAGCCCTAACCCCCCTGCATCCTTTTCCCCTCCGCCACTCTCAATTCTCCCTCTTGAAATTAAACTTCTTGGCAATGGAAGTCCAGCTCCTACCCCTATTTCCATCCACTGCCAGACCATTTTGAAAGTCCTGAATTCGCCGTCCTGAGGGATTAGACCGTACATAGCTGTTTCAGCACAGAACAGTGAGAACATCATGTTATTTCCATTCTTCTCGCGGTTGTGTTCTCTCACAGCCCCACAGTGCTTATGGCTTCCACACCATGTATTCTGCTGCCTGTTGCCATGGTGCAGCCGCTGGTTTGTCATTAATATTGTGGGTAACTTCAGATCCTTGACCTCAAGGCTTTCAATGCTTTTCATGGTGTATTTTCCTCTTGATTGAGTTGCTCTGCATTCCCAAGCAAAGTTAAAACAAAAATAAAATGGTGCCACTTTTGAATAGGGAAATCTATTTCACAAAGACAAAGAACAGCGACGGCTGAAGTGCACTGAAGAACAGCAAATTAACAGAAGAACAACCATCCTCTGCATGCTCAGAGACTATAGGGTATATTTAGATCTGTTTACACTGTGTTAGGCAAGCCATTGTCTCAAAGGAGTTTTCATGAGCTCAATATCTGTCCCAGTTTTGATTCTTCAGTATTAATATGATGCACTTTCATCTAACTATCTCAAACACACAACAACTATTAATCCATTAAGATTTATGACACTCCCTAGAGATGGGTAAGGCATTATTAGTCCCATTTTATGGATGGCAGAACTGAGGCACAGAAATGTTAAACATGTGCCCACCCAAATTACGCAGGCAAGCTCTGTCCTTCCAATGTGTGTGTTCAATTGTCATTTGCACATATGCATTGGAGGCGATGCCCAGAGCATTGTGTGCTGAAGGCAAGCTCTTGTGAAAGTCTGCATGCACTGTTTGAACATTTGGGCTGTGCGTGTTGCCCAACAGAATTACTAGCTAAATTGCACTTGCAAATTCAATTTCTGTCAATGATTACTCATGGGTATGCCCAAAGGTCTGTCTTAAGTTACTGATGCCAGAATTTGGACCTGCAGAATCATTATTAAGACTGATAATGTTCATGGGAGAAAGGATCTTCCATCTCAGACCCCAGGGTGATTTGCAGCTCTGGTAGCTACTAGACGCATACTTCTATTTGTAATCTTGGGAAATATGACAAACTATTTCTTTGAGACAGGAAATATGGAAACATGCTATGCCAATTTGTGTTACTTGTCAAAGCAAAAGTGCCCTTTAACGATCAAAAGTTTTTGACAAATTTATTTCAGTTAATGATGCTCTTTTTCCATGGGATTTCCCTGAAGAATTAACTCATAAAAATATGAATGCACATTGAAAAGGCCTAGCCTGCTACATTCTTGACTATCAAGCCCTCCTACCTTGTATAGAAGCAAAATACTTGACAGTGCGCCCACAGGAACATGAAAACCCAGGGAAACAGCAGAGCTCTCATCAGGGGCATGTGCAGGAATTTAAATTCCAGTGCTTTTGGAGGGACATATTCTGTGATCTCCTCCTGCTCAGGGGGCTGGCGGATTGTGTACCCCTCCCCCCGCCAATTACTGGGGGGCTCATGCCTCTGGTTGCCTCCCCTTGTATATGTCCTATCCTTTACAAGGAGGAAAAAATAGCATAATTGTCTAAAGGAAAAACGTTCTTCTGTTTGGGAAAGTACTTTAGATGCATCAAACATAGAATCCAGGGCCGGATTAAGACCTGCTGAGGCTCTAAGATATGTCAAGATTCAGAGGCCCCATGCCATAAAAAATAAAGAGAAAAAAGTGTATTACATTATAACAGACATGTAGAGGCCTCTCATATTGTGAGGCCCTAAATCCTGGTTTACGTGGCTTGTGCCTAAATCCGGCACTGGTAGAATCTGAGCCTCCGTATGTCATAGTCCTTCTTTAGTCTGTGAGAAAGCGCACATGAGCACACATGCACGCACGCACGCATGCACATACACATGCACGCACACAAACGAAGCCAATGATAGCAGTGATTGATACCAATTGTCGTTTAGTTATTTCTGAATCAATAATACAAGAAAGAGCAGCAAATGAAGAACTAAGCTCTGATGTTGAACTCCTTCACTCTTGAATTTAGCTCAGGAATGGGTGAGAGAGGGCAGAGGAAAACAACCAATGCTCTTCCTCCATTCTGAAGCCATTTGATGCCCTGTTTAATTCCTGCTATCTGCTAGAGCAGCTTTAGGGTTACTCTAAAATAAATTATACTCTGTTCGTCATGGCTCCTTAGGGGCTCTGGAAAGCAGAGAATAGTTATAGTACTGTATGGTCTAACCCAGTGGCTCCCAACCTTTTCAGTAACATGGTACACTTCAATGAGACAAAAAATTCCATTGCGCACACACATTTTTCAGCTGACTCGATTGCTCATAAATATTACAGTTACTTACTTTTACTATGGTTACCGTCTTACTAGAGAGGTTTGCAATACAGTGCATACAACAAGCTAAAGAAGGATCTAATTCATTAATGTTTCAAATCCATCAGAAAAAATACATGTCATCTCAATTTTGTCCTTTGGCCACCTGCGTTTAGAATGTTCATGTTTTGGAATCAAAAGACCAATAGCTGTTGAAGACGAATAAATAGAAGACTGTCTTTCTGTCCCATGTTTGTACAAACCTAGCCCAACTGGGTCCTAGTCCATGACTGGTGTTCCTGGGCTTTATCACAATTATTGTAATAATGAATAATCATCACAAACATTTGTGAAATCCAGTCAGTTTGCAGAAAATCTGGACAAAGAAAAGGGCTAAATAGAAAAAGGGACAAATAGATTGCTCAGTAGAGCTGGGAACGTTCCCAACAAAATATAATTCAACTGGAAATTTTTTTGACGAAATCAAACTGCAAATTCACCATCATCAGATCGATCTTCTCAATTGACTGACTGGGTCTGTGAAGACCTGCTCAGCTGATCAGGATGTCAATTTGACTAAATCAAACCATTCCTTGGGAACATGTATATTTCGTCAAATATTTTGGTGGAAACCAGGTGGAAATCAGGTTTCTCTGAGAAAACTACTTGTTTCTGAGCTGGATCAGCCACCTCTCTGGCAACCTGCCTAGCAGACTGCCATCGCGCTGGGAGCTATCAGGGCTTCTGGGTTCCCTGCCAGGTTGCAAGAAACCTGGCAACCTTGGCAAACCCTGGGTGCTTCAGCCACAAGCCCCACCGGTGCAGCAGAGAGGCTGGTACAGGGCTGACAGGTCTCTGAATAGTTCAAGAAGCCTCATCGCTTTTCTTTCAAAAAGCTAAAATGAAACATCAGTTAGATTTTTTTCAAAATGACATTCTGGAATTCTTGTTCCATAGGAAATGCCATGGTTTCATTCTGCACAAAATCAGCCTTTCCTGCAGAACAGAAATTTTAGGTTCTGACTTGCAGTGTTGTTCTGTGCAAATAGCTGACACATCTCCACTTGGACACTGATCTTTGGTGATGGAGGAAGGTCCATTTGCCATGTTAACAACTCTAAACAATCTGGAAATGTAAAGGTCACAGGTCAGGTCCTCAGCCCCAAAGTCATCTTAATGGGCTCTCTATGGACTTCTCCTGTGTTGAAGGATTCCTCCAATGGCAAAGAACCATTGCGATGTCTCCTATGGCACTCCCATACCAGTTCCTGGCATAATGGGGGTACAATCATTGGGAGAAGGAAATACAGTGTAGACAAGGAGGAATTTACAGCAGCTCTAAAGACACTCTAAGTTGTGTTGGGAGGTCACATGGCATAGATCAGCCACAGAATCAGGAAAAACAAGAGTCCTGTGGCACCTTAAAGAATAACAAATTTCTTCATGCATAAGCTTTTGTGGGCTCCAACCCACTTTGTTAAATGCATCTCATTGTTTTTGCTGTATATAGACTAACACAGCTACTTCTCAGGAACCTGTCACAGAATCAGGACAATTCAGAGGTGGTGGAAAGGAATCATTTGCTCCCTTTCACTCTAGTCCAAAGGTTCCCAACCTGTGCTCTGTGGACCACTAGGGTACTGCAAGTGATGCATGGGTGGGGAAGATAATTACTGCAGGTAAATGTACTTTGGCAAATGCAATATATTTGAGAGTGAGCATAATACATTTTTAGAAATAGCTGTGTTTTTAATACCTCTTGACATATAAATTTGACTCATCAGCCATAGGCTATGTTAAAAATGTTTAAAACGGCTTGCTTATGTGGTGGTCCGCAAAATCTTTTGATGACGATGTAGTGGTCTGCATTAAGGAAAGCGCTGGGAACCGCTGCTAAACCTAAACTCAGATAAACTGAAGATCTGGCACCATATTTACAAAAAACAACTCTAATCTGGATTCCAGAGCAGCACTCACATTTTTGCACATGCAAATAATTGCAAGTACAGATGGTAGCAAGTTTGACAGGCACAACTAAGGAGTTAGATATCTGCCTTCTGTCATTCACATCCCAGCTTCATCACTCCCCCCACTGACTGTGGAAAACCAAGGGCTAAATTCATCCCTGCTGAAAGTACTCTGAAGTCAGTGGAGTTACAGCAAGAGTTAATCTGGCTCTTGGGAAGCTTAATTACACCAACATATTGACCTGATTTGAAAAGCTGTTGCTCAATGGTAGAAGCTCATGGAACACCAGCATTCAATGCACATTCACTCTCTAAAGAAAATGCATCGTATACCTGCCAGGTTATGTGTGGGTCATTACAGTAGTAGCTTGCCTTTATACGTGTGCAAACAAGAATTTAAGCTCTGCCTGATTTATAAATTGTATACATTTTTGCCACCTCCTCATCTTCCTGTTTCAGCGTTGGGTATGGATTTTAATTGAGCAAGCCCTCCAGTGAATGTTCAACATCTTCATGAATGATCTGGATGATGGGATAGATTGCAGGCTCAGTAAGTTCGCAGATGACACCAAGCTGGGGGGAATGGTAGACACGCTGGAGGGCAGGGACAGGATTCAGGGAGAGCTAGAAAAATTGGAGCACTGGGCCAAAAGAAATCTCATGAGGTTCAACAAGGACAAGTGCAAAGTCCTGCACTTAGGACGGAAAAATCCCAGGTACTGCTACAGGCTGGGGACCGATCGGCTAAGTAGCAGCGCTGTAGAAAAGGACGTGGGGGTTATGATAGACAGGAAGCTGGATAAAAGTCAACAGTGTGCTCTTGTTGCCAAAAAGGCCAATGGCATATTGGGCTGCATCAGTAGGAGTGCTGCCAGCAGATCGAGTGATGTGATTATTCCCCTCTATTCAGCACTGGTGAGGCTGCATCTGGAATACTGTGTCCAGTTTTGGGCTGCCCAATACAGAAAGGATGTGGACAAATTAGAAAGAGTCCAGTAGAGGGCAACGAAAATGATTAAGGGGCTGGGACACATGATGTATGAGAAGAGGCTGAAGGAACTAGGCTGTTTAGTCTGCAGAGGAGAAGACTGAGGGGGGATTTGATAGCAACTTTCAACTACTTGAAGGGGTGCTCCAAAGAGGAGGGAACTAGGCTGTTCTCAGTAGTAACAGAGGACGGAACAAGGAGCAATGGTTTCAAGTTGCAGCTGGGGAGGTCGAGGTTGGATATTAGGAAAAAACTTTCTCAGTAGGAGGGTGGTGAAGCACTGGAATGAGTTACCTAGGGAGGTGGTGTAATCTCGTCTTTGGAGATATTTAAGGTCCAGTTGGACAAAACCCTGGCTGGGATGATTTAGTGGGAGTGGTCCTGCTTTTAGCAGGGGGTTGGATTAGATGACCTCATGAGATCCCTTCCAATCCTAAGATTCTATGATTCTATGACTGAGGAAAATGGATACAATGTCAATCTTTCCCCCATGTGGAGAATATGGTACTGGAATGGCTTAATCCATTTTATAAGCTGACATCAGTCAAAATAAGCAACAATCTTTAAATGGATTCCAGCGGTCCCGTTGCATGCTTCATTTATGTGCAAATTGATGATACAATGATTTCTTCATTGGCTATTGGCTAATTTTGTCAGCACCTACAGGCACTGTTTGTCAGCGCTTCAGAGGGTTCTGATTATGGCTCTACAGAAGCTGTGGGCTAATTATAAACTATGTAATTAGTTCACAGTGATATCAGAAACAGCAGAGTTAGTGGCTAAAGCATGGGATTGGGAACCAGAGAGCTCGGCTCCGCAAGCAGTTCTGCCACAGGCTTGCTGTCTGCTCCTTGGCAATTTCACTAAAGCCTGATTTTCCAGGTATCGCTAATTTGGGCTCTCAGAAACAACCGGAATCTGATTTTCAGACGTGCTGAGAAGCTTCAGTTCTCTGTAGGAACCGTGGGTATTCCGCAGCTCTGAAAAATCACTCCCTCAATGTCTCAAATTGGGCATTCAAATTTAGTGAACCCTTGAACATTTCGGCATTTATCCCTGTGTATTGATTCCTCACCCGTTAAATGGGGATACTAAAAATACTTTTCTACCTCTCAGAGAAGCTGGCCAGCTTGATAAACATCTGTAAAGAGATTTCAGACTTTCTGTTAAAAGGGGCTATAGAAATGCACAGCCTTACTGCACAAAAATAATGTGTTAAATTATACAGCAGGATGTGATGTTTTCACATGTTGTTTTTAAATGATATCCTAATGATATATTTAAATGATACACACATCTACAAAAAGGTGTGGGCATTACAGATGGCAATATTCAAAGCAGAACTTAATATGGTAGCTAATGCAAAGATGAACCCTTTACAGTGGAGTGCCAAACCACATATAATTGTTTAAATGTGGAAAATGAAAACAGCTGAGTATTGCACAAAACTGCGTTTTGAGCCCTGTGAACCTTTTATCAAAGCTCAAGGTGAAACTTCTTGCTATCCCAGAGAGGGACAATTATTATTCAACCCTGTTTTATGGTTTCCTTCTAATTTTGTGGTTTCCTGCCACAAAATCTGTGACAGCTGGTCATACAGTTTGATTGGGTTGAATAAAGCCTGGCAACCCTTTGCCAAATTACCACACAATACATGGAACTTAATGAAACATGTCAGTTTCACTTTGGATTGTGCATTCATCCTATTGGATGAATCTGAATCTGCAAGTGAAACTCAAGGGTTTATAACCATGTAAAGCAACCCACAGAAGAAAAATCCCTGCAAAACATTCACCAAGTTTAGTTATAGCATAATACATCAGTATATCTGGAACTGAATAGACTATCTTGTGTAATAATTTAAAATATGTGCCACATATAGGGACAGCTATAGGAAAGGAAGTATGGGTTAAGTGGGTAACATAAAAGACTGGGAAGCAGAAGACTTTAATTTTAGTCTCAGCTCTTCCTGTCTGATCTTGAACAAGTCACTTATCTGTGTACCTCAGTTCCTCATTCGTATAACTGAGACAAAACAGACTCCCTTTTCTTGTCTTGTCTATTAGATTGTAACCTTTGCAGGGCAGGGACCATCTGTTCCTGTGTGCCTGTAGAGCTCCCAGCCCATGGGGTCCCCATCTTAATTGATACCTCTAAGTCCTGTTGCATACAGACAGTAATTCAGTGTTTATTGTACACAATGGAGAAGAGAACACAAAGAAAGGATTTGACTGAGGCATACAAACCAATAAAGCATAGAATGTAAACTGATCAGACCTGTCTTTTTTACTCTGTCCCACAATATAAAAACAAAGAGAACCTTGTAGAAAATGAGGCACAAGATTTAATAGAAAAATAAACCTTCAAAAAAGGAAGACAATCTTTCTGCAGCCTGGTGCCAACTTGTAAAAGACATTGGTGTCCAGCAAAAGAGATTAACTGTATTTCACCGCCAGCCCTCCCATAGCTCATGCTTAAAGAAGATTATTGGGTGAATAAACCAATGGACAGATTCTTGGAGGTGCTGAGTGTTCCTGTTTTCATTGAAGCCAAAAGGGAATGTGAGAGCTCAGTGTGATAAATTGGGGCCATTTTCTCCAAGCCAGTGGATATGTGATAGCCGGCATGAGGCAGAAAACACCTCTGCCTGCCTGGAGAGCAATGGAGAAAGGCTGAGAGAGAATGGGACAACATATGTGTAAGTTTACTCTTTTGCATGATCTAAAATCTCCTGTGCTTTACATGTTTAAGTATAGAAGAGCATATGACCCACCTAAGGAGCGTGCGTCACAACATTCAAGCAGCTGGCCTGACTGTACAGGTGGAAGAATGCAAAGGTCGTGGTAAAAGAAATGGACTATCTCAGCCATAGTGTGGGGAGAGGCTACACAAGACCAGAGTCTGCAGAAGTGGAGGTAATTAAGAACTAGTGCAAGTCCCAGACAAGGAAACAGGTCTGATCTTTTATTGGAATGACAGAGTATTACTGGAGATTCATCCCTTGTTTTAGTACTCTGTCTACTTGCATCGCTGGTCTATGTAAAAAGGGTAAGCCAGACACGGTCATCTGGCCCCAACAGTGTCAATGAACATGCTGTGAATTGAAAGTAGCTCTGAGTACAGAACCAGCTCTGGGAAGCACAGAGTTTGACAAATCTTTTATGGTTTTCGCAGGTGCCTCTGACAAGGGGCTGTGCTGATACAAAGCGATGAAAAAGGGGGAGCGGTGTCCAGTTGTGTATCTGAGGAAGAAAATGCTTCCTCGAGAGACAAAACTATGCAACAACCAAAAAAGAATATTTGGCAGTGGTATGGGCCCTACAAGAGTAGAGCCCTATCTTTTCAGGTGACACTCCCCTGGTTGTATCGAATGAAAGGGACAAATAACAAGTTGCTATGATGGAGCTTAGTGGCCCAAGATTATGATATGGAAGTGATTTATGTCAGAAGAAATGCGAGTTTGGTCGCTAATGGTCTGTCCAGAAAATAAGTTAGTGAGTTCACTTTGGGTATCAAAGGACCAGGCTCACGAACAATTGCTTCTTTAAGGGGGACATGTGACAGATGTAACCCCATGCAACTTCTTTGGGTACTATGTTGTGTTTTCTGTTTAAAACAGGAAAACCTCAAAAAGCAATTATATTGAGATGGGCCAGAGAGTATAAGCTGTAAAACATTTAGAGCTGTTTGTATAAATGCAGGTTATTTGTAATTGTGTCATCTTGGTTCAGCAGGGAAGGGTTTCCTGTGTAATATGGAACCAATAGGGGGTGATTAATGCAAATTCTCCAGTGCCTTTGTGGAAAAAAAATCAGTCTTTCAAGAGAGTCATTGAATCATGATTCTCTGTTACAGAACGTCAGAGATCAGAGACCCAAACTGTATAAATGACTGAATTGTCCCAGTGGGTTTCTGGTTCTTGATAAGACACCTGACAAACTGATAGCCAGGACAGCAAGCCCAACTGAGGAGTTCAAAGGACTAACACTGGCTAGAGCCCAATGCTGGAGTTGGGGTGACCCCTGGGAAGTTTTTAGGAATGAGAATTTGTATTGGTTTTTGTAGGTTTTCTCTGTAATGCCTTTACTCTATAAATAAATACATTTTGCCTTGTGAAGGCTGGTTGGTAACTGCTATGCACTGTCATACCCTAGGAGCTGGGCCTCAGTCTGACCTGTTGGGGAAAACACATTGAGGTGCAGAGAGACTGCAACCCTAAACTCCCAGTTTGAAGACAGAGACACAAGAGATTCTGCACAGGAGAAGGGATGGATGGGAGCCTAAAACCATAAGTGGCTGCCCTCAACAAAGCCCAGGAGAGGGTTCAAAGGCACACTTAACCCTGTTACTTCGATGCTCAGCATTCTTGAAAATCAGGCCATGCATGCTTCATGTTTTTTGCCAGCATAAATGTATTACCTTTTTTTTTTCGCCCTAGTTGCAGAGCACATTGAATAAAAAGAACAGAAAAGAGAGCAATCTTTTTATTTCTATGCTTTTTATTCTTATACAAACTGAATTGCCGTGTCTAGACCTACCTGTTATTCCACCTGAGTGACACTGTATGGAGGGAAATCTGTAACAAGACACCTAACTTTAGTGGTGAGAGCTTTTTTCAGTTTGTTCTCAAAGTCATTGTGACAGCTTTGAAGCAGACAAGAAGCCCTCTGATTCTGTCATGGGGGTTTAACTGGAAAAAAAAAAAGCTTATTATAAAAGAGGATGCATAGGCCTCTTCCAATATCACATGAAGATCAATATTATATTTCAAAGACCCTCCTAGAAATTGCTGAGTGTGTGAACACTGATATTAAATAATACAATACATTGCCTCCCTTCAACACCTTCTGCTGAGGGATCTCAAAACACATTACCACTATTAAGGAATTAAGCCTCACAACACCCTTATGAGACAGGTAAAGATTATTATCCTATTATACAGATGGGGAAACAGAGGCTCAGGGAAGTTAATCTTAGGCTATGTCTACACTACAAAAAGTTAGGTTGACTTTGTTAAGGGAATCTCCTTAGCCTGTGCCTCTTAATTTCCCTTTCATCCTGTTAAGTGGTTTGTGACTAGTCAAATATATTCAATGTATTTTTAACCACAGTTTTCTGTAATTACCACCGTATATTCTCTGCTGCCTCTAATTGATTCTGGATAGAGGTTTGTATGAAAATCATTATGTTCAGTTGCACTGTACTCAGTTGGGTCTAATAAAAGCTGGTGTTCCCATGAGGAGGGATTAATTTAAATGCCCTATACCTCAGTAACTTTAATCCATTTATTTGTAGATGGGCCAAACTGCTCAATTCTGTGTTTAAAAAAAAAGATTTTTTCATAGGAAATATCACTATAGGATCATTCCCCTTTGCATCCATGGCTAGTGGGTGCTGTGAGTTGAAGCAGCTCTAAAACTTTATTCTGGAAGAACCTCGCTATTTGATGCTAGTGTTCTGAGTTGCTTTTAATTGCTCAGAAAAAATAATGCCAAAACTGAGCCAACCAGCAGTGTTTCCAGGGGACTGATTGCATTCACAAATCTTGTAATTTTTTTATGATCATTCTGAGAATACTACAAAAAAGACAATCAAAACTTGGCCAGCAAATTAAGTGCTTATTCAAAGATTAATTCACATCATCTGTACTTCATTAGATGTTCTCTTTTGCCAGGGAATATAATGCAATATCTTCAGGGGGGAATAAAGCCTGCTATTGCTAAGTGCTTGCAATGTACTGGCCTGCTCAGCGCTGAGACAGGAATCACAGAGCTCTGGGCATAACTAAATCAGATATTGTGGCAATGTATAGGATCAGACATATGGAGCAAATCTGTTTCATTCCAATGTTAAAAGAGTATTGCTGACAAGTTTGCAGTACAGCCAAATGATGTAGGAAAAGCAATCCCACACACCATTCAAAACATATTCCCCATTATACTGTATGGGGAACGGAATTTGTTTAAAGGTTAATTATTGGAGTTTTCATTTGAAATGTCAGGTGGCTCAGGTGGTTAGTGATATTCCATATCTCAGTTTTTGAGACACCCCAGAGGGGCTGGGTCTTCCAAGTATGCATGCTTTGTTCTTTCTCCAAATCAGGCTTCCCTCTGGTGGGCACCAAAAAGAGAAAACAAAATCAGAAATTGCTTCTGAAAATGATGGCTATGGTTTCCATTGGGATACAGTGGTCATGGATGATAAATCATCTTCTATGGGTACGTCCACCCAGCCTACAGCAGTGAGTCTCAGAGTCCAGATCAATCTACTAGGGGTCCCATTTTGGCACTAAAACCAGCAGTGTAGATGCTGTGGCTCGGCTGGAACTCAACTTCTGAAGCTGAAGGGAAGGTGATGTGCTTCAGAGCTTAAACCCCCAGGCTATGTCTACACTACAGGCTCTGTTAAGTCGACTTAGCAAGGCCAACTTAAAGTTGACTTAAGTCAACCTTGTTAAGTCGACTTAACAGAGCCTGTAGCATACACATACCCGTCCACACTGGCTTTAAGTCGACTTAATAAGGTTGACTTAAGCCCTAAGTCGACCTTCAGAGGTGGTGTTATTAAGTCAACTTAATAAGCATCCAGTGTGGACGCGGCATTCTATAGGTTGAATTAAGTGTTGTTAAGTCGACTTAAGGTGCAAGTGTAGACGTACCCCCAGTGCCTACACACCTATTTTTAGTGCCACAACATGAGCCTTGCAAATCCAAGTCTGTTGACCCACACTCTTGCCATTTGCTCTGTAAACATAGCCTATGTCTCTCCTGACTTTCTAAACCTCAAGCTGTTCAACTGCTTTTGTGTAAGACAGGGAACAAATATCATCTAAGTCTAGCACTCAGCCTACCTGATAGCTGAAAAGACATATTGGTTTAATGCCATGGAACTACATACTCACTACTCCGCCATACAACGTACTTAAGAATTACCACGCAGAGTTCTGTCAAGTGTTGGTCAATAGCCACACGAAGAGGAACCATTACTAATTATGGCCTAAAGCATCACCAGGACAATGATGATGCACAACTGTATATCTCTCGCCTTTTGCAATTTCAGTCCCTGTTGTGGATGTAGATCACTAAATGGACTGACAGGCACAATAGGAATATTGATGCTGGGTTGAACTAATCTTACAAAAGAAACTCTCTCCCCCTTCGTGGCTCTGCTGTCGAGGAGACTCAAAATAATAATAATGATAATAATAATCTTAGCCTCACTTTCGACACACTCTTTCCATAAAGACTCGCAATGTTTATGACGTCCAAAGGCTTTTGCAGTCACAGTTTGTGCAGGCTATCTGCATATTTCTTTCACTGCACACCTGCAAAATGTGCCTTCATACTTACAGTAATCCCCTCTGAGCAGAGATGTTGGTAGGGACCATCCCATTGCTCACAGCATATTCAGAAGAAAACAATATATTTATTCCTTGGTTTGAGCGTCCATAATTATATGGCACCTATGGGACGAGAAGAAGGAGTGCAATTCCCCCTCCTTTCCCTTGCTTAGGGATGCAGTGCATCCTCCATAGCTCTCCCACTTCTTGGCTGATGCAGTAAGAATTCCACCTCCTCTTTCAATCTTCTTTAACAGTGGATTACACCCATCTTTACAATAGCAGCCTGAAGACACATGCATACTTTAAGATGGTGGTAGTGGGTTTGAGTTTTTAGATTATGTCTGGTCAGTTGCAGGCTGCGGTGCATCCCTGACCTCTCTGATCTTTCTGGATTTATCAAACCAGTTAAGTCTCAGAGTAATCTAGGCAAGCCATTTCATTTTACGCAATAGGCTTGAACTTCCTATAGTACTGTCTGGATTGCTTTTCTGTGCCAGATTCTGAGAAAGACCCCATAGGTGGAAATACCTATGTATATATCTTCTGGCCGCATCGAGGGCTCCTCTCCTGCCCTGAGGAACAACAGCTGAAAAGAAGGAGGTTGATGGGTATACAGTACTGCAGGTTTGCTCTAGGTAGGTCTTGATAACAGGCCATATACTCTTTTACAGATGTACCTCTGCATCTACTGTGTTGAAAAAACATGAATCTACAGGAATCTCATGCAGCTTGCCTAAAGTTACATTATTTTCAGTCTAACGTATTATTAATGAATGGATCACCAAGGAATCTAGATGCCATGTTGTCAGTATTAATATATACTTGAATGAATAATATTCCAGCTCAGTCATTCTCTCCAAGGGCCATAGCCAATGCCCAATGAAGTCAATGGGAATCTTTTTGTTGATTTCAGTGGGTGCTGGCACACAGCCTAACTTCACGTGGCTCCATCTGGAAGTTAGATGGTGACATGTTGTGAAGCAGTCATTTAAAATGGGGTTCTCTGAAGGGACAAGCAAAACAACAGTAAGTTGTTTATGTGCTGTAGGAGCCATGCAAGGGGACGTTCTGTGCTACATAGTGAGGCTTTTAGATATGGAAGTAAATATGAAAATTGTTCCCAAAATAATATTGTGGAAAAACCTATGCTCTGTCTGACATTTAGAAAAGTAATCCCTTCCTTAAGTACAAAATGCTGATTTATCCCAATAGCTACTCAGCACCAAGAGGGAAATTTGAATTACCCTCTTTAATGAGATTTTATTTTTATTATTATTATGCCCCATAAATATCAAGGGTTTTTTTTTTATTCCTGAGCTCTTCCCTTAAGGAAATGTCAGCCAAGCATAACCCAGTGAAAAAGGATCATCATGTTTGCCTTGGCTTCTCAGATACATGATGCTTCCAGGGTGAGGGCAGAACAAAACAGAGAGGCCCAGGCAAACAACCTGGCCTGAAAATTGGGCACTGTCTGAAGCCAGTTTGTGCGTATTGGGAGTCAAACCTGTATGCTTAGCTATGCCAAGTCTGGTGCTTTTCCTTCACTTTCCCAAGCCCATAGAAGCCACATCAGCATGAAGATATCTGAGATCTTCCAAAGCCTTAGGCCAATATCCTTCCTCACTCTTCTTCATACTGTTTGCATTGAAACAAATATGAATTGCATTGTAAAGGTGTCACATATTTCAACATCTTTGGGCTGTTTTGTAGCTGGTACCATAGCATCCACCAAATCCCAGCCCTTTGCCATGTTTATATATATTGTTATAACCTATCATGGTAGCTAGTATATAAGTGACATCTCATGCCTTGAATGGGAAAATGACTTTGGAAGCCAAGTACTGTGGTTTTGGCATTTGTATTTTAATCAAGAGGGCACCCTCATGTCTTCATATGTGCCCCTAGTGGAATAGGTTCATTTTATAACTCATGTCAATTTAATTTGTAAATGAAGTTCTTATTTTCCACATTAAAAAAATACAGGGAATGATTCATCACTTGGTTATTCCAGTTTTACACCAACACAATTCCACTGCAATCAGTGGAGTTACTCAGTGTCTAATTGGAAGGGTAAATTAGGCCCATAGATTATTTACTGCGATTAAGAGATGACATTTACTATCCCTCTTTTGAGCGGGAAAACAACTTCCAGCCTCAGGATTTCCAGCAATCAGGATTTTGTGAGCTGCAAAATGATTTCATTCATTACAATAAGAGTGCTTTGAAACTCTGGATAATTAATCGGCTGGCTGAGCATGTAACAGATTGTAACTAGTACAGTAATGCTACATCATGCTGATGGCTAGCGTGGCTGATAATCATATATCCAAAACTACAGCTGCCTAGGAATTTTCTATTGAAATCTAAACAAAATATTCCATTTCAGCTCAGGCTAGCCTGAATAAAAACATTTTGATTTATTGAACAAATTGAAACATTAAATTTCAGGTCCGTTCAACAATAATCTATGTTCCTTTGAGCTCCCATGGTGCCTCACGGAAGTTGAAATTCAGGTACCTTATATTTCAGTTCTTCACTATGGGCTTGGGTCTCTGGCTGAACTACACCTTCCATGATGTATTGTGGGTCCCTTCTGGTTGAACCATCAAGGCACATCATGGGTGTTCTATGAGATCCTCATTCATTGTAGGAGATATAGTCCAGTCAGGGAACCTGGTGAACCTGGTACCTCATGAAGCCGTGAGGTACCGTGGGCACTCAGGAAGACAATGTCAAACAAACTGACCCACCCACCACTAAATGTTTTAACTTAGTTCAACAAACTGAAATGAAATATTTTGATTCAAGAATACCAAAACTTTTCATCTGATTGAAAATGTCAAAACAAAGTATTTCAACATTTTGACATTGGGGGGGGGGGGGGGGGAAGAGGGGAGTGGAATTTCTGTTTTGTGAAAAATTTTGATGAATCAACTTTTCATCCCAAATCAGGATTTATTTATTTTTTTAAATATCAGGATTTCCAATAGGAGGAAAATGCCAATTTTCGACCAGATGTATTAATAGTTCTTCTAGCACAGTGGCTAAGAAAGTCGGTAGAGTTGAACTCTCTCTTTTTTTTATTCTTCATTTAGCAAGAATATTGCTATTAAGTATCACCCACATTTTCAATTATGGATTTTCATTTTGTGCCTGGGCAAATGGTATATGCCACTATGGTCAAATGGGTGCACTATTTCTTATAGTTTGAACACTATGTAGTGATGTTGCCCACAGAAAATTGAATTCTGGCTAGAACAACTGATGCCTTATGGGAAACTTTCTCAGATGCCCCACTTCTGTAATAAAGAGGGGAGACCCAGACTGGCTGATAAGAAGCTGATATTCACTTTCTTACCCCAATCACATGATTGGGGTCAAGTTTACCAAAAATTAACATCCTGGTCATATGGCAAAGGCCAATGTCCGCTCTTTGCATTACCTACTGGTGCATCTTCTCTTGTTTTCTTTTTGAAAATCAAAAACTAGTACAGACAGTTAATAATAAACAGAGGCAACAAAATGTTGCCAGCTTTTGAGATTTTCTCACTAATTTTAACAATATTTTGATGTGTTACTTAAAGCCCCAGTGTCTGGGTGGGTTTGTGTTGATTGTGCCAAGACAGACGCATTGTCAGTAGCATTCTTGATCCTCTAAACAAACAGAAAACCTCAAGGGTTTTGATTTTTGCCCCATAGATCTGTCCCTTGTGCAGGGTTAAGATACATGACCTTGATGAAGATGCTATAGAAGCCAGCCACTTTCTGTTTGAAATCTAAGTTTCTCTATCACTTGCTATGGTTGGCATTCTTGCTAGAGCATTTCTACTCTTCTAGTCCCCTGATGTCTAGGTCATTTCTGACTCTTTCAGGTTTAATTATCTTTGGCTCATGAAGCTTGTTAGATATTGGCACTAAGGTTTTTATCCTTTTGCCCATGAGCCTCTGAAACACTCAACTTAATGAAGCCTTGGGAGGTGTGTTTTGATACTCTAACAATCCAACTTTGGATCTCTGGAACATGCCAGAGCTGTTTTTCATCCATTATTTGATATTTATACAGACTTTTCTCTTAACCCATTTGACTACTTAGTAAAGGTTTCGCATTCTGGTAGAAGTCTGATGTTTACTTCCTGTCCCAAGTCACATGATATGGGTCAAGGTCGCAAAAGACACAAGGCAGGGATAAGAGTCCACTGACTCCACCAGCTACTGTTATACTGAGTAAATATCTTGCAGAGTTTCTTGTATTCACTTTGATAATCTCACCAGACCGTTAGTTCCCAAGCCTGCCTTTTACTCCACCCTGGACACCCGTGGTGCGTCTACATTTAGAAATTAAGATGATTAATTACAAATTACAGGGCTGGAACAGAGGATGGGCAGCTGTGGAAACTACCAGAGAATTCTCCTTTCCGAAGGACAAAATCTCCAAGGTCCGGAAGGTCACAATATCAGATTTTTAATACGGGACATTTTTATGTACACAAAAGCAGTCACTGGCCTGGACTGAACTGTGTCTGCATTGGGCCAAGGGATCTATGGGAAGACAGAGAAAATTCATTCCTGTAAAAGGCTGACTTACGAAAAGAAAAGAAAAGAAAAGAAAAGAAAAGAAAAGAAAAGAAAAGCGGCAGCTGTTTGGAGCTGCTCATGATTTTGGCAGGTTAGAAGTAATCCTGTGGAAGATGGATTAATGGACAGAGAGCAAGTGAGATGGTCAAACGTGCATGATAAATACAGTTCATCGCATGGCTGGGCAATTTATCACACTGATACCACTAGCGCACACTGGGCTGACAGAAAGCTATTTGCACATGCGCACAAAACACAAAACTTACTTTACTGCTCTAGTGATGGATTTCTGCTCCGGCATGTGCTGAATTTATAAGAGATTCTTGGCAATGGCAGAAAACCAGAGCAGGAAAAAAATAAACCAGAGCACTCCCTTTTTCTCTTGAACAGCTTTGATGGGACTCAGCAGAATAAACCAGAAAGTATTGAGGGCTTCAAGGTGAAAACTTCCTCACACTTGCAAGCAACTCCCTGTAAACACCTGCAAAGCTTTCGTCATTGTCCTCCTTCAGATGCTTCCTTAAAAATTCTTCTTCCCCACAGTGCCACAAAACACTTGACAGCAGGTAGGCCTCTGGGGAGCTGAGCCCGCTGCCTATCTTGCTAACAAATATAGTATCTTTGGTTCCTTGGATCCCCCATCGATTGGGCTGTTGTTTTTGGCCTGTTACTAAGCCTGTAAGCTTTTTGGGTTCATATTTTTGTTCCCTGTTTATACAACTGCCACCACAGTGGAGTTCTTTACTGTGACTGGGGCTCCTAGGAGCTACTGCAAAATAAATAATGAAATACTACTACTGAACAAATATTAGGCAACATCATTACTAAGGTAAGCTGTCATGACGCCTCTGTAGATGGAACACACACAGGCACTGATTCCAGAGCCGTCATGATCCCTCACACAAGGTTAGATGATATGATAAACACCGTAAATAGAAACTATTTGTTCTGAGCCATTTCTGTTCAATCAATAAACAGTCGAAACTTCAGCGAAAACCCACTATGTTTCCTCATTTATCAAACAAGACTCTGTATCTTTTTTTTTCTTTTTAAACAAGTTCAGTTTGTGAAGACTGAAGAAAAACAAGGCGTCCTTTCATATCCCTTCTCTGGATCAAACCTCATTAGGTTTTGATGTCAATGGTGCATAGAAATCTGACCACTGCCAGCGTAAGTATTTGGCAGCATGACTGTTACATAATACAATCCTGCCTTTCACAGAAGAGAGATCTCTGTGCTACTAAAACTGCTAAATTTTAACCCACTGCTTTGCTCCATCCAGCCAAAACAACACTATACATTTTCCACAGTACAGAATTATGTTAAAAAAAATAATAAAAACCCACTG
Source organism: Pelusios castaneus (assembly GCA_007922175.1). Taxonomy (NCBI): domain Eukaryota; kingdom Metazoa; phylum Chordata; order Testudines; family Pelomedusidae; genus Pelusios; species Pelusios castaneus. Next base: position 10,334,998 of record ML685770.1, read on the forward strand.
CTTGAAAAAAAAGATACCCAGAAAGATTGAAAAAATATTTATTTAAGGAAGTGCACACTTCCCCCTCCTCTTCACTAAAATCCTCTAGGAAGAGGGAGAAGGTTGTGTCTTAAATCTACATTATATTTTTTAAAAGTACCCTGAATGTTTATCAACAAGCACATTGTAAAGAAAAAAGGGCTGGTCTCAGTACCGCATCATTGATTAATGAAAAGGTTTGGATTCAGAATAAAAGAAACATGCAATGTTTTCCAGACATGTTGACACTGAGTTTGAATTTTCAGCTCCCATGGACAGCAGGAAGCATGCTAAACAGCTTTTCCTCCCCTCAGGGTGGGCTTTTTAACTTTACCAATGCATCATATGGCCCCTGAAGCAGTAACTATTCAAATAAGACTACAATATGTGGGGTTTGGGTATGGATGGATAATCAGTGGCACTTTTGTCCCTTATTTGTGCTTTTTGCCATCAAGATGACAAGCTGCATGGGAGTTTTATAGGGCTAGATTCCAAAGTCCATACTCAGATGATGCTCCCACTGAAAACAAGGGGACAGATTCATAGATTCAATAAAACAATAGATTCCTAGATTTTAAGACCAGGAGGGAACATTAGATCATCTAGCCTGACCTCTGGTATAAAACATACCATAGGATTTCATCCATTACTGCTACAATGAGCCTTATAGCTTGTTTTGATTAGACTCTAAGGTCAGAAGGGACCAATATGATCATTTAGTCTGACCTCCTGCACAATGCAGGCCACAAAACCTCACCCACCCACTCCTTCCGGAAAGGCAGGTAGTCTTATCAGAAGACCCCAGGAGATGGTGAATCCTACGTAAGGACTGAATAAAAACTGAACAAGTACTTCAGGATTTGACTCAGGCTATGTACACACGATCAGATTAAAGCGCAACATGGCAATCGTGCTATAAAAAAACGTGACCTTTATTGCGGGAGAGCGCGTACACACGTTGCTCCTTGCAACGCAACAGAATTCTTTGCAATATCGCGGTGTAGCACAATGAATTCTGGGCACCTATCCCACAGTTCAATTTTCCCTCAATCGGTGCTTGGAATCATGGGATGAAGGAAAGGAATGCAAAGCGCCATGGGTAAACTCTCAGATTCCCGTGGTGCACTGTGTTCCCCTTGCGTCTTCCTCATTGCCAATAGCAACTCGCGCCTATTTTCAACAGTGCAGTGACGCACCGCACCACTTGCAAGCAATCACAACAGCGACAGCATGGATCCTGCTCTGATCTCCAGTGTCGCCTTCAGCATTCTAAATACATCTCGGCTGGTTGCTCAGTATGCAATGAGCTCCGAGTCAGACGAGGACGCTGAGGAGCAGGGGCTGATGGATGCCATGCAGAGCAACAGCACCACGTTGCTCAGCTCCTTCACCGATCATCTGCACACAGTGCAATGCCGTTTCTGGTCGCGAGAGACGAGCACCGAGTGGTGGGATCGCATTGTTATGCAGCTGTGGGATGACAAGCAGTGGGTACAGAACTTTAGAATGCGGAAAGCAACCTTTCTGGAACTGTGTTCAGAGTTGGCCCCTGCCCTGCGACGTAAAGACACCAACATGAGGTCAGCCCTAACCGTGGAGAAGCGTGTTGCAATTGCTGTCTGGAAGATGGCGACTCCTGACTGCTACCGGTCGATTGCAAACCAGTTTGGAGTCAGGAGGTCCACCGTCGGATTAGCCCTCTCACAAGTCTGCCGAGCCATCAATCGCGTTCTGCTACGGAGAACGGTGACATTGGGCAATGTTTGTGAGATTGTGGCCGGCTTTGCTGCCATGGGATTCCCTAACTGCAGGGGAGCCATAGACGGCATACACATCCCAATTTTGGCTGCAGACCATCTCGCGACTGAGTACATCAACAGGAAGGGCTACTTCTCCATGGTGCCGCAAGCACTCGTAGATCACAAGGGGCGTTTTACGGACATCAATGCTGGGTGGTCGGGAAAGGTGCATGATCCCCACATTTTCAGGAACACTGGTCTGTACCGGAAGCTGCAAGGGGTACCTTCTACCCTGATCAAAAAATTACAGTGGGGGATGTGGAGATGCCCATAATCATCCTCAGAGACCCAGCATACCCACTGATGCCATGGCTCATGAAACCATACACCGGTAACCTAGATCGCAGCAAGGAGCGGTTCAATTACAGATTGAGCCGCTGCAGAATGACTGTGGAGTGTGCCTTCGGCGTTTAAAAGGGCGCTGGCGCTGTTTGTATGGGAGGCTGGATTTGGACGAGGACAACATCCCTGCTGTGATTGCATCGTGCTGTGTCCTTCATAACATTTGTGAAAGTAGGGGAGAAAAGTTTTCCCCGGGGTGGGCTATGGAGGCACAGCGCCTCGAGGAAGCATACGAACAGCCAACCACTATAAGTATTAGGGGGGCCCAAGGAGAAGCTGCTCGCATAAGGGAGGCACTCAGGGACCATTTCAATGATGCCCTCCCCTGGTTAACTTCCAGGACGCATTAGGTGCACCTTATGAGATTTTCCCAGTAGAGAGAGGTCCAAGAGGCAAGTCAGGACCTGGTAAATGGGCATTACACAGGTGTTCAAACAATTGTCTATGCTCCCCACCCACACTCTGCAATTCCTAGTAAACGGGTCCCAAATTGCAGGTCCTAGCCAAGGCTTACTACCAGCACAGTACCCCTTGCTGGCCCCATGCTAAGGGGGCCCTGTGAGGAATACAGAGGGGAGAGTGTTCCTGCCTCCCAGGGACTTAAAGGGATGGATCAGGGGCATCTCCTGGATCCATGGCCTGTTCAGCCCTTGCAAATTCCAATGCCTGACCCTTCCTCACGTCTGCCAGGGTTGCCACTTTTCTCACTGCTGGCAAATGGAACCCCAAAGCCCCACAGCCTGACACCCCCCCAAGGCCCCACCTGCTCCACCTCTTCCCCAAAGCTCTGCCCCATTGCTTGTGCCTCCCTCTCCTCCCCATGATGTTTATTGGATTGTCTCCATCCTCCTCCCTGCACCTCAGCTGGGCTCCCTCTGGTATGGGGCTGGGCTGGAAGCTGCTGCAGCCAGAGAAGGAGTCTGCCTGCAGGTAGGAGGCGGCTCCAGCTGAGTACAGGCTGGCCAACACTAATGACCCGGCACCTCCCACCGCCCCTCAGTAACAAGACTTTTGGTGTCCAGTCAGAATATCTGACTGGGCATTGCCAGGTCCCCTTTTCAACTAGACTTTCCAGTCGATAAGTGGCACTTGGCAACACTATGTCAGCTCCTTTCCATGAGGTAAAGGTACAGAACCTACACCCTGAGATGTCAGATGTGCCCCGGATCCACCTATTTATATAACTAGGATGAGGGGATGTGGGAAGCACCTGAAGGTGAAAGGTGAGGGCTCCAGAGGTGGTCCTTCCGCAAGGCTCTCCTGCCTTCACTGACATGTCTTCTGCTGGGCAGCAGTTCCCAAAATAACCTCCTCCCAGTCCTCCCACTGTGCTGGGGGAATGTTATGAGGGACCTAGGGCAAGGGGTTGGATTAGCAAGAGGTGAGAAAGATAACTAACACACTGGGATAACTTTTGCTATGTATAGAGGAGGACTGGATCAATAATTAGCAATGGGGCAGCTGAAGATGGTTGATATAGACCAGGACAAAACTAACAAGCCACGTACTAGACATCTCCTTTATCACCTTGTTTTTGTATTGAATCATTTTCCATCACCCTGTATCTTTATTTTTTAAAGTAAGAAAAACTCTTAAGTAAGAAAAACTCTGTCACTCTTCTGTGTCCGTACAGACTGTACTACATTGTGAGTGCTACTGCAGTTTGAAAAATAAAATAATAAAATAAATAATAATAATTACACCTACATGTGACCTCCTTAAAATCATAGGCAGAAATCAGATTTGACTTCCCCTTTAAAATGTAGTTGGTAGAATCAAGAGAGAGAGAGATGTTCAGCATTTGCTTAGACCAGGAAGACCATCCCCTGTGACATGTCAATCTTCTGTTATCCCTGTTGCCTAACAGAACGCGGCACTGTTTTGCTGACTATCTTTTCATTATTTGCTGTTATAACAGCTCCTTCTCATTACTCTGTGATGCTTCTCAAGCTCTAATTTTGCTGTAGTCCCTTGATACTCTAGCCCACTAAAAGCATATGTGCATGTGATTAACACAGGAAGATTATTAAACTTCCATTGTTAAACAGATTGAACAAGGCCTTGTTGAGTGCATCTCCAAAGAAAGAGGCATTTACATTCTAAGCCATATTTACTTGACAAGTTCCTTGTCCTATATTCATCCTGCACAGTATGTTCACAAAGCTGCTAATAACAGTTCCAAGAACTTAGGGTAACATTTTCAAAACTGACTTAGGTACTTAAGATGCTAAGTCTTATTGAAAGGCAATGGGATTTGAAAATCTTTCTATGAGATTTAGGCTCTTAAGCTCCTAATTTTTACTTTCGAAATTTTTACCCTTAGAGTTATTTTTCCTCATGATATAGACATGTTCATATAGTAGATTTATGAACAGATATATCTTAGGAACTTATAAAGCACTCATTACCATGGCACCTGAATACATACATAAGTGTAGGTATTGTATCTATGCATATGTATGCTTAGAGGGAGAATACAGATAGACTGAAGAGAAGGTATGCAGAGCTGCATTGAAATTAAGCTAGGATTCAGGGTAGTTTCAAGGCTGAACCCAGAACTGGAATTTGGGTTTGACGCTAGAGTTTGCAGCCTGCAAAAGATTCTTTCAAGATTGTTAGCCCAAACCAGCAGAAATGTCCTGAGATCAGTTGGCCTTGTGAGCTAGAAAAGCATTTCTCAGGAGATTTCTGCATCTTGAGTTGTACCTAAATCAGATCCTGAAGCTAGAGCCATTCTGGTTTTGGATTCTATTCAGAACAAAAAATGGGGACATGATCATCTCCAGAAAATCCATATAGTCCTCAAACTGGAAGGCATCAGGATTGAGGGAGAGATGGTCTAAAGAAACAATGTTCAGATTTGGATTAGGATTCAGAGTTCATGTGCAAAACCAAAGCTGAGTTTGGATTTTATCTTGACAGTGTTGAAATCTCACAAACCTCTCTCATGAGATTTCAGCCCAATTAGCTAGAAATATTGTAAGATCTGCTGCTCTTGTGAAATTTCTGTCCTCTTGTACCACACTTCTTCCATATTCAGAAAGCCCAAGATTGTCGTGTTTGACCCATTATGGAAATAGATTATAGCTATAAAAAACAAACCAGAATCTGAGTTCCTCCCTTTCATTCCAAAGTTTGGTGATATTCGGATTTGTGCCTTTGGTTCAGAACCATCTTTAACTAATCATTTTAAGAGACATAAACATTGGAGAGCATTCCTGGGTAGATGACTAGATCTCAATGGCTATGTCTACATTGGCAAGTTAGTTCGAATTAAGGAGGTTTAAATCCTAAAATCCCCTTAAATCCTAAAGCCATGGCTACATTAGGCTTTAGTTAGTTCGAATTAAGGACTTCCTTAATTCGAACTAATAAGTTCGAATAGGGTATTCGAACTAAAGGGTTAATTCAAACTAACTAGTTCGAATTAGCCAATGTGGCCATGTTAATTCGAACTAATTTCTTAGTTCAAACTAACCGGCCATTAAGATCAATGGGGATCGCTAATTCAAACTAAGCAAGCGACATGAATGGCACTTGCTTAGTTCGAACTAACTTTTTCTAGTTTGAATTAAGCTAATTCGAAATAACTAAAATTAGTTCGAATTAGTTAGTTCGAACTAACTAATTCAAAGTGTAGACATAGCCAATGATGTAGTTAATCTATCTACATCATTTAAACTAGAGAAAGCCAAACTGAGCAACACAGAGCTCCAATAGCAGCTTCCCAAGGCTATGTCTACACTTACAAAAGCTAGTTTGAATTAGTTAATTCTAATTAACTAATTCGAACTAATTTTAGTTAGTTCAAATTAACTTAATTCGAACTAGCATGACCCCACTAGAATGCTAGTTCAAACTAGCCATGGCCATGCAGGACACTTGCTTAGTTCAAATTAATGAGTTGCATGAAGGTCAATCTGCCGATTAGTTCGAACTAAGCAGTTAGTTCGAACTAATATGGCCACATTGACTTAATTTGAACTAACTATTTCCAATTAAGGGTTAGTTCGAACTAAGCCTAGTGTGGCCACGGCTTAAGTTAGTTCGAATTAAGCTTCCTTAATTCGAACTAATTTGCAAGTGTAGACATAGCCAGAGGCGGCTTTTGGGGTAGGCGGAGCAGGCGCACGCCTAGGGCCCCGAGCAGTAAGGGTCCCCATCGTCTGCTTCGCCTACCCCAAAAGTCGCATCTGCCTCAGTTGGCAACAGGAGGAGGAGCTGGCTCAGGAGGCTGGGGCTGCATGGGAGGGAGCTGGGGCTGGAAGGGGATGGTGGGATGATGAGGGGGAGCTGGGCTACAGAGGGAGGCCCCTGTGGGCCTATAGGGGCCCCGCAATGGGCCTTTGCCTAGAGCCCCCTATAGCCAAAAGCCGCCTCTGGACATAGCCCAAGAGTTTAAGAACAACACTGAGTTTGCATATAAAATACATGATTTAAAGGTGCCCTCAAACTGTCTCCCCGCGCACCCTTCAGTATAGGAAAATTCTGGCTGCCATACAGCCAGCATTTGATCACCTGCTTAACCTCCTGCCATGTGGATACTGGCCAGTGACTTGATCATGCTACCTACCTGCAACTTTCAAATGATTTAACCTTTTAAGCAAAATCATTACAAGCTGGTGTAATTTAGGTGGCATATACTCATATTTGCCTGCATCCAACAGAGGTGTGGCCCAAATGAGGATCTAGCCCTAAATGCCCAAGACCATAACATTTACTGATGTTTGTAGCTTATTTGTCAACTAACTAGATTGTTAGTTGCCCGAACTCACCAGCAACAAAAGCTTCCATTTGACCAGCTTCATCCTCACTCAGCTATGAAGCAGTGGAGGGAGGCTGTGGGCTGTATTTAAGGACTCTGAGCACCCGTCGGCAAGCTGCATTTTAACGGCCCCTGCTTTAAATTATGTAGGAGTTTAAACTCAGGGCATTAATGTAAAACCTCTAACCTCCTTGGGCCTACGTTTTCCGCTGGGTTACCAAGCCAATGGGGATGTTATGAGGATTAGTCGGTTAATGTTTGTACAGTGCTTTGAAGAGGTGAGGCACCACATAAGTGTTAATATTATTCTTACACTGAGCCCTTCTGTTTTCCCATGTAAAGTGATCCCTAGAATGTTGGCTTTTAAAACTGCTTTCCCATCACACCGTCCAGATATGTTAAATGGCGTTGGTTAACGGCAGACTCATCAGTTTAGAGCCCTCAAATTATAGAGTAAGCTTGTTAGTTTTCTAGACGTACCCTCATTATTATTAGACTTATTATTTGTTAGGTTATTCCTTGTGTACAGGAAACACATTTGGCCCTGTGCAAGACACAGACATCAATATAGTCTTTGCCTCAGTGAGCTTACAGTGTAAAAGACTGAGGGACCTTTCCTTCTGGAAAGTCTCTGAGCTACATGGATTTGGGGTTTGGACTTTTTGGTCATTCCATCATGGGCAGACTCTGAACTCCCAAGCTACAAACCATGGGATATGCTATGAGGAGGATCTTCATGGAATGATCCTTTCTTTACTTTTTGGGGAAAGGGGGGGGGGAGGGGAGGGGGGAGGGTGGGCACATAGGGGACAATCTGGGCCATTACAATAATTTCAAATAGAGTAGAACATTTTTGCTCAAGGTTAAAATATGCCATTCAACGTCTGAAGCCCGGAGCAATTTTAAAATGTCTATATTATTTTCCACAAACTTGCAGTGAAAATCATCCTGCACAGAGAGCCAATATCAGGTCCATTTTGGCTGGCACCCTTGGAACTTCTAGAGCTAAAAGCATGGGCTACTACAGCTGGAGCTAAAGAGAAAAACTTCCCATACTGGGCCTGTAACAGACTCTCAGGCACAGTCTACACTGTCAGGAAAATTCGGTGGCAATCAACGGGAGTTATGCCATCGACTTCTAAACTCCCTTTCAGTGCAGTGTCTTCACTGCGTTGCACCACTTGAGGGGGTGGTTTTACTAAGTTGATTTCCAGATCCATTTAGTTTGTCTTAACTGAGTACTAAGTGAATCTGGAAAGATAGATCTGATGGCAATAACTTTGCCGCTGTCAATATAGACATGGCCATGTTCTCTGTGGATTGGATTCATGTGGGGACCTGTAGTACATACTAAATGAATGGGTTACACATCCACCACTCAAATTCTATTTTGAAGGGTTAAGTGGCACATATGCCTAGGACTTGGCACGCTGCATGGGGTGAATTTCACCCCTTGGGAGACAAGATGCCTTTTAAGTTATATGAGAACTAAAAATAAAAGTAAAGTAAAAATAAAATAAGAAGTTTACCAGCTTGGGACATTCTGTGCTTCAGAAACGCCCAACTGACTTCACTCTTTTTTCAGGATCAAATCTGGCAAAGCTATCACTTTCCTAACATGGACCAGGCTCTCTTGGTTATTTCAGAAAGTGACATGAACAAGCCAAGTTTTTTAGACTTGTAAATTAGTTGCTGCACATGTACATGTAATACTTGTAGAACAATTTCCTAACACATACACTCGTACGATGAGTGTTCTAGCCCTATGGTGCAAATTGATTTATGTTGGGGGCGTTGCGTGATAAATTCATGTAAGGCCTTCCAGAGAGGCCCCTGTATCCATCATATATTGTCTCTCAGACTTTTGTGCCACGTTTTCTTATAAAAAGCTAGAGAAAATGAATAGAAAAATTAAAGTCTCTTAATTTGCTCACTCTTCCATTTGAATTTTCTTTTTGATTTCAAAATTAGATGCAAAACATAAAAGTGCCCAACTGGTGACATCTGGGAGTGGCTACACTGATTTAAACAAAGTCACTCCAGAGTTACCTCAGTGGAACAGAGCAAAATCTGGTCTAGGGTCTTATTGATGGATTGCTTCTCATCTGGCTGAAAGTGAGCGCTAGCCCATAGTAAGAGGATTCCAATAAATTATCACAAATAGAGGAGCATTGTCCTGCTGAGAACATATGATCCACCAACCCTGTTACATAACAGCTGGATATTTGTGGCTTTAAAAAGAAGACCTTGTGAGCCAGATTGTTACTGGCTCTTTTATGGGATACTCATGGCTGGGAAGAGGGTGTGTGAGGAGTCTGAACTATTTACACATCTTGTGCAAGGGCCCTGGACAATGGCGATCTCTTCGCAGGCTTCCACTGGGAGTGTGTGACTCAGTATATATGATATATATTCCACATGCTAACTAGGGGATGGCCAGAACCAGCCTCCCACATCCAAACACTCCCAAACTTCAGGGAAGCTAGATTCCATGGCCATGGTCCATGTCTCATGCTAGCTAAGTGCCCAGTTCTGACTCGACTGAAGTCAACAGCAAAACTCTTCTTGAAGAATGATCATGCTCAGAACTGCTCCAACTATTCATTATTTCACTTGCTACATAAACACTTTTTTTACTATTATACCTGGCTAGCATTGCTGATTATTTTTTTCCTGATCTCACTCGAATGATGTCAGAAAGGAGGGGTGGGAAGACAAGTACAACAAATGTGGTAAATGCCAAGGCTGGAACTAGCAACTTCAAGAAATAAATATAAGAAGGAAATCCAGTGCCAAAGCTAGAAACAGCAGCTGAGCAAAAGGGAAATGTAAAACGTTCTTGGCAAGGGCACATGCCTCAGCCAGCTGAAAGAAGAAAATTCCACCCCACACCACTGTAACCAATAATCTACGTCTCTCTCGAGAAAATACAGATGTTTGTAATTTTCTGTTTTTTGTTTTTTGTTTTTTTTTTTTAAACTTCACATATGAAATAATGGTTGTCTTGAAAAATCCCTATAGAACCCGCTATTGCAAATATTACTTATGTACAAACACCGAACTGCTGACTCAAACTAAACACACACATACAGAGAAGTTTTGAAATACATTGTAATAACATTAATGCATTTGACGATTAACCAAGGTCAACGAGCTAAAATAAATGTCTCCGGGGTGGAAGATATGCAAACCAATAAGAAGAGTGGAGATACAGTAAGTAATGAAATCATTTTTAATGCAACAGGGTATTTCTTTTTTTTTTATTAATATTTTTGCAATATCCTCTCATTAGTTTGATATGGGCATAACTTTCCTGTCTGCAGTACAGACACACACTCCTGATTTACAGTGGTATAGGTGACACCAAAATAAAGGCCTTTCGGCAGTATCGAGGGACGGCAGAATTACCTCCACTCCTTCAGGGCCAAATACTTTGATAATATATCACCACTAACATCAAGGAAGTTGCCCCATCAGAGAATGTGGCCTATAATATGCGGGAGGGGAGATATTCTAAATACAATGGGTTCTGATTCTCCCTTACACAGCTAAATAACAAAAGGAGCAAGGTAAAGTTATTGTAAATGCTGCCATTCTGATTTACACCTACTTTGCACAGACATCAATAATTGCACACACTCCAAGACAGTGGCAATTGAAGGCCAAAGTAACTTCACTGAAGTCAGGTCAATGGAATGACACTGGTTTACACAGGAGAGGATCTGGTGAAAGCTAAAGAAAAAACCTCAGAATGCACTTGCACCAGTCTTTTTCTGCAATGCCATACACAGAGTAGATATACACACCTCATTCCTGGCAGCTGACAAACACCAGATCTGAGCCCCATTTGTGAGACTGCCTTAACTTCTGTCTCAGAATTCTTAACCACGTGCATCAAAATGGCATGTGAGCATTCTCTGCCACCGCTATTTTCAGGAGTGATAAAACTGATCCAATCATTTGTACAGTCCAGCCACAAATTGCCTGCTGTAGCAGTGAGCTCCTCAGACTGTCTATATTTTGTAACATAGAGTCTTTCCTCTCACATTTTACACTTACGGTCTTTAACTGCAGTAAATATTCCTTTGTTGTTGCAAAATGTTTACCATGCAATCCCCAAACTCCTCCCAGAAATTCCTTGCATCTTCTTGGTCTGTTGCAGTACCCCATTTATTCCACTCCTTCAGACAGCTTTCAAAATGCTGGGGTTATGCACAGCTCTGAGAGCCCCTTCAGTGTTATATCTCTTTCAACCAAGTATTTTCTCTTTGTTGTTTATTGCTATTTAACACGGCCAGCCCAACCATACAGGTGAACTAGGCAGTCGACTAGGGTGCCAGGCTTTAAGGGGCGCCAAATTAAATGGAAGTGTTTTTCCCCCCTCTATTTAAAAAAATATATTAACATGTTATCTCTTATAACATGTGGGGGTGGGGGAAAGGGGGCAAAGTCATAGTTTGCCTAGGATGTCATAAACCTTTGGGCAGGCCCTGCTATTTACTTATATAAACGAAGACCACTCACAAAGATTATCATTCTTTGTCTCCTGCACATGATGGGTTGCTGCATGAAGCGCCAATTGGTGTATTTGCACACTACAAATCATAACCAGGATGCAATCATCAAACTTTTCGTGCAAGGTGGAGAGTTAAGAATGGCCGAATGCTTTATGGAAGAAACATTGCTGGTGCTCATTATCAAAATGGTGCCTCAAGGCCTTCCTAATTCAAATAGTCCACCCTTTGTGCCCCTCTAATAGCCTTGGTATCTGACTGCTCAAAAAACAGTTGCCAGGCAACCCACCTCCATGCTCCAACCCTGGGGAAAATTTTCACCCTTGACCTCACAAATATTGTAGTGCAAGATCCACCCTTTTTGGCAGGCACACAATAAACAGGGGCAAATGAAAAATGGTGCAAAATGTCATTGGAAGACTGTGGAAAAACGGGACAGAAAAACATGCATCATGAGCCTGCACCCTTGGTGCACTGCAATCCACTCCACTTTCCCACGACTCGTAGCTGCACAAAGTGGCGAGCTGCACAGTGGGGTAGCTACCCACTGCTAAAGCACCAACTGTGGACACACACTGCTGACAGAGGCAGCATTGGGTGAACATACATGAACAATGTAATTATTGTAGTTTAGGATTGTTGGTGTTACTTTCATCGACTTAACGCTATAGTGTATATCCCCAAGCTCTAATTGCGCGGGCAGCAGCATTGCGACTGGCTCCATGCTCTACCAGTATTTCAAATCTGCCATAGAAGGAGCTCTTCTAGGAAAGGAGAGGATCCTCACGTCAATCCCCTTGAGATAGCCCAAGAGTGTGCCCCAGCTGTGTCCTTGATTTAATAATGAGGACACTGTCCATTAGGAACCGGACTAATTCGACCATCTTGTTACACCATAACATCACAAAGACCGAGATTTTGCCCCCCAGGTCTCACAATCCATTGTAACTAAAGGCCCAATTCAAACCTCACTGAAGTCAGCAGAAGTCTTTTTGTTGCCTTCACTGAGCTGTGGGTTTGGCTCTTCCTCCACAAAATGGTCTAGCAAAACCCCTGGAGCAACTTACTTTTTGTTAAGCTGACAGATTTGGGCTTTGAGGCAGATGCATCAGCATTTGGAAACTGGAAAGTGACAGCTGTAAATAACTAAGGCACATATATTTTTGTTCAGCACTTCCAAGCTCCTTCCACTTCTTTGACTACCTCATCGCTTCCCTATAACAACAGAAAAAGGAAAAAGAAAAGCAAAGTGTGCTTGCAAACTGGAAGAAATGTCTGTTTGTGAGGCATTCGTGTATCATGGTGATAGTCATGGCATAAAAACCTAGATGGATTAGACAGAGCGTGTCACTTTAAAGACAAGTACAATTCAATGCAACTCAGGTGAATTCAGGTAGAACAGTGATGATTTCTTATCCAGCTAAAACACTTTTCCTGAAGTATGCTAAAATAAACACTGGATTGTTCTTCACTATAAGTATGTTGCCAGTCTACTAAATAGCTAATCGTTCTTTCATGAGCAATGGAACCATGGCACAAAGTTTGGATCTGGATTCAAATTTTCCCAAAATCCAAACAGTTTGGATTTAGGATTTGAGTTTGGTCCAGTTTTTAACTGGCATATATTTTGGCCTCTTCCTTTAGAATGACGAGGGCCAGTACAATTATATCTAGGGTCCAATGCAGGAAGGAAGCCTGACGTTGTGAGGGAGTGGGATTTTGCCAGGAGATAGCCTCATCCAGTTTTCCTGCTAGATGAAAACAGACTGGACTGTGATTCACAGTCTGGTCAGTGCCCCCATTTTGGGGGGGTTCCAAGCAGCCCCTTATGTGGTTTATGTTTAAAAATGGGTTCTGATCATGATCAGATAAAATTTTTATGCCAGTCCGAAGTTAGCCATTGAGGACTACAGAAAGACATTCTCCATTTTTCCCAGTATGAGGAAACTTTTTTTTGTTTTCAAGACTCTATTGTATCAGCAAACCCAGGCAGCAATTAAAAAAAAAAAACAAAGCAAGCAACTCTCCAAGGATAGTAATAGTTGCCTACTTATTACTTTATAATGATCTGCAAATTTTGGATCAAAATGCCTGGAGTCCACTGTCCACATTTCTTACTGGCTAACAAAACTGGCTGAGGATTTTGTGCCAGGAACAGAAAACTAGGAAATGAGTTGGACACACAAGAAATCTGGAAGACAAGTCTTCAAAATTGAAGAGGAGCCCCTGATTAATTGGCCACTCCAAGTCTTCACAGATGATTAAAGTGAAGGGAAAGAGAACAAGAAGCTATTTTATTTGGGACATTAACTATGAGCCAAACTGAGTTGAACATAAGGGAGTTGTTCCCATTCTGATGGTGCCTCAGCGCAACAAGATTTGCAGGACACAGGGGAAGAGAAAAGCCAAATGGGCAAACATTCGAATCGCACTGGGGGGAAAAACAGAATCTCAGACTATGTCTACACTTAAAAAATTAAATCAACTCCCCGGAGGTTCCCCTATCTGCGGAGCGCTGGTGGCTGTTCTCTCCAGCGCTCCATGGACAGGGGATCCCCAGTGATTCCTCTGTCCGTGGAGCGCTGGGGAAGACAGCCACCAGCAGCTCCCGGGACAGGGGAGCCCTGGGGAAGAGAGCCCTGGCTCTGTTTTATGAAACACTGAGCCTAATTTTGGCCCTCAACAAATAAAACAAGAAGGTGTGACAATAATAATTAACCCAGAGCCTCCAATCCTTACCTGAGGGACCTGGATGGACTGGGCAAGTTACAAACAGACAATAACTCATGCAACACAGTGCAATTTCATATAAGGAAATATTCATACTTCCTTTTGTGCAATTTAAGCAGGACATGATTTCCAACATCTTATTTAAAAAACCCGAATTTTCCTCAAGTTACGAAAAGCTGAAAAAACTTGGAAACCAACAGCTCTTGACTGGAAATAATGCTGAAGCTCCGCCCGTGGCCTCCTCTCATAGCTCAGCCAACAATGGTAATAATCTAACAGTGTAAAGTTGCCGTTTTTCTTAGAGTTACTAGAACTGTTTTTTAAAAAGCCAGTTTCAGATTCTAATTTGGCTGGGGTTTCCCCTCTCCCCCAGGATATAAAGTAAAAACGTATTTATGGAATAATAATTTATCTCCAGATTATTTAGGGTCACTGATGTGGAATAATAAAGCTCACATTGAACTAGGTGGAAAACAACTCAAATCTATATTAGAAAGAGACACTGTATTATGATTAAGAGGTTTCAGAATGGTTTTAAATTTGATGATCTCCACAGAGGAGGACACTGAAATATTTCTCTCTTGAGAAATTGCTTTGTTTCCAGATCTTTCTAGGGGAACAATGTGAGCAGATAAATTCTATTGAATTTAGCTTTTCTGCAAACTCCTTTCCAAATTTGACCAATTAGTAAATTCAAGGACTTAAAGCAGGGTATGAGGGTCCCCAATAGGAAGACTGATCCAAACATGGAGCAGCATAACAGAAGACATGAAGTCAAAGGAACAATAACACAAAAAAATGGAATTCCTAGCAGTCCAGAAGTTCACAATAACTCTTCATCTGCTCAGAATAGCTGCATTCTAGTAGAAATAATTGTTCCTTTACTGAGATCTTTTCATTTTTACCTTATTTTTTTTCTCCTCATAAAAGTAAGTATGGCTATGCTGGGTCAGACTCATGATCTATTAACCTTAGTATCCTGTCTTCCAACAGTGGCCAGTGCCATATGTTTCCAAGAGAATGAACAGAACAGGGCAATTATCAAATTGTCCGTCCCTATCTGTCTAATCCAGTTTTTGGCAGTCAGGGGCTTAGACCCAGAACATGGGGAGCATCCCTAACCATCTTGGCTAATAGCCTTTGATAGACTTATCATACATAAATTTATCTAATTCTTTTTTGAAGCCAGTTATAGTTTCGGCCTTCATAACATCCCTTAGCAATAAGTTCCAGAGGTTGTGAAGAAATACTTCTTTTTGTTTGTTTTAGACCTCTTGCCTACGTCTTCTTAGGTTTTTTTTTTTGGACTGCTTCTGCATATTGAACTGATGTTTCCAAAAAAACCAACTATACAATTATTCCAAGATCTCTCTTTTTTTTCTTTTTTTTTTTTTTTAAGTGATAATGGCAATTTAGACCCCAGCATTTTATATGTATAGTTGGGATTATGTTTTCCAATGTATATTACTTTGCATTTATCAACACTGAATTTCATCTGCCATTTTGTTGCCCAGTCACTCAGTTTTATGAGATCCCTTTGTAACTCTTTGCAGTCTGCTTTGGATTTAACTATCTTGAGTAATGTTATATCATCTACAAACTTTGACACTTCTTTCTTAATCCTTTTTTTCAGATCATTTATAAATATGATGAACAGCAGTGGTACAGAATACCAGTGGAGAATCCTGGGGGACACAGCTATTTACCACTCTTCATTTTTAAACTATGTATTCCTACCCTTTGTTTCCTCCCTTTTAACCAGTTACTGATCCAGTAGAAGACTTTCCCTCTAATCCCATGACTGCTTACTTTGCTTAAGAGTCTTTGGTGAAGGACCTTGTCAAAGGCTTTCTGAAAGTCCAAGTACATTATATCTAATGGATCATCCTTGTCCTCATGTTTGTTGACTCCCTCAAAGATTGGTGAGGCATGATTTCTCTTTACAAAAGCCGAATTGACTCTTTCCCCACAATTATGTTCATCCATGTGTTTGATAAATGTTTCTGTACTACAGTTTTGCCTGGTACAGAAGTTAGGTTTATCAGTCTGCAATTCCCAGGATCACTTTTGGAGCCTTTTTAAAAAATTGGCATCACATTAGCTATCCTCCTGTCATCTGCTTCAGAAGCTGATTTAAATGATAAGGGTTACATGCCACAGTTAGCAGTTTTGTAGCTTTATAGCTGAGTTCTGTCAGAACTCTTGGGTGGGTATCATCTGACCTTGCTGACTTATTACTATTTCATTTATCAACTTGTTCCAAAACCTCCTCTACTAACATCTCAATCCGGGACAGTTACTCAGATTTGTCACCTAAAACAAATGGCTTTGGTGTAGGAATTTCCTTCACATCTGCAGTAAAGACCAATGCAAAGAATTCATACTGAAGCACTTTTTCCATCTAAAGATCTCTCCTCCAATCTCAACACCAGCCAAGACTAGGACATTACAACATCTTTTGAAAGTTCAGTTATCTTACTAAAAAACAGGGCAGTTAACTGATCACTCATCATTACCTGATTTATCACTGCATCTTCTTAAGGAGGGCAAGAAAATGTTCAAATAAACAATGTCTCAGATCCATGCCACTTTTCATTTTACATGATAGCTCTTTCTTTTTGATTGGATAGCACAGTGGGTTTTCTGTACAGCCATTAAGTTCTGTTTTTCTGTTGATTATTATGTCTTCAGTGATTTGAAGGAGAAAAAAAAAAGAGCAACAGCTGAATTCCAGATGACGAGCATATTTCTAACAAAGAGAGTGTTGAATGCTAAATGAGACAGATCCTTCCTAGAAAGAGCTATAAACAAATATGTTTTGCATGGACAAATGCTAGATTAGGATTCACTTGAGGTTTTCTGCATAGATCATAAATCAAATTTTACAGTGGAAAGAGTTTGTGAAGAGCACAGCAGATGTAGAATGACTGCCTAAGTATTCATTGAGGCACTTTATATTGTGAGGACTTTTTGTTTTGAATTTTGGAGTTCAGTCTTCCATTTTCATTGCACTAGCTTTAGACAGGCATAGAAGCAGGAAGATAAGCTTGAACAGTTAGCCCTTCCTCTATATATTGCAATTCTGCCACTGTGTCTTAAACATGTTCTGCTACTCCCTTACTGACAAAAGGGTTAGCTGTGTTAGTCTAGTTCAGCAGAACAAAGAAGGAGTCCTGTGACACTTTTAGGCTATGTCTACACTGGGGAATTTAGGTCGACTTTACCAAGTCGACTTTAATAATTCAACTTTAAGTCGACTTAGAGAGTCCACACAGGACTCCTAAGTTGACTTAAAGTGGACCATTCTAAGTCAACTTAGAGAGTCTACACTAGATTCTCTAAGTCGACTAGTTAGGTCCAGGGGAAGGCGAGGCTCCTTTGGAGCGCCCTTCTGCCCCGGACCACTCGGCTCCCTTCTGCTCGGGACTTCTCAGGTCCCAGGTAGAAGGGAACCCTCCTAGCTGGGACCGCTCGGGTCCCGGGGAGAAGGGAGCCCCATGCTCCCTCCTAGCTGGGACCCTGTGGTCGCGACCAGGAGGGAGCGCGGGAGACCCGCGCCCCAGCTGCCAGCTGCTCTGCAGCTGGAGCGCAGGTCTCAGGAAGAAGGGAGCCCCACGCCTCATCTCGGGGAGAAGGAAGCCTCCCCAAGAAGGGAGCCGGGAGAGCCGCCCGCCCCTCCTCAGCCCGGCAGCCATACAGGAGAATGGAGATGACAACTGCCATGTAGACCAAGATCTTGCCTGTTTGCAGATCTCTGTCACTGAAGACTCATTTAAGTAGACTTCCAAAGGGTGTTTTGGCACAGTGGATCCTGTTTTCGATTTCTGTGTCAATGCTGGCAGTTTGGGAGAGGTGGCTGCCAATGGTCCACATTTTCCAGGAGTTCTCTGCCAATGGTGATTTATGGAGTATGAAGAGTAATTTGTGCAGGTGAGGGCTGGTTGAGTACCTTGGTCTTTCCAGTATTAAGAGAGAACCCAGGCTGTGATAGGCATCTACAAAAAGATTTAGAGGGCTTTGCAGATCACCTGGCTATGTCTACACTAGAAAATGCTGATTCCATCAGGAAGGTGTTGTGGGATAAACTCGATAGTGTCTTCAGAAACCATAGTTGTGTGGTTTAGTGGACTCTCAAAATGCTCCTTCCAGCATTGTTTAAGGGTTGCATTGTCTGTAAAGAGGATGCAACCATTCTGGGAATATAAGGCAGACTTCAACAAATCTGCTACCAACCTAGGGGCCAGTCCAAAAACTGAGGCACCTATTGGTGTGTGACAGTGAAGGGGTCCCTTGCCGCCGAAAGACCACTGCCGCCACTTCTTCTGGTGGTGCATTTCTTTTGGCAGGAGCAGCGTGGTGTGCTAAAGACCCCCCACCGCTGAAAAAAAGCCACTTTTGGTGGCAGTGGGATGGGGGGGAGGCAGCGGCATTGAAAATGTCAGCACCGCTGGCTCTTTTTTAGGCACCGGGCGGGGGGCCTCCCTTGCTGCCACAGTGCTGCTAGGTGCCAGGAGCTAAATCCTGGATGCCATGGTGACCTGGAGCCCAGGATTTGTCAAGCCTTGACATAAGGGAATTGGGCCTGTGGAATTTGGCCTATAGATAATGTTTGTTACTTGAAAGAAGCTTCTCATGTCATCCTGGTCTATGAAACCATAGGATATACTACTCATCAGCATCAAGACTGGTTTGATGAAAACAATGAGGAAGTCCTAGCATTGATTCAATAGAGAAGAAATGCATTCTGTAACTGGCAAAACGACTCCTCTAACCAATGAAAACAGGAGGTCTATCACCTGCTCAAAGCCAAAGTCCAATGGAGGTTATATGACATCAAAAACCAGTGGTGGCAAGAGAGGGCCTCTGAGATCCAGGGTTTCCGTATATGCATTGTGAATGGTATTTTTAAACTCATCCCAGTGCTCTTGAATGTCAATGATTTTATCAGGCACATTAGAGAGTTTCTCAGACAGATATTGCTCGCAAATCTCGCAACTGGCTTGATTTTGAAGGGCTTTGATGTTGTATTGCTTTCACTTAGTCTTTGGGTGTTTGCGGTGTGGTGGAGCAAGCTGCAGGTACACGATGATCTTACTAATCGATGGCTTGTCCAACAGTGATCTGTATCTCTCCTGGCTCATGTTCTATGGACTTTGGTATGATAACAGGCTCTAAATATTAAATAGTTGAGGATAGGCCAGAGTTTGGACACAGGATATTTCCAGATGGTCTTAAATTGGTTGCTCTGCTTGAAAATGGTATTTGTGATAAGCAGATCATGTTCTGCATATTTTCTGAGGAGGAGAATACCGTTGGTGTTTACATTTTCTACCCCTCCTTTGCCCATTATGCCTCTCTAGTATCGGGAAACTTCAATGCCAGAGTTGGACAAGTTTAACTACGTTAGCTGGGACTGTGAGGACTGCATCAAGAGCACTATAAAACTGCTCCTTCTTGTCTTCCTCATCATCAAGTGTTGGAGTGTATGCACTGGTGAGCATGGCTTATTTATGGTTGCTGAGCTTGATTCAATAGAAAAGAAAGGAAGAGTCATGAGATGCTCATTGATCCCTACAGGAGACTCCAGAAGCTGACTGGTGACCTTATTTTTTATGGCAAAACCAATCCTGTCTCTCATCAGGTGGCTTTCCTTTCCAAAAGAAGGTCTAGTCACTTACATCCTCTTTTAATTAGCCCTCATGGGCCCAATGGGCCTCACTAAGGGCTACAATGTCAGTGTTGAGTCTTGCTCATTCTCTGACAAATACAGCAGTTATTCTTTCTGGGCATTCAGTGTTCTGAGCGTCCATAAGATTGTGAAACAAACAAGGAGTCCTGTGGCACTTTTAAAGACTAACAAATTTATTTATCACATGAGCTTTCATGGGAGAAAATCCTACTTTGTCAGATGCTTTGAAGAAAATTGTGGACATTCCTAACAGTGAAATTTATTGTTTTGTATTGCTTATTTTAGCCACAGATTTTTGTGATCCCATCCAGCCAGTGGAGTGTGAGACAACTCGTGTGGGGCACCTTTTCTAGCCCACTCCCTATGTGGGGTGAGCAGAAGGGATCCTAAAAAGGCCTACTTAGTTGCAGCTGCTAACACCAAAATGCACTTCTGTTTCACCCAAGCACAAGATGACTGTAATATCGTTGCTGACTGTGTGCAAATCTGTGACTGAAGATTCCCCAAAACCTCTGCTCCTGTCTTCACCACCACTAATCCGTCACCGCAGGACTTTCTGTGAGTGTAAGCCCTTCATCAAAGGCCTGAGCATGAAATCTTTTAATGTGGGGAAACTGGTGTGCAGGTGGTAACCATACAAAGCTTGACAGGAGGAACACCCGGGACCAATGACAAGGAGATGAAAGTCAACCAGGGCCTTCCTTCTGCTGTAACCCTCATCTGCCTTCACAGCTTCAGAATTCTAGAAGGTCCTCTTTTGAACCAAATCCACAATTGGAGTCTTGTGGTGTTTGGACCATGTTTACCCAAGAGTCTTGCCTCAGATCTGCTCATCAAGTTTTACGCTAGAACACATGGTATAGCTCTGAGGGTTTTTCGCTCAAGCAAGCCTCTCCATCATGACATGGTTGCAACCCATCCGGAGAGGACCATATCTAATATTGCATTCTTAACACATACACACCCCATACAGTTTTACCAAGGCACTTCATTCTTGACTTCCTTGGTCTCAACTGAGCAGCAAAGACTGCCATAAAAGGGAACTGTGGCAAATTATGTACCAAACTATGGCTATGTCTACACTTGGCCAAATAAGTCAACTTTGCTAAGTCAACTTAACAAAGTAGATTTAGCATGTCTACACTCAAAAATTAAGTTGACTTAAAGGGGACCCTGCCAAATCGACTTAGAGCGTCCACACTGGATGCCTAAGTCGACTTCTAGGGGCTAGGTGGACCTGGGACTGGTCCACGGTGGCAGGGGGGGCACCCCTTGCTAAGTGCCAGGGGGCTCAGCATTTGCCCCATTGTACCTGGGTACAATGGGGCTGAGCAGGACAGGGACACTGCCAGGGTATAGGAGCAGGGTGGGCAGGGCTCTGTCCTGCCCTGGGGGGGGGGGCGGCAAACCAGGCTCTGCCCCGGCCAGCCACCCTGGCAGGGAGGGCAGTGGGGGAGCCCTGGAGCCCTTTAAGTCAACTTAAAGTCGACTTAGGGCTAATTCATGTCTACACTGGCTAAATCGACTTAATAAAGTTGACTTAGCCAGTAAAGTCGATTTTATACTAGGTTTTATAAAGTTGACTTTTATTTTCCTTGAGTTGACTTAAGCTGGTGCTTAAGTCGACTTAAGGAAAATGTAGTGTAGACGCAAATTAAATTAAGTCGATTTAAGATAGCTTAAATCGACTTAATTTGTAAGTGTAGATGCACCCTATGTGATCTTGAGAGGTGATTACTAATATCTCATCTAGTGAGATTCATGGATGGGGACAAATCTCATCTGGCACTCAAACTATCAGAGTTCAGCACGCACATTTTATTTTAGTTTGTAGATGATTGAACTGCCATGAACTGTGAACTGAAAGCAATTAACATGGCATAGAGCATCTATAGAGATAATTGTTAGAATTCCATCAGACTAATAGTCCACATTTTAAGCAATGCCTTTCTATTTCCTTTTGGCATCTGTTATCTCACTGATCCATAACAAAAAGAGGAAAGGAATTGCTTTTGAAAAATGGACCAAGAAAAAGGGATTAACATGATCAAAAGCCTCATGATCTACAAGACCCTTTCGAACCATTGTGTTTTGTTACATAGTAAGGTCACTTACACAATGAGATTACTTGGCAAGGGTGCTATCAATGCACTGTCATTAAAGCAGGGTATGAAGAGTAAAACATACCTGGGCCAAACTCTGCTTTCGGTTACACCAGTGACAGTCTTGAATCTGCATTGATTTCAATGGAGTTACTCAGTTTTACATACATAGCTGAAAACACAGTTTGGTTACTATGGCTTTAAAGAGGAGGAAAACCTACACAGAGGCAAGATTAGATAACTCAGCGCCAACTTGTACAATTCCATATTGTGTCTCATCTCACTTATCTCTGTTTTATACTATGAAAGATCACCAACGTTAAAGGACATATGGCTGGTTTATGGGAACTGTAACGGAGCATTCTACTGATCTCTGTAACTTACGTAAAATGAGATCTAAACCCATGCAGAGTCGAATCATAAAATCCCTCATGTCATTACACACTGCACCTCAAATATGGGTTTTTGTTTTTTTACACAAGTCAGGTGGCAAATTGTTTGACCCAGTTTTTCCAAATGTGTGCGCAACAGGTGGGCCCACCAAAAATACACATGTATGTAGCACTCCCCAAATACACACACTTTTGAATACTCTCTGCACTTGCACATCTACCTAAATACACATCTGCACTTAATGTACTGGCTGTGTGTGTCATTCCTGCTCCAAAATACATGAAGTATCCAGCCTGTTGAAATGTACACTCTGGAATTGGGTCTGTTTCTAGTGGCTGGCAGGTCCATAAACTCTAATGCTAACAGAGGTAAGACAGATTCCCCTTCAGCTCAAGTGACACATTGTTGTGGTGCCAAAAGTTCTAGGGACTCGGTAGCACATGTATATACTTTAGCATATAATTATGATGCTCATTACATCCTGCTGGCATCCAAACAAAGACCCTGGCCACAAACAACATGCATGTCTGCCAGTTCAAACAGCACACTTACAATACTGGGCCGAGAATCCAAGATCTTGAGATCCCAAATCAGAGGCCTCTATCACTTGACGAATGGGAAAATCTCCATTAGATCATGTAGTTTCAAGGTTTGTAGCCTCTTTGAACTTCAAAACACTAGGGGGCATCAAAGTCACATATACTTAAATAGAGCTAGCCATCCCTTCAGCGGGGGATGGAAGTGTTCAGGCACTCAGCCATGGCATGAAAAGGCGATAAGGTAAATGTACTTGTTACACTGGACTTTCAAAATGTGAGCCCTTTTGTTAGTTTTTCAAATAAATATGTATAAATCACACACACAAGAACTGCATTAAAAGAACATCACTAAGGTTGCAAAGTCAAGCACTCTAAAGGTAGGAAACGGCAGAATGAAGGTCATTCATGCCACCTTAAATCAGCCGCCTTATGCACATGTGTCATGGCGCAGTCTTTAATCACACAGTCACGTATTGTTTTTAACATGGGATCTGCACCTCATTCAGTGAGGCAGTGTTATGCAGATGGCCAGTATTTTATTTTCTCCTCATTGTCCCATTGGTGGTCCTCATTTATTATACACTATTCCAAACCAGGACTGAATATCTAATTATTAAATTTCCTCATGACCTTTTATGGCAGTTGTCACTATGGAAGCCGAGTACTTCACAAATATCAAGTAGTTTATTGTCACAACATTCCTATGAGATGAGGAGACGGTAGTATCCCCATTTTACAGATGAGGAATTGAGGCATGGAGAGGTTAAGGCCAAAACATCCGCTAATTGTGGATGTCTAATTTGAAATGCTGAGAACCTGATTTTCAGGGTAACTTTATACAGCACTTTATCTGTTCAGTGAATTCCTCTCATTGATTTCAGCTGCAGATGGGAGCACTCAGAAGTGCTGCAAATCACTCCCCAGTGTTTCAAGTCAGGCACCCAGAAAATGGGGAACACATAATTAGTGAACACCTGTGGAAAGCTTGCTAACAATTTAAGGGTACGTCTATACTGGAGGCTCTGTTAAGTCGACTTAGAGCGTCCACACTGAAAACTCCAGTCGACTGCCTGCGTCCACACTGGCAGGCGCTAAGTCGACGGAGGAGTGGCCAGGAACCCTGGGAGGGGGCCAATGTTCCCTCTAAGCTGATGATGCAGCTGAGCAAGATATCGTACTTGGTAAGCAACAATTTGTGAGGGTTGGTGCCTCATGGGCAACAGTTTTTTGGCACTGGAAGCATCAGCAAGCCTAAGTACCTTAAGTCAAAAGAAACGCATAAATGTCTTTTTGTTTGAACTTTAATAAAAATGTTAAAATGAAATATTGTAGATTTATTAATTTACTATGGATCGGGCTGGAGAGAAGAAAAAGAGCTGCGGCCATCGGGCTGGGGAGAGCCGTGGCTGGGGAGAAGGGGAGAGCCGTGGCCGGGGAGAGCTGCGGCCAGGGAGAAGGGGAGAGCCGCGGCCGGGGAAATCGGGCTGGGGAGAAGGGGAAGCCGCAGCTGGGGAGAATGGGCTTAAGTTGACCTTCAGAGGTGGTGTTATTAAGTTGACTTAAGGAAGCGCTTAAGTCTACTTAATAAGCACCCAATGTGGACGCAACGGTCTGTAGGTCAATTTAACCATCCTTAAGTTGACCTAAGGCTCCAGAGTAGACGTACCCTAAGTGACTTGCCCAGTATTACGTAAGAACTCTGTGGCACAATCAGGATATAATCCAGTTCCTCAGGGAAGCATTCCACTGTCTTAACCATAAACACCCTCTCCTCCCCATCCCCACCCCTGCTATTCCCATCTCATTCACTACACAATGTCCCGCTTCTGCAACAAATGAGGCAGAGGGCCTAAGAGATCACAGTTTCCTTCACTACAACCTTCTGATTCGCCCCCAGAGCAGGTCTATCCAGTGTACTGAATGAGTCAGGGGCTGTGTGCAAAATAATACATGATCATGTAATGAGACATTATATCACAATGCATAAGCACCCAGGTGCTGAATTAATTTTGCATGGGCAAGATGGCCTGAAGACCATACAATCTAATTCCATCTGTTGATTTAGGTTCACTGCCATTCATTTTATACACACTGACATTTGCCATTTAGTGCTATATAAATAAGAAATAGTAAACATGCTTTAAAAATCCCCCAAAGTAATGCATCTAAAACCATGCACAAGATTTTGAAAATACCAGGATAAAAACCTACCAACACTTGAGTTTGGAAGGATTTAATTTATTTTGTTTTCTCCAAAAGCCACACACTGAAGAGTAATGAGCTGCCAAAACTCCTCTTGAGACAAATATCTGTTTATTTTAGTTATTGGATCCTTCTCAAAAAAGTGTCTATACTCCTCTGGGGGTGGGGAGGGATTGTAATACAAAGGCTAATGGATCCTTAACACTACAATGGCTCATGTGGTGTTGCTTCTGTAAGGATGTAAGCAAGGTTAGGATCTGAGAGCCTCTCTTGCTTAGCAGCTAAGTAGGGAGGGGGGTCACTGATTTACCTGTGCTTGGTATTTGCATGACACTCAGCATAATTTCACCCAGAGGCTGGGCATGATGGGAGTTGGTATGTGTGACTGGTTCAAATCCTCTAAATCTGGTGTTTTATCAGAAGGGGGAAAGGAAATATTGTTCTTTCATAATATGCCACCCTTTGATTGTATATCTGTTATTGACCAAGGAGCTGATGGAAAAGTCACCATCAGCAACAGAGAACTTGGAAAAGTGAGCAACCCTAGTTTTCAGTCTTGTAAAACCAGGTGGGGAGGGGTGTGAGCACTAGCTCTGCTGGAGCTGTGCCTTAAGTCAACACCTATTTCCCCACCCATTGTTAAAGAATAGACCTAAAGATTCCTTGTAGAGGCCCTATTGTTACTTTGATTGAGCTGGAATCACCAGGGAAACAGAAACTTCCCAGCGAGCTGAAATCACTGATGAGGAGCTGAAATCACTAGGGAAGCAGAAACTTTTCAGCAAGCTGAAATCACCAAGAGTGGACAGCAGGTGTGACCAGCGGGCGGTGCGGCGGAGCCAGTGGACAGCAGGCAGAGCCACTGGACAGGAGGTGTGACCAGCGGGCGGTTTGGCGGAGCCAGCAGACAGCAGGCAGAGCCAGTGGACAGGAGGTGTGACCAGTGGGCGGTGCGGCGGAGCCAGCGGACAGCAGGCAGAGCCAGCGGACAGCAGGTGTGACCAGCGGGCAGTGCAGTGGAGCCAGCGGACAGCAGGTGTGGCCAGAGGCCAGCAGCAGAGCCGGCGGACCCAGACAGTGTCTGCGGACAGCGGGTGTGAGTGGCCAGTGGGTGGTGTGAGCAGACCTTGAGGTGACAGAGGACAATTGGAGGGGAGGACTGAGGGCTGACTCCCCCTTCTCCCATTACTGGTGGAATGAGTTCTGTCTATTGGGTTTTGTGGGAATCTTTGCACTGTATCCCAACCAGTGCTGCGTTTTGATGTTGCCTTTATATAGTCTTTATTAAACCTTTTATGTGCTACACTCAGACTGGTGCTTGCGAGAGGGGAAGCAATGCCCTTCTAGGGCGCCCAGGGGGTGATGTGTAATTTCCCAGAAGACTGGGTGGGGGCTCGAGCCAATTGTTGGTGTAACATTATTTGGGAACCCCTAGAAACAGAACCCGGTCCTTTGCTGCTGCCGTCATGGCTTGGCAAAGGGGTTACACTTCCATCCTCCCACAGATCCTTAAATAAACATTTTCATCGGTCATACCCAATATACCGGACTCTGATGCATAGTTAAAGACAAAGGAGGAGAATAGAGAAGCACTGAAATAAGATTGGAAAAAGCTTGCACGTTAGCAAAAGACATGGGGCTCTGATAGGACATAGCACTTGATGCCCATCATTTTTTGCTGGCCTCAAGTAGATATATTTAAAGGATTTAGTAACACAGGCTGTGTTGACTTACTTAGCTGCACATTTTGAATGAGAAACTGACAGTATTTGGAGCTCTCCTCACTCCTTTTTTGTATTTCCGAGACCAGAATAGGCTCCTGCAATGTAACTTCCAGCTGACCTATCCGCTGGCCAGCTGGAAACTTTAAAGAGAACACTAGCATGATCTTGGGATGAAGAACATGTAAAACAAAGTAGTCTTGAAAACAAAATATTATAAATTTTGCCACAGCTTATTTAGTATTTAACATGAAAGACAAAAATGCATGTTTATACGGATCCAAAATTTGCCAGATCCAAACAATAACCCTTAAATAACCTTGTATAATATCCTTTCCTTTTTTAAAAAAAAAAAAAAAAAGATTGTACATTAGTTTAGAGCCAAATTCTGCTCTTAATTACACCTGGTGGAAAACCAAAGCAATTGCAGTGGAGTCACTTGAGACTTACATCAATGTAACTGAGAAAAGAATTTGATTCCTGGTGTTGATTTCAGAATGTACCTGATAGGAATCACATGAGACACTGCAACGCAGAGTCGTGTGGAAATCCATGAATGATTGTGTCTGATCTGCTGAACAGAAACTAAGTGTTCCTACAGAAACAGAGCTGGCCCAAGGGTTTTTGGCACCCTAGGTGAACTATGACCTTGGCGCCCCACCCCCAGCCACGTTATAAGAGATAATATATTAATATATTGTTTTAAATAGACAAAAAAAATCATTTCCATCTAATTTGGTGCCCCTTAAAGCCTGGCATCCTAGGTGACCACCTTGTTCACCTATATGGTTAGGCCAGCCCTGAATAGGAAATATAATTTTTTGATCAGTGTTACTGTAAGTAAGTAAATAAGTTTGTTCTTACTGTAGTGTGACTGAAATATTTGTCTATTTCACTCAGTGACATACATCAGGGATGCATGAGGTTCCCATATTTATTTATTTAAAGTTTCTCAGGCATCTATCCACAGCTTTATCCCCTTACAAAAATTTGAGGAAAAAAACAACCTGTAATGTTTTTTTATGTACAATCATAGAAATATAGGGCTGGAAGGGACCATGAGACCTCACCTAGTTCATCCCCCAGGCTGAGCCCTGACCAAATATATCTACACATTCCTGACAGAGGGTTTTCCAACCCATTCTTAGAAACCTCCAGTGATTGGGATTCCATCTCCTTGGTAACCTGATATATTGTTACCAATTGCTTTATAATTCATCCAATTTCCAGCTTTGATTTCCAGCTAAATCTCTCTCTCATAAAACCCCAAAGCTGCACAAACAATCCATTTAATTTCTCTCTTGATCTCTATTTCCCAGTCCCTACCACACAATACTTATAGAATCAAACTTCCTAGGTATCTGACAGAACATAGTTTTTACAGCATACCCAGAAAGTTAACAAATCTAGGCTCCGATATATCAAAGAGTGAAGCACAGAGCACTACTCACAATAACACCCTGTCAGCATCCGTGGAGAAGAAACTTCAGTATGAATGCCTCACTTATGCCATGGGGAAACAGATGGGATCTCAAGTCATTTATAGGCTAAACCTTGAGGGTACCTCTGCAGTGCAATAAAAGACCTGTGGTCCTGAGTTCCAGAACCAGGGTCAGGAGACCGGACTTTGCGGCATTCAGGCTGCGAGGCTAAAAATTGCAGCATAAACATCTAGGCTCATACTGGAGCCCAGGGTCTGAGATCCCACAACAGAGAAGGGTCTCAGAGCCCAAGTTCCAACCTGTGCCCAAATGCACACTGCAGTTTTTGGCCCCATAGTCTGAGCCTCTGAATAAACTGAGCTCTGGGCTCTGAGACTTGGTGCTTTGGGTTTTTATTGCAGTGTGGACATACCTTGGTTTCTCATGCTATGTCTACACTTGTAAAGTTAAGTCGACTCTGTTAACTCGACTTAACAAGGTCAACTTTAAGTCGACTTAAAGTCGACCTTGTTAAGTCGACTTAACAGTAGACAGAGCCATCCACGCTGGCTTCAAGTCGACTTAAGACAGAAGTTGACCTTCAGAGGTGGTGTTATTAAGTCGACTTAAGGTCACTCGTAAGTCGACTTAATAAAAGCCCAGTGTGGACTTGGCTTTGTGTAGGTCAATTTAAGCGTCCTTAAGTTGACCTAAGTTGCCAGTGTAGATGCACCCTCAGAGTACAGATATTTATATGTGCCTTGGATGACACACTGATCAATGGGCAGGTGAAGGTATCTTGCACTAGCAAGTTCCAGGGGGGTAGCCGTATTAGGCTGACAAAGTGGGTTGGAGCCCATGAAAGCTTATGTCCAAAGAAATTTGTTAGTCATTAAGGTGCCACAGGACTCTCAGGCTATGTCTACACTTGTAAATTTAGGTCGACTTTAGCTGCACATTTAAACTTTGTGTGCAAGACTCGTACCCAGTACTCAGCCAGCAGCTACTGCCTCTTTCTGTGGCCAGAATCTCAGTCTGAGCAGATTCACACATGGAAGCAAAGTGGAGGGAGCTGTAATCCTCCATGAGGTCAAAGGCTGTGACAATCTAGCCCTTGATGGACAAAGACTCAGTCTCAGGTTCAAGGTGTAGAGGTTTTGGCAGAGGAGGGAATGGAAGCCAAATGGAATGTGTGAAGTTAGGTGAGTAGATGGACACCTAGTAAGGAGGATGGAGTAACTGTGCAGAGCTGTTCGCTGGGTTTAAAGATGTGGATGACTGCTGGGCAGTGAAGGCACTAAAGAGACAAGCTGGAACACTTTTGCTTTGTATGAGCAGTTCAGCTTGGAATTCACTTTTGAGGTGAATTTAATCAGCATGTCGCATACAAACAAAGTGTCTATTAAAACCTTACATATCATGCCCAACTGAGCAACCCAACAAGGAATCAGTGAAGAAAGCATGAACTTTATGAACACAGGAGCCAAGAGCTCACAGTGGGTGGGATGCTTGGTATAAAAACTCAGTAATCTGTTGACAAATACCATCCTTGATCTTGGAAATGTTCTGCACAGTGCAGAATGTTCTCCATCCTAACTTCAGCCCATCTCAGTAGGGTCTTTATGTAGAGAGCAAGTGACGAAGAGAACCACTCACTTCGTAATGCTGTATTTCAGCAAATTGGAGGCTTCGTCAATATCCAGTTTTTAAATGAGAAGGCTTGTTTTCAGAAAGCACAATATGGTTACCTCAACATACTTGGCACCAGAAGGGATTGGATTGAAGGCTTTTGGTGGTTTTGGAGAAACACACGAGCCTTTATTTTACGAAATATATTTCTGTTTAGTGTTTGTTTTGGTTTTGCAAATAGCAAACTCCTTCTCCCACTTTTCTGGGATGTTATGTCTGGAATGCATGGATTCCAATGGGTTTGTTTTCTTCCCTTTTCCACTGCTTCGGAATTGCACCCTCAGCTGCTTTTTTTCATCAGAAGGGTTTACAGGAAATTTTCTTTTTGTGTGTTTTGGGTTTTTTTTGATATGTTGATACACATTCTGATGTACTGTTTATCCAAGAGGCATCCTCCCCTTGAACCCTGAGTACACACATTGATTATGAGAAAAATAAACCCATTTTGTTCTGCATTATTTACCCTCATATTAATACCTTACTGTATTGGTTTCTTATACACTATATTTATTTGACCGATGCCCCCAGACAGGGGGCAGGGTCTTTCGTGTGTTTGTAGAAGCATATAATACATAGTAAATAAACAATATTAATAACAATGAAGATACTACTGGTAAATTGGATCTGGTGCTTCTATTTATTCTAATCTATTTTAGCATGAAAGGAGGTGCAGAAGTAAGGGGATGGGACCATAAATTGAACTGTTTTGGTATGTGTGTTCCTTACTCATTTGCTCTATATTACATTGGCTCTCCCTCATTACCCCGTCATATGACCAGTAGTGAAAAAAGACAGATCCTTTTTACTTGGAAATTGCTTATATATGTATCCAAGTGTTGATCCAAGAGTCTTAACTTGCCTTGTCTCTTTATCCGTTTTTTTAAATATATATATATTATATATAACATGGATCTACGCAAACCTTGGCTTCTATAAATGGCTTTGTTTAGGGTTGCTTAAGTGAGGCTGCCATGGAGCTGGAACACAAACCTAGCCCAAATGTGTCCACATCCAACCATCCCACCTCATTCTCACATTTATACAGTATACCTCTTGCCCTGCTTATTGTAAGTTTCTCCTGGCTGGTTTCCCAGAACATCCCTTGCTTCTGGCAAGATAATTGTACAAGTCTGACATGCTGTCGCCAGCATCCTTAGCTACAGTATAGGCTGCTCTTAATATAACCAGGGATTTGGAAGCTGGCAGGGTGGGAGGGGTTGCTCCATAAGAGTTAATTGTTTAATGTTCCAAAAAAATAAAATGAATAAATAAAATCACTCAATGGTAAACTGTAATTCCAAGATGTTCTGTCTACATATTAAATAGAATTGGTCAAAAATGGGTGTTTTGCCCCAGCAAAAATTTCAACTTCTTGTCAAAACCTCAAAATAATTTTTATTTTATTTTTTTGGCAACCCAAAAGCAAAAGATTGGGCTGTTTGGGTTTTTTGACAGGAAATTGAGGAAAACACACTTTCCAGAAAATGTTTTTAGCTGGATTCCTAATGTTCCATTGCAAAAAGGTTTTGATGGAAAATTTTAGTCTGGCCCTAATATTAAACTATCTGCCCAGTCAAGCATCATAAAAATGAGAGACCCTTATTGTCTTTCAGGTACAGATTCCTCTGCCCCTATTTTCTTAAATATCTCTTAATATCTTTTTATCTATTTTCTTAAATGCCTTTTAAATATCTTTTAATGTAATAAGAAGGGATGAAATGTCACAAACAAACTGCCATCCAATGACAGGACAGAGATACTTTACCATCCCTCTTGCTAGCAAATCACATAGTATCTCCTTTATGCAACAGAACGCTTCCTGTGCAAAAGTGACTTTCACTTTTCTAAGGAAGGATTCCTCACAACTGGAATGTTGTCATCTAGTTAGCAATATTCACTGGGCCAGATTCTGATCTTTGTGCCCTTTGTGTAACTAGGAGTCACTCTATTGAAAACAGTGGGATGCCTCTGGGTTTTCACTGGTGTCACTAAATCAGATTCTGGTTTACTGTCCTATCCTCCCCTGCATTGCTTCAGGTCAATAACTGTCCAAATGACCTTGAACCCAAGTTTGAAGCAGTGTCTACCTTCTCTTTGCAGAGGGACAAAGGTGGCTCTTATGGTGTTGGCACAAAGCTGGAATCCTGAAAAATCTATGGTCTAGTACCACACAGGGCACCTCTAGGGTATTGGGTATGTCACTTAAGCTCTGTGCCGCAGGTCTCTAGCTATATAAAGGGGATGAGAATATTTCCTTTTTAAAACCAACCTTTGCTTGTCTTATCTACTTATATTGTAAGCAGGAACTGTCCTTATTAAAGGGCTTGTACAATACTTAGCAAAATGGAGTCTGCTCTCAGCAGGAGCCTCCAGACACTTCTATGGGCTTGCTATACAGAGGGTGGGCTGTAATTCAATTTTAGGCTGTCAGATTACAGAAGGCGAAGGCAAGTGATCAGACCAAATTGCTTGCTCGCAGGTCTTGTGTCTCCATTGCTCATATTATTTCCTGAAATGCATTGCACTGTGGGTAGTAGGCAGAGGGGCGT
Organism: Pelusios castaneus; assembly: GCA_007922175.1. Lineage (NCBI taxonomy): Eukaryota > Metazoa > Chordata > Testudines > Pelomedusidae > Pelusios > Pelusios castaneus. Next base: position 10,367,471 of record ML685770.1, read on the forward strand.
GTGGAGAGTCTGTCGTCCTCTGCTCACTCCGCCTCCCCTCTCCTCTAAAGAAGAAAAAGGCAGGAAAAGTTTTCCTTGATGTTTCTCTGCCTCAGACACAACAGACAGGCACAGTGCTTCATGAAGAGAGAGGAATTAACTGAAAACTTCCCAGGACTGCAAGCAGGTGAGGAGCTATGTTGTCATGGTAAAGGAGACAGGAAAAACCAGTAGAGCTACTCTCTGGCTACACGGAACTAAATTAGAATGAGAGATTTCGACCTCAGTGCTACGCCACTTGCAGGGGTGGTATTAGCAGATCGAATTACAGCTCCATTTTTTTCAAATGTACTGCTCCGACAGTGGAGACACAGGCTGCAGAAGGTCATTGTCAGCGGAGACCCAGGCTATAATGTAAGTAAATAATAGTAGCCTTCTGCACAAGTATTGTCTCCAATGTGGCTAGTACAACAGGACCCCAAATTTAATTGGTGCTAGTATAATACAAATTATAGAGGCAAGGAAGGCATAACCTTTTGCTAGACCATCTGTGTGTTCCTCTGGCTGAATATCATGCATTATCTGAAAGTTTACAGATAAAAAGTTAAAAAAATAAAATGTCATGGTGGTTAGCTCAGTAAGAGACTCCCATATATTGCAGGTGGTCCTGAGGTATCTGAACTTCCTGCTCTACATCTCTTCCCATGCTGAGAATGTGTGCCCATTTCCTGTGATCTTTTCTTCAGCAGCCCCCTAGGCAATCTCAAGAACTGACCTTCCCATGTTATGCCATTCCACTGCCTTGCACCTGCCCTATGATAAGGACTGATTATTGACTTGGAGCTTCTTACAGATTGCAGTCAAAGTATTTACGATGATGTCACTATCCAAAGTGGGTTGTTAACTGCTATACAAGCTCCAGATCCTGTTACAAACTTGTAATATGGAGCTCAAAGTTAATTCTTGTTTAGAAACGATGCATACTGGAGTAAGACGATGTGCTTTCCTATAAATATTAAAAGTAGAGTTTAACTGGGTTTGCTGCTCTAGAGGTCTCTAATGCTGAACTAAGAAAGAAAATTATCAATTATTCACATGAGTAAACAGAACAAGTGAGCATCAGACTGTTCAGTAAGAAAAGCATTAACTAAATGTGATTTAACCCTGTCCAGAAGGATAGAGATTATAAACACTCTGGCTAAACTAAATGGGCCAAATTCAGATTTTAGGGGAACTACTTCAGATATACAACACTTGAATAGGACAGAACACAGCCCATACACATAGAACCAGGATTTCTCTTTCTTAGGCTATATTTACACTAGAAAAGTTAAGTTGGCTTTATTAAGTCAACTTAATAAGGTCGACTTTAAGTCAACTTCTAGTATAGATTCTAGTATAACATCAAAGCATTTAGGAGCAAAATTATGCCAGTGTGTCAGAAAAAACAATGTTCAATTCAAACATTTGGAGCCTGGGAGGGAAAATCTAAACATTCCCTGTAGTGCTAGAAGCCCCAAATCCAGCATTGTGTTAATGCACAGATCCAGAAATGCAAATTAAACAGACCAGTCCCACATCAATGTCCAAGCTGAGTGAAATACAGACAAACAGCATAAATGGCAAACAATGTTATAGTATAAAATTTATTCTCATTTTCTTAATCTACATGATTTATATGGTTGCAGAAAGTATTCCAATAGTCCATGTAATTTTAACTTTCCTCTGTTCTTTTAATATACATTTTGAGTATCATCTTTGCTGCCACAATAACCAAGTACCTGCTCTTGTTTCATGTGCCAGCAATACAACTTTCCCTCTCATAGATCACATGCAATTGAAATAAACAGTTCAACAGAATTGAAATAAACATTTATGGTTAGGTTGGACCTTTTAGGATCTGCACTGCTATAAGAAGAGGCACCTCATGGGAGGCATCATGCCAATCTGGGAGCTACCCTATGTGCTGGTGAACACACAAACTGCTCTACCCCCTTAAGGGGTACAACATAGTATGGCTGGCCAGTTGTGATGGATGGTGCACGAGAAGGGAAGTTATATTTCTGCATATGCTCCTATACTACCCTCCCAACCCCTTGGGGACCCTGTGGCCCCTCTGAGGAGTAGTTAGGAAGCAGGGAGTGTAATTCTGCCAGTCCTTAGGAGGGCTAATGGAGGTACCTTACCCACCTCCACAATGTACCTTTGTAATCTAGTTCATAAATGTATTAACTGTGTTAAAACGATTCAGGAAGGAAGTCAGTCCATATCACATAAAGATCACAGGATGAAAAGATTTAAAGGACATCAGTTTCTGTTGAATTCATGGTTTCCTGGACAGGCCTTATTAATGCAATATGAAGATTTCTCCTGGTTGTCTTCTAAACTAAATATTATTTTGGAATAAATTGTTATAGAACACACCAGCTCTATTAAGCTGGGAAGGAGAAAGAATCTCATCACAAGAAAAATGCACTCAAAGAAAAGTCAGTTTATCCTCCATTAACTTCAATTTTCACAACTATTAGCAGGGTCGGATTAATGCAAGGGGGCTTTAGGGGCTGTAGCACTGGGTCCCAAGCTAAGGGGGCCCCATAGCCCTGCAAAAATCCAGCCCCGAGTGCTGCCAGCAATACCTGGCTTGCCACTGGCCAGGGCCCCCTCCCCTGGTGTAGCTGTCCCACCTCCATGCTGCTGGCTGACAGCACTCCTAGGGAGTTCCAGCTGCTGGTCTGCAAGTGCCACGCACCACAGCTGGCACCCCATCCCACCTCCGTCTCCTCCCAGGCTGATTGATGCCCTGCCCCCCCTCTGGCCTGGCCTGACAACGCTCCCAGTGAGGGAATCCCTGGGCTGCTCCTGGAGTGCTGCAGCCCCCAGGTCATCCGGGATCTGTGGGGGCAGACCAGACAGCCTGGGAAGGGTGCCATGGGAGTGACTTGCCCTGCACAGCTGGCACATCTGCCAGCCTAGGCCCAGGCCCCAGCATGTACGAGTGCTGCCCTGCCCCCCACCACTGGCTGCCACCATTGGGGGCGGGGTCCAGGGAGGGCCCCACAAAAGTGGGCAGCGTGGGGCTCCCAGGTGCCTTAATTCAGCCCTGGCTATTAGCAGCAGTGCTTATGGGAAAGAGTACATGGGCTGCAGGTGGGAGGCTGAGGGGAAAGAATGATCATGAAGTGAATTGATGATGTATTAAGCTTTTTGCCTTTGGAGATCTGGCTGGAAAGCTGAAAACATTCACAAGCAAAATGAGTTTGGTAAGCTCTCAGCCTAGGTTCTCTTTCATTCCTGACTCTATAGATGCAGAGCATATCACGGGTGTTGCTGAAATCAGTGGGAGTTGGTGCTTAGCAGCTCTTCAGACATGCCATGCACATAGCAGAACTGTGCTCTTAAAAAGAGCAAATCATGAAACTACCCCCACAGAGTTTTTTGCCAAGATGCTGGACTATCTGTAGGAATCTACCTCAATACATCTAGGTAATAACGGATACTATTATTCCTGCCTAATTTTTATATAATGCTTTTCACCACAGATCTCAAAGCACCCTACAAAAGAAGGTGTCAATCTCCATTTTACAGATGGGGAAGCTGAGGTACTAAAATGACTGCCCAGATCTCAAGTCATGTCAAGTAGGTGAAGCACAGAGAAGGACACAGAACTAGGCTTAAAAGGATTAGATATTTATTGGTAAATGTCAATCATGTCATCATACACAAACTGATGAAAAGATATTTCCATTAATGATGATAATTTACATCTAGGCAAGGAAAGAAGAATGCTGCATGGGAACTCACTTAGTACTGATGTATGGATATTTACTTTGCATATTCTGACAGGTGATGTTACCCCCTCCTCCCACCACATTTTGCACAGTTGTGAAAATGTACACTAAGAAAAATAACTTAAAAAAGCTTAAAATAACCATTGATCTTATCTGTCAACATTATTTTAAAAAAATATCAAACTGTGCCTGGACTACACATAATCCACTGACCTGTGGGTTACATATGTGTGAGAGAAACCAATGCCAGGATCAAGCCTTAACTCTAAAATATTTTGAGATTCAGTTTTCCTGACACATGCAATGCTAAATACATGCTCAGTCCTGCATTCATTGCACGCACATACCTACTGATATCAACAGGAGTTTTGGGAGGAAAGAGAATGTAGGTTTGTCCCTAAAATTCTACTGTTTTATATATAAACAATAAGATCCCCAGCAGTTACTGGAGTGTTACTTTCAATGTCTGGGCTTTTGCCCCCCTAAATACAGAAAGTCCCAATTTAGAAAATGCATTAATCCACTGAAAAAAGGTCATTAGTTTACAGACTTTGTGTTCAGTCACCGAGTTGAAGATGATGCTTTTGTGGCTTAAGATCTGTGGCTTACCCACAGTCTGTACAAAGTACACTCCTGCAGTTCTCTCGGAAGGGTTGAGCAAAGCCAGGGCTAGACATCAGAGCATCTGCTGACCTGCAGTATCAGTATCCAGAATACAGACAAGATTCTTCTTGAAGAGCACCTAGGCTAAATAATAAAACGCAATATCTCTGAAAGTCTTGAACTCAATAATTTCTCTTGCTTACTACCATACTGGACATCTAAGCCACAAACATTATGTTCTCAGTGTTGAAATGGTGAAAATACCTAGATGAAACCGAGATGATAGAAAAATGTATCACTCTTTACCTCCCATCTTGCTTTTTAGTTTCTTGTCTTGTTGGTGGATGATAATAGGTTAAAAACAGGACGGAGCAGAGAATAGTATTCTAAAAATGAAATGCTCACCAACAGTTCAAAACAACTATGGAACAAGAAGTCTATTTGCCATTGTGGGTCCTTGAAAACCAAATTATCTGGAAAAACTCCTGTTAAGATTACATTAATCAAAAGCATAAAGGAAAAAATGAGTGAGAGACTATGGCAGAAGCTGTTTGGGATGTTACCAATTAAACTAGCTTTTTTTCCTAGAAACCAACAACATTCCTTTTGGCCAGCCTCCACTGCTGCGTTTCTAATAGCCCAATATGCAATTACTGTGTAAAAGGGCTGAATTAAAACACACATGCAAATAATTCATTGGATGAATGACTGGGAAAAACATTGAAAACATTATTTGTCAAATCTTATTTGGCTCTCTATAGAACAAGTTAAATCACGGAAAAAAAATTTATGCAACAAAAAAATGCCTAGATCTTGAAAATCATTCTGAGCTCATCTGAATGTTTATTGTGTTTATTTCAAAACAGAATCAGCAGAAGGATATTTTGTCCCATGTCCACATACGATACATGTTCTCAGTGGGACAGATCCTCAACAAGAATAAATGGTCATAGCTCCATTGACTTCAATGTCCCTGAAGAAGTGTCAAATGTTACGCATTTCCACTTGAAAACAGCACCTAGATTCTAGCAAGAGGTCACAACCACCCTGCTCTTCCCATGTTGGTAGGTGGGAGGTGAGTCCAGGAAGGAGAGGCCAGTAGAGGAATCAAGAACCACTTACCTAGAGTGATCTATACAAATAGATTTATTGCTCTTTGGAAAATATGATTCTCTGAAATTGGCTTCAGGGCCCTTTCATCCAGCCTTACCTTTAAAATGTTTATTATGACCTTCTCCCTGGACATATCAGTCAGTCCCTTCCATCAGGCCGTTCTGACTGTCCCATCTTGTAACACAAGGGTAAGTGACACTCAATGAAATTAAAAACCAAGATATTTAAAACTGGCAAGATTTAGTTTTTAAATATACTCAGCACACAGCTAATCTGTGGGATTCTTTGCCACAAGATACCACTGAAGCAAAGAGAGTGGTAGGAATAAGAGAAAGATTAGACATTATACAAATATTAAGAATAAGCAGCCGCAGTGGCACTAGCTAGGATAAACATTTATGAGGGATATCAGCCTTCAGGACATTAGCCAACCACTAACTGCCGGGGATTAAGAAGAAACATTCTCCAAAGTATTTGCATTATAGTAGCCTATTATGAGGATTTTACACCTTCCTAAGAGGCATCTGGTACTCAGCACTGTTGAGAGTGCGATACTTAAATTGATGGGCAACCGTTGTGATCAGATATGACAATTCCTATATTCTTATGTTCCTAACAAGAGCTTTACTAAGTGCTCTTTACAGCAACCCACGTTGTAGATATGTGCAGTTTCCATCAGATGATAACAGGTAACAGCTATAAGAGGTTCTACTCCATTACAAAAACTAGTCTTAAAATAGCCAATCGTAACATTTGCGGTATGCTGGCAACCACCATCTGTTGGCAGAGAACTACTGGCAAAAACAGGACACCTGTTGTCAGCCTACTGCTCAACATGACAGTTTTAACATTGGGAAAACTTGGAATGCTTCCACGCAAACCTATTTAAAGCCAAATTAACATCCCAGGAAGCCAATAAACTGCGACGGAGGTAAATTTTCAAAATGTTCTTTAACCACTAATTTGGAGCTGATGTAAACAGTTTACGTAGGGCTATGGGTGCAGAACAGCACATTTAAACTTTGTGTGCAAGACTCGTATAATCTAGAAATAGACACTGAAAGACACCCAAGTATATGCTTCTGATGGACGTACCATCAGCTACAATAAATCACTGAAAGGAAATGATCGGAATCACCTGGCGAAGCAGGTGAAAGGAAGTCAGTAAATGCACACTGGAGTCTGAAGGCAAAGGTTTAAAGCATGTGCTACTAACGTTAAGCCTGACAAACAACTGCAATAGTGGGAATTGCATGATGCACAATCAGATGGGCCTAGTTCCAATCTGTAAAGTGGGTAGAGTTTGGCAATCTGCTAAATGACCTTTTCAGAAACTAGCACTATGAATCTTTCTGCTTGATGACTCAGCATGACGACAGTTCAAGAATGACTCCAAACTGAAGCCAAAGAAAATGAATCCACGAGACACTCTGGAGAGTGAGTCAAATTTAGCTGTGCTGTATTGTGCTAGATATTCTAGGGAGAGGGCACTTGGAGAACAGAGCTTGGCCAAAGCAGGAATAACCTGAGCTGTGAGGAAAAGTTAAAAATAAAACAAAAAAAAACTGGGCTTGTTTAGTCTTGAGAGAAGAAGACTTAAGTGGGAACCTGATAACAGTCAAAAAATGTTAAGGGCTGTTATAAAGAGAATCATGGCCATTTGACATCCAAACAGACTGCAGTTAGGACATGATGTAGCGGTCTTAACCTGCAGCAAGGGAGATTTAGATTAGATATTAGGAAAATCTCTAACGAAAAAGGTAGATAAACTCTGGAATAGGCTTCCAAGAGAGGTTGTGGAATCCCTTAATTGGAGGATTTTAAACACCTTTGGACAAACACCTGCCAGGGATGGTCAACATAGACTAACCAACAGTGCTGGTTATCAGATTACAACACATTATTACACGGGGCTGTAAATATACACCAGAATATACTTATAACATACTACAATATCACCTATGGTATTTTATGTATGAAAATGACCATTTTATCTTGTTTCTTAGATGTAGGGGTTGTTTTTTAGAAGTGTGACCGTAAGACGCTCATTCGATGAGGTACTGAAGCACATGCCTAACATTAAGAACATGTATAATCGCACAGTGACTCACATGCTGGGAAGCAACAACTCTGAAAAGAATTGGAGATGGTGGTGGATAATCAGCTGAACATGAGCTAGCTCCCAGTCTGACACCGTGGAGAAAAGAACAACGCAATCCTGGGATGCATAAACAGGGGAATTTGAAAAGGAGGGGGTTATTTTAACTCTGTATTTGGCACTGGTGAAACTGCTGCAGAAATACTGTGTGCAGCTCTGGTGCTCACAATTCAAGGAAGATGTTGACAAAATGGAGAGGGTTTAGAGAAGAGCCCGAAGAATGATTAAATAACTAGACAACGGACCTTATAGTGACAGACAAAGAGCTTGATTTATGTAACTTAACAAAAAGAAGGTTAAGGGATGATAGTCTGTAGGTACCTACATGGGGAATAAATATTTAATAATAGATCCTTCAGTCTAGCCGACTGATCCAATGGCTGGAAGTTGAAGCTACACAAATTCAGTTGGAAAATAAGGAGTCATTTTTTTAAATGGTCAGAGCAGGTCTTTTGTTTCAAGAGTTAATAAGGGCCATGGTGGGTTCTCCATCTCTGGCGATTTTTAAATCAAGATTGGATGTTTATCTTAAACATCTGCTTTAGGAATTATTTGGGGGAAGTTCTACAGCTATGTGATACAGGGGGTCAGACGCAATGGTCAGTTCTGACTTTGAAATCTATGAATATACTTTGTGGAGGCAGGGCCTTAGGTTTTCAAAAAGTCTGTGACTAAGAGGACTGGATTGAACTAGGTATACTGCTGGGTATGGGCTAAGCACACCTCCGACCCACCACTTTAAAACCCAGTCCAGCCCTACAGAACTGCTTGGAAGTATCAAACAGAGGCCCCCAGCTGTGCTAACTTCTGATATGCTGAGTGGTTGCTTGTTGACATACACCAGTTAAGAAGCCATCAAATTTTCTCACCCCAGACTCAAGTTTGGGGCTACAGACTGGGCCTTCTGTAAAACAAGATCAGTGGGTCATCTAGCCCGTGCATTTTGCCATATTTAGAACTTCACAGATGGTTATGAAAAGCCTGCAGCATCCATGGTATAAAAATATGCTGCCATCCCACTGTCATGAACAACATGGAGACTCCCCTTAACTAAACAGCATCATCCCACAGGACCTTCTCTATTGATGAGTTGAAGCAGAGTCTGATGAGATCAAACACTGGCCTGACCATAGACTAAGGCTGTGCGAAGAGGGACCTCTCTCACCAGAAGTATGCAACCCCCAGCATCTCATCCACAGGTAAGGAGATACCCCGCAAACCACAGAAGCTCTTAATCCTTAGTCAACCAAACAGCCGTATTTCCCAACTGGAGTTACAGTTTATAACAAAAATTATGGGACAGAGATAGGTTCTCTTATGTTTGTTTTTAATCGAGTTTATCATCATCCTTTTCCTAGTTATTAAGTTTGTGGGTTTTGCCTTCGTTTTATAATTAACATTGCTCAACTGTTCCAAACGTAGTCAGCAGAAACTTTAACTGCAAAACAAGCAAGGAGTTTAGTGGCACTTAAAAACTAACAAATTTACTTATTGCATGAGCTTTCGTGGGAGAAAATCCCATTCCTCACCTGGGGAAGTGAAGAAACAGATTGACAGAGCTAGATGGGTACCCAGAAGTCAACTATTACAGAAGAAGCACAAGAAAGAAAACAACAGAAAGCCATAGATCACCCCTACAACCCCCAAGTCAAACCTTTACTGCACATCATCAAGGATCTACAGCCTATTCTACAAGACAATCCCTCTCAGGCTTTGAGAAGCAGACCTCTCCTCGCTTACAGACAGCCCCACAACCTTAAGCCGATATTCACCAGCAACTACAGACCAAACAACAGAAACATTAAAGCAGGCACATATCCCTGCAACAAACCCTGTTGCCAACTTTGTCCACATATGCACACAAAAGAAACCATCACAGGACCTAATCAAGCCAGCTATTCCATCTAAGGCTCATTCACCCAGTCACCCACCAATGTGATTTATGCCATGATGTGCCAGAAAAGCACCCCCCCCCCTTCCCTCCAGCCTTATACATTGGACAAACAGGACAGTCTCTGCTCAAAAGAATAAATGGACAAAAATCTGACATCAGAAATAACATTCAAAAGCTGATAGGAGAACACTTCGATCTTCCTGATTGCTCCATTGATGATCTGTTAATAGCCGTGCGTAAGCAAGTGGATTACAAAGCAAAGCTTCAAAGAGAAACTGAAGAATTGGAATTCATATGCAGATATGACCCCGTCAACTTAGGGTTAAATAAAGACTACAGTTTCATTTCTCACTACAACAGGTAATTTTGCTTTCCTTTTTCCTTCACCTTCCTCTAATATGCTGTTCTCCACTGTTTGACTCTAAACTACATTGATTTGCTGTACCAGTTTGACCTGATTCTATGACTTACAAATCCCTGCATTTATTTTCCTCCCATTCACCTGTAGTTCTCCATCTTCAAGCATCTGACAAAGTGGGATTTTCTCCCATGAAAGCTCATGCGATAAATAAATTTGTTAGCCTTTAAGTGTCACCGGACTCCTTGTTTGTTTTGCTGAACTAGACTGACACGGCTACCCCTGTGGAACTTTTAATCTGCAAGTCATCACACAACACAATGCCAGTTGTCTGATTTAATTCTTCACTACTCCCATTACCCTGTCCATCACTGATGAAGGATGATCTTGCCCCATCCCCTTTGTTCTTCTTGCTGCTTTCAGGCTCTGTCATACTTCATTATTTATGAGAACATACTAGGCCGAAGATCAATAGAAAAACACACTAACATTTCTTTTGGGATAGAGAAGACAGATTTGATGTTCACACACTCGTGTGTGCCCATGATTTCAAAATGAAGTATCACTAGCCTAAAAACCTAGATTTTAAATACAATTACAGCTGATAGCTGTAGGGAAAGAATAGGAGGGCAGCAGAAGAAGAGGAAAACTCTTCCTTCTCTACCCACGGGTAACATTTGGGAAGACAAAGCCTGATTCTATATTAGTTTACACTGGTAGAGTAATTTGGAATTTAAGGGGTTACCTCTACCTTTATATCAGTGGTAGATCAGAATCTGATTCAGCAGACTTACCCCAGCATCAAACCTTGTGAGAGAGATCAGAATAGGGCCTAGTCATTTGAGTGTGGGATTCAGTAGTGACATGTTAATGAACAGTCAAAACACAGCTATTCAGAACTGTCACCTCGTATCGCCTTAGATCTGTAGTTAAAAACCTTATCTGCTACATTCTGTCTTAGTTTAGCAGTGGTAAACTGAGTTCATTATAGAGGACTGTGGTTTCTTAATCCTTGCCTGCAACTCAGGAGCCAAATTGTGATCTGTGTGCATCAGTAAAAAGCCAGAGAACCAATTGGTTTCATTAGGACGACTTCAAATCTACACTGGAATTACTGAGCAGAATTTGATCCTGGAACTGGAGATTATGCGAACATCGAAAGCAAATAATAGGTTCTTACCAGTCTTCAAGAGGTGCAGCAATACTGATATATTAATAAAAACTGGAGCACAAGATGCATGAGGAATGCGAGATAATGGCGTAGGTGGAAAGATAGCACAGAAGCGAGGAAAGAAACAGGTTGAAAGCTGACTCTGCCTAGCAGTAGCTAAATGCTCTTGAGCTGATTTAGCACATTATTGGAGTTCTCCATCTCCTTATTGATTTCTCATGGGTTTTCTGGTTAATGCCGAATGAGAATCCTCAGAGTTCTGTGGGCAGCTGATCTGCCTCCTATGATGGACAATCTTAAACTGATCAAGTCAATGAGAGCGGTGGTAACCTATACTCTTGTACATATGACTCCCTGGTCAATGTGCATTCTGCTACAAGCTGGCTCTACAGACTATGCAAGTTGGTTTACAGCTCTGAGTTTGTGAGGTTGATGCTTTATCTCAAGGCTTTTGGCTCTGGTGGTCCTCAGTTCAGTCCTTAGTATGTCAGGCAGGATGGCAGTCATCAATTGTTTCTTATTTTCCACCTTTTCTAAGGGCTGATCCCACCTTCAAAGCCAATTGTAGTGTCTGCCAGCTGAAAGATACACATTTGAGAATAGGAAGTGAATAGATACTAACTGTGGCTATGTCTACACTTGTTAATTTAGGTCGACTTAGCTAAGTTGACTTAACAAAGTCGTCTTTAAGTCAACTTTGTTAAGTTGACTTAGCATGTCCACACTTAAATTTTAAGTTGACTTAGGGGGGACCCTACAAAGTCAACCTAAAGCGTCCACACTGGACGCCTAGGTCGATTTCTAGGGGCTAGATGGACCTGGGACTGGTCCACGGTGGCAAGGGGGGCACCCCTTGCCAAGTGCCAGGGGGCTCAGCCTTCGCCCCATTGTACCTGGGTACAATGGGGCAAAGGGGGACAGGGACCCTGGCAGGGCATAGGGGCAGGGTGGGCAGGGCTCTGTCCTGCCCTTTGGGGGGGCATGCCAGGCTCTCACTGTGCCAGCCACCCTGGCAGGGACGGCAGTGGGGAAGACCTGGAGTCCCCTAAGTTGACTTAGAGTCGACTTAGGGGTACTCCACATCTACACTGGCTTAAGTCGACTTTAGAAAGTCGACTTAAGCAGAAAGTCGACTTAAAATGGGGTTTAATAAAGTCGACTTAATTTTTCCTTAAGTCGACTTAAGGAAAGTGTAGTGTAGATGCAGAGTAAATTAAGTCGACTTAAGCAAGCTTAAGTCGACTTAATTTACAAGTGTAGACGCACCCTGTGAGACTAAAGCTTCTATTGGTATGCCTACACTGCAATAAAACAGATGCAGCTGGCCCATGTCAGCTGACTTGGACACCAGCTATGAGGTTATAAAATTGCAGTGTACACTTCTGGGCTCAGACTAGAGCAGGGGTAGGCAACCCCCGACATGTGTACCAACAGTGGCACACAAGCCCATTCGGAGCGGCACTCGGCATTCTCTGTGGTGCCACAGAAATTGCCACTCCTGCCACCACAAGACACTCCAAGTGGCTTCTTGCAAGGGCGGCTGCAGTGCGGGGGTCCCTGCCATGTCCATACCCCAGGCATACCATGTAAAGAAGCCGCCCAGAACAGCTCCTTTTTGTGGTGTGCCGCTGCCAAAAGAAGTCACTCCAGGCAACTTCTTTCCATGGTGTGCATGGGGATAGGGGTCCACAGGCACGCTGCCGAGAGGAGCCACTCCAGGTGGCTTCTTTCCACGAGTGGGCCATCGGCACCAGCTAAGGGTTGAGAAGGAGGGACCAGCACAGGAGTCGGCAAAGGTTGCCAACCCCTGGACTAGAGCCTGGGCTCTGGGACCCTGCAACTGTTTTATAGCCCCGCAACCTGAGCACATGTCAGCCGAAGTCAGTTGACACAGGCCAGCTGCAGGTGTTTAACTGAAATGTCGACATACCCTATGAAGGCCCAGGGAGCTTATTTAATAATAGTGGATATTTCAAACCAACAGAGGATATAGGAGAGAGAATATAGGTCCCCACTTCTCCTCTCACACCAGTTTTATACTAATCACTCAGTCCTGTGGCTGTGAGTTCCAAGATTCAGTTCTGTGCCAAATATTAGAATTAATGTTAGACAACTGTATGCTACAATGACATTTTAAATGAATTAGACACTTCCTATTTGATATTTTAATCAGCAGTGTAATACCTTCTCCTTTGTAGTTCCCTTTTTTGGACACAATTGGCTATTGACATTACCCTATTCAGCTTCCATGACCTAAACCTGAAAAAAAAAAGGATATATAAACACCAGAAGTCTCTGCATAATCTTTTGTAGGAAAAAAATGGATGTCATTAAAACCTCTTTAACACGGCACATTCATCTCTTGGCCATTTTATAACAAGAAATAGATTTCCTGAATATAAAAATGTTCACAATTAATTGCTAGTGTTCTTCAGACAAAAAGGACAGAAGGTTATACTTGTGTAAGACCAAAGTAACAATTCCACTGACTTCTATGGAATTCTCTCCAACATAACCGACTATCCCAAGTTGTGTTGCTTTCAATTAATGTGCAATTCTTTTGTTTAAATAATTCTGAAAACTGTATACTTATCTTCATGGGAATAGTTACAGTATGACTAATGTATATGTCAGGGCTTGACACATCTTGGGTACCAGATCACCATGGCACCCAGGAGTTAACCCCTGGAGCCGAGCAGCACCATGGCAGTCAGGGAGGCAAATACCTCCTGGTGCCTTTAAAAAAAAAAAAAAAAAAAGGCTATGTCTACACTATAAAAAATTAGGTCGACTTTGTTAAGTCAACTTAATAAGGTTGACTTTAAGTCGACCTTATTAGGTTGACTTAACAAAATGGTTTCCCTTAACCGGGACTTAGTAATTCGACCTAACTTCCTTTGGGTGGACCTAAGAAAGTGGATTTATGCGTCCACACTGGGCTTAGGTCGACCTAAGGAGGGTTAGTTCGAATACTCCGCAGTTCTTATCAAGTCAACCTAAGCGTTCATTAGGTCGAATTAAGAAAGCCCCCTAAATCAACCTAATGAAAGCCTAATGTGGACAGGGATTAAGTTAGGTCGACTTAAGCTTCCTTAAATCGACCTAACTTGCCAGTGTGGACATAGCCAAAGATCCCTCCCCCCATTGCTGCTGAAAGCGCGACCAGCAGTGCTTTTTTTCAGTGGCAGAGGGTCTTAAATTTTCCACAGAAAAACAACCTAGTTTCAAACTAGCTTTAGCTACAATATCTGAATCATCAGCAAATAGAGATTAGAGTACTCTTATGTCACTTCACTGGTATGTGTAGGGGTTTAGGAAGAAATTGGAAATCATATTTAGAAAGAACCAGTGAAATTCTACAAAGACTCAATCTTCTGTCCACCTCCTCTTAACACAGAGAAAACAAGTTTTCTTTATAATACTGGTGTTTACTGATGAAAGGTATGTTTTGAGAAGAAGACAAAATTAGTTTTCCAGCAAGTCACATTCATTTATCTTTGTCTATATAAACTGCAACTTAGGCTCAAATATGAGCTGCCAGTTGAATGAAGGGATTTTCCCTGCTAAATCTCTTTTGTGTTCAATTTCTTCCCATAACTGTAGTGTTTGTTAGGCATTATCATTCAGAGGGGAGAGTGGAGTAGAAAGAGAAGGAAGGACCCTTTTGTTTACTTCATCCCCACACATACTCTCTTTCCCCCTCCACTAATGACTGCAGTTAAGGAGAGTCAAAGAAAGCCATCTGGGACTCTCCCAGTACAGCCTATGGTTTCATTTAATGCTTGAAGTTTTTGACAGGACACGGGCTCAAACTCCGTATCTAAGCATTCCTCAGATTTGGGGAAATTGGGAGCCACAATGTTGTTCTCAGAACTTTATAAACCAGACTGTTAAAGGGCCAGTCTCTGAATGGGCCCAGATAATGTTAGAATTCTGGGAATGAAAAATATTTGAACAGGTAGAAAATTAGATTTCAGATATTGGCAAAAATTAGCTTGGTCACAAATTAGTTTAGAGAATGAATCTGTTTAACATTATACGATCGATATAAGGTGAGATTACACAGCAAAGATCATCTGAAAAGAATTATATTTCTACTAACCTGTACATCTGTATGGCATCTTTCAGCCCAAATGGTCTCAGACAGCAAGAATCTGGGGCAGATGACTTATGAGGAGAGACTGAAGGAACTAGGCTTATTTAGTCTACAGAAGAGAAGACTGAGGGGAGATTTGATAGCAACCTTCAACTACTTGAAGGGTTGCTCCAAAGAGGCGGGAGCTAGGCTGTTCTCGAGGGTAACAGAGGACAGAACAAGGAGCAATGGTTTCAAATTACAGCTGGGGAGGTCAAGGTTGGATATTAGGAAAAGCTTTCTCACTAGGAGGGTGGTGAAGCATTGGAATGGGCTATCTAGGGAGGTGGTAGAATCTTCATCTTTGGAGATTTTTAAGGCTCGGTTAGACAAAACCCTGGCTGGGATAATTTAGGGGGAGTGGTCCTGCTTTTTAGCAGGGGGTTGGACTAGATGACCTCGTGAGGTCCCTTCCAACCCTATTATTCTATGATTCTATGAATCACACCTGACCTAACGCTGAAGTGTAGTGAAAAAGGTCAGAGAGTACCACCACTCTATGACAATACCTAATGGGAAGTGTAGAATATTCCATCTGAACTGAGGGAGCAGAGTGTAAATGCACAAATAATAATTTGACCAGGATAGCAGAGTGGTCAGAATCACTGTCAATGTCTATACTACAGGGACTAGAGCAGTGTAGTTACGGCGCTGTAGCTAGACGGGCATGATCCCACAGGGCTGATGTTGCTGTGGAAACACAACCTCCCCAAATGACATGGAAGAATGCTTTCATCAACCAGCCAGCTCCAGGTGTCAGCTGCCAGCCGGAACAACCAATGCAATCTCTTCACTGACACTGGGCTGACCTAAGTACACTGACGTAAGTGCTATGTCTCTCGTGGAGTTAAGTCGGTGTAGTGGGCAACTCACATGGACAGGAGCAAAACCGTAGTGTAGACACTTAGGCTATGTCTACACTAGAAAAGCTAAGTTGACTTTATTAAGTCAACTTAACAAAAGTCGACAACTTTTCTAGTGTAGACATAGCCCCTTTTCGACCTTATTCAATCGACTTAATACTTTAAGTCGACATAATAAGGTCAATTTAGGTGCTAATCCCCATCCACACTGGCTTAAGTCGACCTAATAAGGTCGACTTAAGCGTTAAGTCGACCTAAAATGAGGTGTTATTAAGTTGATTTACGGAAATGCTTAAGTCGACTTAAGGAAAGCCCAGTGTGGATGCAGAGTAGTTTAGGTTGATTTAAGCCTCCTTAAGTTGACCTAACTTGTAAGTGTAGATGCACCCTTACAGAGATTGATCAATGTAAGCGTTGACCTAACTGTAGTTTAGACCAGGCCTAAAATGATCTTTGAACATTCCTCAATATATTCTCTTGTCTGAAAAAGGGGAAGAAAAAAAAAAAATCTTGCTCAGAATGCAGTTTTGCTGATAAAAGATTATGGCTGACACCATCTCTGTCAATCCTGAAGTAAGTGAGTTCTGTCTTCCGAAACCTCTTTCTTAACAATAATTTTCTGGTGGTCTGGCTACCAGCAGAGAAAATAGAAAGAAGGAGTTTAACTTCTTAAATTTAACAAGGCAGAAAACATTTTGCTACTAACCCAAATGTGCCTTCATTGAGCCATGTAGTTGTTTGCCTTCCTGACATACCCTGGCTATATGCTGTCTTTCTCTACCACCTTCATTTACAGTTTCTCATGGTAAGCGGATTTCTTCTGAATATTCTCAATTAATCTGACAGGCAAATAGTGATTTACCCTGTCACTTGCTGCTACAAAAAAAAATTATATTTATAATTTCAAGGAACAGAAACATTCAGTTTCATAACAGCTACCTCAGATGACAATATCTGGGAGTTAAAATATTCTTCTAATAATTAACCTTCTTGGCCACTATAATAATTCTGTGCAGAACTAGCCCTTGTGCACGTCACTGCTCTCAATCAATTCATTTTTTCCTAGATGTAGCTTCAAACAAAAACCAAAACCCATCTTTCTTTCCATCTGTATATGGCTTAGGTTTGTTTTGTTTTTCAGGCTACAAATACAAAGGAGAAAAAAACAGAAGAAATGAATACCCAAGGTAAATACTTCTCATGGCCTCTTGAGAACATCAAAGTACTCATTGTGCGTATGCTTTACCTGAAAATGTCAAAGAAACCAGAGGCAAAACTCAGCTCCTAAAACACAGGCTCCTATCACTGGAGCTAAAACTCTTGGCAGCATAGGGCCCATGACACATAATGGAACAATTATATCTCCAATCAATAGACGGCAGTCTTACACACGCCTTTCAACTAACAACACTGTATTGTTATAGATTTACAGGATTAAGTTACTGAAGGCTAGGTCTTGCAATTTTACCACAAGTCTCATTATATCTGGTGTTCTTTTTAAAGCCCCAGCTCCTGGAGTCAAATGATTAGGTGAGAAGCTCAGTACATTTTTAAACATTATGGTTGAGGAGAGAAACTTGAAAATATGATTTGAGGGTATCTGACAGGCTCAAAAAACAGACGGCAAACAAAAAGAACCCCAAGTGCATTTTTTTTTTTTTTTTTAAAAAGCACTCACGATTAAACCACTTGATTTTGGTGGGGTTTGACTCATACCTTTGGAACACTTGGGGCTGGTAATACTGAATAACTATAAATTACAATATGTAATTTTGATAGATGATAACTTCTCTTCAATCATCTCTATTTGCCTTAAACCCTCTTCTTTTTACAGTCTCTTGGCAAGCCAATAAGAAGTCCATTAGTTCACACTGGTGCACATGCATAGTCCATTTACCTGGAATAGCCAAGCAACATTCATCACAGAAGAGGTTCACCATGCCACAAACTCAAATGCTAGCTACAATAATCAGTCCACTGAGAAAATCGGGACACAGTTACTGATGATCAGTTATTACTACAGACATACGTGGATCCAGCCTCAAGCTACATAGGAGTCAGGAAGTCTCATTCAGTACTTTTCAACTTGTGGTCCAGAGACCCTGAGGAGTCTGCAGACTATGTCTAAGATTTCCAAAGGGTCCCCACCTCCATTTGAAATTTTTTAGGGCCCGCAAATGAAAGGTTGGAAAAAAATGGTCAAACTGGTCAATCCCATCTATAGTATTTGACTAACCACTGGTAACCAAACATTTCTGAGTTTGTTTTGCATCTCCAGACTTTTTATGGTCTTGTCATCTGTTAGCTAGCGTGGCCAGAGTGTAGAGGGAACAAAAAGAGAAATACACAAACAAGGACAGGTCTGTTGGTTTTCAAGGTACACTGAAATACAACAGGACACATTCTCACACACAGCTAGAATGTTGTCAGCAGCATGGCAGTACCAGGAAGGGCCCACAATCTCAGGCAGATATTATCAGATACTTCTCCATGTGTGGGGTTGTCAATGTTTTACAAGGACCATTCTGATTTTAAAACGTTTTGGAGGTAGTGACCTTGCACCTCTAATCTCTGTCCTCACCAAAGGCTTCACTCCAGGTCATAGTCTTACCCTGGCTGAGGCCTGGACCCACAAAGGGAATAATTTTGCTCTCTTGGACAAGAAGCAAGGAAACCTGGTGTTTGGAAGGTACAATTATTATTATAAAGCACAACAGTCTTATAAAATCATGTAATCCTAAAGGGGAAGTGAATCTGGTCTGCGTAGCAGAGATAACGGGCAGGCTAGCATCTATGGAATAAATGAATGTTGATTCACCTTCTCTGTCAGTAGCAAAGGGATGGATTTCACAGTGCCAATTAAGACTGTATAGTAGGCCAAAGTCTTTCCAGCCCTTCCAAAAAGGTCAGGGCCACCCCTTGGAGAGAAGATCCCATAGGCTATGTCTACACTTGTTCATTTAAGTTGATTTAGCATGTCTACACTTAAATTTTAAGTCGACTTTGGGAGGACCCTACAAAATCGACTTAGAGCATCCACACTGGATGCCTACCTCGACTTGTAGGGGCTGGGGGACCTTGGACTGGTCCATGGTGGCAGGGGGGGCACCCCTTGCCAAGTGCCAGGGGGCTCAGCCTTTGTCCCATTGTACCTGTGTACAATGGGGCAAAGGGGGACAGGGACCCTGGCAGGGCATAGGGGCAGGGTGAGCCCTGCCCTGGAGGGGGGCATGCCAGGCTCCCCCTGTGCCACGCCCCCTGGCAGGAAGGGCAGTGGGGGAGTCCTGGGGAGCCCTAAGTCGACTTAGAGTCGACTTAGTGCTACTCCAGGTCTACACTGGCTTAAGTCAACTTTAAGCCAAAAGTCAACTTAAAACGAGGTTTTAAAAACTCAACTTAATTTTCCTTAAGTTGACTTAAGGAAATTGTAGTGTAGACACAGAATAAATTAAGTCGACTTAAGCAAGCTTAAGTCAACTTAATTTACAAGTGTAGATGCACCCATACATCTGCTGAATCAGAGACAAGCTCGGTGTCAGTTCAAATGCAGCCCTTTCTGTGTCTGGTGGTCTTTGAAAAACCCACTTTGAACAGGCTCTGCAAACCTCCCCAATCCTGTTTAGCATTTCACTGACTATCCTGGGTCACTCCACACTGTTTTTAGTTCATGGAGGAGTTGTAATAGCCTCATCCTGGAGCTGCAACAATACCTAGTTCACAACATTATAGACACCATTCTGGCACTTAATAGAATATGGTCTCGGCAGGGCTTCTATTGCACACCACATTACCCAATCCATGGCAACACACTCATGCTATACTCTTGTTTCAACTTCAGAACTGAGCTCATTGTGATCAACATTACATGTAAAATTGGAATAGACGCTTTTAATTATATGAAGAGGGATTCCATAAGCCCATACGATATGTTATAGGCTGATCCTGTGAATACGTCAAAAGCCTTCTAAAAAATAAAAAAATCTATGAAAATTATGTACATTTCATTGTCATGCTAAGCATTGTTCTATTATATTTGGTAGAGTAAAGAACTGATCTGTGCATCCATGCGCTTTCTGAAAACCGGCTTGCTCTTTTCCGAGAACACTATCAATTGCCTTTGATATACACTGGACTATGGATCTTATCTTGCTTAGCACAGATAAAAGTACAACACCACGCCAGTTATTAAAATCACTAAGAGCTCCTTTCTTTGGTTTCCTCACTATAGCCCCATTGGTTCATTATCTGGCACTTTTTCCTTTTCCCAAACTGATGTATATAGAGGGGCCAAGATAGATGCTGCTAACCCAGGATTAACCTTGAACAATTCTGGATTCAAGTTATCCTTGCCATTTTTTAAGGCTTGAATGATCTCTTCCTTTGTTGGGAATCTCTGTGTTGCTATCAAGATCTTCTTCTGCCTCCTGAATCTTTGCTTCCTCTTTGGGTAGCTCCCAGTTCAACAATTCTTTAAAATGCTCTATCCAGCACATCATGTTCTTTTTCTGTTGTCAATAAGGAGACCATGTTTGTCCCTGATGAGAGTGTTGGTGTCTGCTATTTGCCACTAGTAAACCACATTGTTTTGAGGATGGTTCTTATTTACCACAGACAGCTGCATCCTCTGCTTGTATTGCCACACCATCAATATAAGATCATTTATCCGCTGTCACGAGGCCTCCCAACATGCCTTACTACACTGTTTGTTGTATTTGTCCTTTAGCCTCTGAGATTTTAGGTCTAAAACTGTTTTTTCAGGGCTCATCTGATTTCTATGGTGTTTCATGTGCAGGGTGTAATCCATTCCTGTCTTTTCTTCTGCCGGTAGCCTACAGACTTCACTACTCTGTTTATAAACTGTTGTTACTTTGCCTCACTTCTTGTTGATCTCCTCACCTGGGTTCCCCTCCTCTTCATCAAGATCTGCAAGTGCCTGAAATTGGTTCTTTAACTGGGGAACAAACACTTCTTGTATTCCAGGTGACTTTCCTTTATTAATGTCTTAACATCTATATCTCGTTTGACGGGCCCACACTTCCCAGATTTGGCTTGATGGAGGCAGTCACAAGGTGGTGCTCACTACTAACATCTGCTCCCCTTCTCTTTTTCATATCTGTCAATGAGCATTGCCATTCATCATGACATGGTCAACCTGGTTCTTATCTCTGCCGTTTGGAGAACACTGTGTCAGCTTGCGAACTGCAGAGTGTTGAAACAGAGCTCCACTGATGACTAGATTGTTCATATTGCAGAGATCAAGAAGCCTCCTTCTATTTTCATTCATAATACTACACAATTTGTTGGAGCATAGCAGTGAATCAGAGTGATATTATTGTGTTTCCCTTTCAGTTTAACTCATAAATCTGCTGATGATGATGGCATTCCAGTCGAGGAGGGACCATTTCACTCCCTTTTTCAGAAGAAGGGCAACACCCTTGTAATATTGTTCATCATCCTGTCCAGAATACAGCAAAGTTTCTCCCGAGGCTGTTAATCTTCCAGATCCCGTCCATCTACGCTCTCTGACAGCCAGGATGTGTAATCAATAGTGTCTCAACTCTGCTGTGACCTGAGCTGGTTTCCCTGTTACATACATTGTCCGTATGTTCCAAAACCCAAGTTTGTTTTTTATCTTGGTGTTGAGCATTTCAGTTTTCATGCCAGTGGCTTCTTTTCAGCTTTCACACAGGACACTGACTCCTGAAGGCTATCATCCACAGTAATTGATTTCTCACCACTATTTCAGTAACATATTTTGATTTTTTACAGGACAGGATTCTCAGCCCTGAAGCCCAGGGTGTCTATTTTTGTCTGGCCCCTGCCCCACAGACCAATCTGGCTTGGCTAAACTTACGAGGAGCAAAAAAATCTGGCAAAAAAAGAGCCTGCTGATGTAGACTCTCAGCATAGGTAGGGCACGACGAGTTTTCCCACCACGATAAGCATAAACACCAAGGAGCAGAGGTACAGTTATGTAAGTCATAATTGTTAATAATACTGAGCAATTATAGAGAGCACCTCATATTGTTCCATCCATGACTTTTTTGTGGGCTGTCACCATTGCTTGATACCAGGGCAGTGAACATTGAGCTAAAGGGTTTGGGGATGGGACAACATCCTTTAATCTTCAGCCCACTTTAATCGCTGTCCCTAATAATTGGAAAGTCTCTGCCCCCGACAGGAGAACTCCGATTTCTCTAGTTCTGCAATGCAGAGTATGACTAGCTGTCAAACTGGGAGGACTGACAGACATTAACGCGACCTGCTTTGCAGCGTTGACGAGGATTGGCTCCTATTGACTTCTGTAGTAGATGTCAGTGTCTTGCAGCTATGAAAAGAATGAGCCCACAGGTGTCCTCTGTACACTAGGACAGTGGTTCTCAACCTTTGGCGGGTCACGAAACACTTGGTGGCATATCACGACCCTACAGGACACACCAGCCCACCCACCCCAGGCCAAATCCACCCTTTCCCCAGCTCTCTGTGACACACTTACCACTGTGTGGCGACACAGTAATTTATCCCGACACATGGTTGAGAACCATTGCACTAGGAGGGGCTATAGTACTCAACCCTTGATCCGAAAGATTGCAGGTTGGGTTTTGCATTGTAGAAGACAAAGTCAAATAGTCACAACAGTGTACTCTACACAGATTTTTGCATAAATAATGGGGTGGGAAAGACTCTTATTGTATCTAACACATCTCTTTTGTTCTCTGTCCACACTGACCTTTATTTTCCTAAATTATTATAGATAAGTTGAAGGGACTATCGAACCACATCTCATGATGCAGGTACAAGCAGCACAAGGTTGCCTGGAAGGAAGGGGGGTGCGAAAACAAATTGATCTTCTTCTGCTGAAATTAATACGATACCAGATTTACTGCTGCTCCTAGAGGCAACAAGTTAAGCAAAGAGCTCATAGGATTCTCTGTCATTTGTTGCACATTATTGTTTGAACTTATTTGGCTGACAAATGCCACTTTTATATTACGGTGATCAAGCAAGGTCATGGTGACATCTGCCTTCTACCCCATATGGCTTGCCACTGTTTTATTTGCTGGATCAGCATATCCCTAAACTTCCTGCTTTGCTTACTGCACTGTAGCTTGTTAGTCATTAGACAGATACTCAGCAGAGTTATTCTGGATTTATGCTACTATAATCTGGACTGAGGCCCTCAAAATATGCATTTGTGTGAATTTAATGCTTCTGAAGGGGACCGGATTGACAGATCTTGAGACTGAAGTCATCCATTCAAACAACAAACACGCTCAGCCTGGATGGCACTGCATTATCCCAAATTGACATGCCTTTGACTTCAGTGGGATCTGGATCAGGCTCTTCAGGCCTTGCCTTCACTGGAAAAAGAAGGAGTTTGTTTATCTTGTGCTAGCTAACACATGGCAGTTAACATGAGGCACAGCCTAGAGGAGGCGAGGCAGGCTGTAATTTTCATCCGATTTGGCAGGTCAAATTGAAGCCTAAAGTTTCACTTGACCTGGTAACTCTTATAAAAACAACAAACTGTCTGGCCTTCATGAGGATTTTACTATGAGTTAATTACCACATTAGCTTCCATATGGTAAACAATCTACAATACTAACAAAGCGCCATTTTTAGTTTTCACGGTAGCTGCTGTTAAGGTTGTGTCATGATCATCAGGCCTACAAATTTACCCTAAATGTGAGTTCAACTGTAAAAAAGTATATAAAAATTGATAAGATGTCACAGTAATACGAAAGGGAGAGCAAATTAGCCTAAACAGAACAGTCTACTGACATAACTCAGGACTCTGTTAAGCTCATGTGAGTGAAAAGAGATGTGGAACAGGAAATTATTTAACCAAAACTGGCGTTTTAGCTGTTAGGCCTGATGGATAATGAGGAGATGGGCTATTCCACACATCCTTAAAGAAAGATTTGTGGGATAAGAAGGAAAACACAGAAGAACAGACGGAGGCTACTGAAGCAAGCTTCACCATCGTGACTGCCACTCCCACCATCTCTTGGGACCCTTGACCTTCTTTGTCCTAATCCTGATGTCTTGACCAAAGAGAGAGATCCACCCCTGTCAGCTTCAGTTGAATCCTAAATACCACTGAGATGAAACAGGATTGGACTTGAACAGCAGCAACAATAACCACCACTCCAGCCCATCTCATCTAATTTCTTTTCCCCAAAAGTTCAGGTCTGCCAAAGGCGACTGTCAAACAAGAGTTTTTCCTTTTAAGACTCTTTCTAGCTGAAGAGAAAGAGAACAAAAGCTGTTGCTAAAATGAAAGCTTTATTTAACACTTTACATTTCAAATGCTTTAACTGTTTTTCCTTTTCTGTATCTTAAATAAAAGGTTAAAAGGATCTTGAAATGAAGCTTGCACCATGGTACAGAGAAGGCTGAGGGCTCTATTCCAAACTGCAGATCTTGTTTAATGCTGTTTAATGTTGTATGGCGACTGTTTTATGTTAACACCCTCGGCCCATTCATTTCATCTATATTAATACGACAGTTGTTACAACACTTCCATTTTAACCCCTTTTTTACTTATATATATTTTCTTTAAAAATCTCCCAGTCAGCTCAAACTTCCCAAAATTGGTCTCAGTTCCAAGGTGATATTTTTTCCCAGTGTGAATACAACTTAAGATCCTTGTGCAAAATCCTGGCTTCCATTGAAGTCAATAACACTTTTGTCTTGAACTTGAACTGGGGCTGGGATTTCACCCAGGAAATATGAAAATGCTTAGCCATATTCATTGAAGTCAGAGGGATTTGAAAATGCTCAGCACCAAGTAGGAGATATGTAGCACTAAGCAGGGCTAGACTTCACTTATGCAACTCCGTAGTGCTGCAGGCAATTACATAACTAAAATTCTCAGGGAAAATTTCAACTGCATGTGTAAGTAAGTGCATTTTAATTGTTACCTTTTCCCTCACAGGAGTTTACCTCCCCTTTATTGCTCATAAATATCTGGCCATTGGTTAAGTTTGAAGATATAAAGTTCAGATGTTTGAGTTGTGTGCAAGGGAGTTATCGCTGTGTAAATATTTGACTTTTCTATAGAATTTTCCTGCACTTGACTCATGGCAGAACACTCTCACCTCAGACTTTTGCTAGAAAACGATATGACTGTAGAACTAGATTCCAACCCAATAGGAGAATTGTTGAGAAAATACGGACAAGCAAGAGGGGTTTAATATGAAAGTGGAGTTATACCCCTAACTATAGCTATTTCCACTGTGAAAGCTATAAATACATTTCCATTTGGAATGGAATGCTGTGTTATTATAGGGCATTATATAATCAAATACTAGGACTGGAACCTGAAAAACTTGATGCACAGGAGTAGTCTCTCATTCTCAAAAATGCTATTAACTTCAAGGGGATAATTAACATAAATAAGGTTATACAAATGTAGTTCTGACTTACTAGCCTTTCGTGTACACTGAGTGTTTGAAATCTGCTTAGATGACAGCATTCAGAACGATTTAAAATACTGACTGTACTGTATGAAGGGGATTGGCCTTGCTTAAAAGCTGTATGAATGGTCCACAAGATCTTACATGCTTTTCCGCATCTTATTGCGCAAGCAAATATTGCTAAATAGAGAACACAACAATTGTTAAGTAATGCATAGTACAAAACATATCTTGGACCCTAATACCAGAAGCATCTTGCTGTTTGCTTCCTAGTACAGGCTTATTTTACTATAAGTAGGTAGTAAATTTTAGTTTGTCATATATAGTTTACATTTTGAAAGGACTCTTTAAAATGTGCTGGCACTCAACAAAGCAAGTTACCAGTATATGATTTATCCCAAACTATGTTAGCTATGAAATGGTCACAAAACAAGGCTCTGATATTGCTAATTTAATTCCAAAATGTTGAGCATAGATAGAAACACTCTCCTCCTATTTGTGCCATCTTTCCATTCTGGCTAGAAGCAGCCTTACCACGCAGTGCATTGATTTATTAAGGAAAAAGTTAAGATTGTGGGTCAGATAGCTAGGTGGCAGAAGTCGGCACAGATCCAGTGAAATCAATGTAGCAATGCTGATTTACACTAGCTGAGGATCTGGCCTTATATTTGCAAATGAAAAGTAGCATAAGGAATTTAACTCTCTTCATATTAATTCTTCAGTGCAGCAGACCCCATTGAAATCAATCAATCAATAGCTAAACTCCCATTGACTTCGAGGCCAAGATTTCACACATGGGGTGCATCTACACTGGCAACTTAGATCAATTTAAGGAGGCTTAAGTCGACCTAAACAAAGCCGCGCCCACACCGGGCTTTTATTAAGTCGACTTAAGCATTTCCTTAAGTCAACTTAAGGAAAGCTTAAGTCGATTTAATAACACCTAGTTTTAGGTCGACTTAAACCTTAAGTCGACTCCTTAAGTTGACTTACAGCGGGTGTGGACAGGGATTAGCGTCTAAATCAACTTTATTAAGTCGACGTAAAGTGAATTGCATGGAGTTCAATGGGCCGGTTAGTTCGAACTAAGCAATTAGTTCGAACTAACATGGCCACATTGGTTAATTCGAACTAATTAGTTCAAATTAACCCTTAGTTTGAATAGCATATTCGAATTTATTAGTTCGAATTAAGGAAGCCCTTAATTTGAACTAATTAAAGCCTAGTGTAGCCATGGCTTTAGTTAGTTCGAATTGAGCTTCCTTAATTCGAACTAACTTGCCAGTGTAGACATAGCCAAAGAAACTTCCCCACTGGAATCACTAAAGGAGAACAACAGACTAGTACTAGTTATTAGATGCATGGCTTGTTAAGGGATGCTGGAAGAACCATATGCACAATAAAACATACCAAGTCTGTAGGCACCTCATTGCTTTTCCTCCACCTTCGGTTAGGGTCAGGTTTAGGCGCAGGCAACCCGGGTGACCACCTGGGGTGCTGGGCTGAGGGATGCCAAACTCAGGATAATTGAGATCAGATGCTCAAGCCCATTTGTCCAATTCTGGATTTGTACATTGATAATGTCTTGGTTTTCTGCATCTATGCATTTATTCAACTTGAGCCTAGACTCAACCACCATCCATTTGGAGCAAGTCGTAAAATGGCTGGGAGACTTTTCATGCTGCTTGAGAGCGTCCGTTAAGATATGCCAGTAATTGGAAAGCACAAGCAATGATTTAGCAATCTCGCCAAATACTGTGTAACAAAACCAGAACACTTTGTCAATTGATTGCAAGATTTTGAGGATTCTGCTCATGCTGCTGGTCACGAGTGGACTGTGCAGCTTTTCAAAACCGAGGCTCATCAAAACATATCTTTGATCGATAATGGCCAAATGAGAGACTGACAACACTTGCTCATTTATCACTTAACAATGCCATTGGCTGGTCTTAAGATTTCTCTGACATCGTGGCCAAAGGCAAGTTTAGCCATTTTTTGTAACTAAAGGACTAGGGTTAACATTCTAGGCTGTCACCTGCTGTAAACTATTCAATACTGGTCCACCCAATGTTGTGCATGGTTCAATTTCTTGATGTTAGTACACTTCAGTTACTCTTGAAATTAAAAAGTTTCTATATGCTTAGAGGAAATGGAATTATTTTATTTGCTTATATATGGCATGAATAAATACAGATGTGCAGAGCCTCACATGCAAATCTATCATCTTACACGAAAGGGATAAATCATGCATCAAATGGGCTACCAATGCAACAAAAAACAAGGTAAAGAAAAGATGAATATATGGGGAGGGCACCAAAGGTACGCCTTGTCTGGGGCTCCATTTGGTCTAGGGCCAGTCCTGCCTTTGGTTCTTCATAGATCCAGGATTGGCCCCAGTGGAGTAGGCATTTCAGACTGCAGCATATAGGTGACAGCCCGGGCTATCGTCTTACTGATCTATGTGACTGGCTTTCCTGGAATATCTGTCACGACGGTGAGCCTGGTCTGAAGCTATACATAGCCCTAGTAAATTAATACACAAGTATTTGCTAAGTACTTCTCCAAGTGCCAGGTCCAGCAGGAATCAGAAGACATCCCCTTAGCTTGCAGAGAGGGAAAGATGAAGAGCTCTTACTATTAAAGCTCTTATTGCCTTGAACGTATTGTTACATTTGTCTGTTCCTGGCAGCTCAAAATGGATGCATATTGAACAGAGACTCTGGATTGTTTGCCTTCTTTCTGTTTTATGACTGCAGAGTTAACAGGCTGCTCTACCTTGAATGGTCCCTTAGAATATGTGCTAACTACTTCTGTTAAACAATCTGTTTCACCTTGCATTTAAGAGTGATGCTTGGAGTATCTTTCCCAGACCTAAGGGAGAACTCTGTGTGGCTCGAAAGCTTGGTCTTTCTCACCAAACAGAAACTGGTCCAACGAAAGCTATTGCCTCACCCATCTTGTCTCTTTAATATCCTGGAACCAGGAAGGCTACACTGCATGCAGCCTCTTCTGGTCATTTGTGAATAATGGGCCTAGATTTTAGGGCAGTAATCCCCAAATTGTGCCTGCCCAACCCCTGGGGGGGGGGGGGGGGAGACGGACATGGAGGAACATTTGGAAAGTACATGCCGAGGGCAGGGAGAAAGCGCTACCCAGACCCACTCCAACCCCAAATGAGCTCTGATCCCAGCCGTAGCTTCGTGCCACCTCCTGCCCCATCCCCAGCTCAGCTCTGCCTCTAGCCCTACCTCGCCCCCCTCCCCAGTTCTGCCCCCAACTACATTGTAGCCCAAACTGCTCTGCTAAGGGAGCCTTGGTTGTGCAGTAATGGAGGGGGGAGTGCAGAGAGATTCCACTACTAGGAAGGGGGAGCACAACAGGAAAAGTTTGGGCACCACTGTTTTAGGGAGAAGTGTGTAGAGGACTGTGGCCTGGAAAGCATTCAGTGGAGCTAAGTAGCTAGGGTTGGTCGAATTCTGCATTTCAGATTAATTTGACCTTTTTCTCCTGTTTGCGACTTGCTCGCAAACCAGTTCATATTTCTGTGACCGTCTTATTTGCAAGTAGCTAATAAAATCATTTGGAAAAATAGTTTCCAGCTTACAGGGTGTTCATGGACTGTTCACTACCCTTCATTGGTAGTGTGTGGCTAGCCATCAAACTGGGATGGTATTGTTTCTTCTCCCTGATTGGATGACAAAACTTTTTTAACAAAATGGGGAATAAAAAAGAGCAAGGGAGAGAACAGCAAATACTTTTCTATGCAAAAATACAATATTCTTATTTGCCCCAGGATATTTATATGAAAATGAATAAGAAATTAAACAATGGCACAAGGTTTAATGCAGCGGTCCAGATAATCAGGACTCTCCAGCCCCAGAGCTCTGTCCTCCAGCCATATAAGGAAACACAAACTCATTTGCACTTTTTTGTGAAGAGTGGGGGAAATAATAGTAGGAGAAAAAAAAGGTGTTCGTACATCTCCTGGCGCAATGGTCCATGCCTTGGGCTTTTAGGCTCTGTGGTAATACAAATAATAATAGCACAAGCATAATCAAACTTTTCAGCCATTCATAATTTAAAATAATGGTCATGAACACTGATTTTTCCAGCACTTCAACCAATTATGATATTGAATGAACATTTTCTATATCCTTGTAATTTCCAATCCACAAAAAAGTTGCATTCCCAGGTATGTACTATGACATCTTGTACCAGCTGTTTGTCTTATCATTGTTCCTATTGAATTCAGTCTGTTTGACTCATGCTGACATTTCACTTTTTCTTTGTAAATGGAAAACAGAAATGCTCTGCTCAGAAAACTTCTGTCCTACACGGTTTGAACAGTGGCGACTGAGATGACACATTTTTAAAGAAAGCAAATCCAAAAGACAACCGGGCTCCTGTAAGTGTATTTCATCCCAACACCGCAGGAGTGGCAGTCTGGCAAAACGAAGGGTGAGCTTTTAACTGAAACCATTTACAGCCCCAGCTAGGTCTCTCTGGCCCTTGCATGCAACATTCCCCAGGTGGGAACATATCTACACACAGCCAAGAAACATTTATTCTTGTTATCTTTAATGCAGATTTGCTGCCTTATTAGTTAGGGCTCTGTCCGGAGAGGAAGGAAAAGTGAATGCTTCCATTTTAGCTTCCAATTACTTTATTTCAAAGACATGGCGACTGATCCCTCGCAAAAAGCAGGGCCTGCAGCTGCTTTTGTATTGAGCACATGTGCATACATATAGTTATATAAAGAGCACACATAGGTTAAGAATACACGATGGCATCTAGCTTAGTCATGGTAAAGCCATATAGTTTAGAAGTAAGGCTGGGGCGGGGAACTGGATTATTGGGGAACCAATAATGGGATGTAAAATAGAGCCTTTCATCACAAGATCACAGGTTTTCAACCAACTCATGGTAATGACTTTCAGCCATCCTTCTATGTTCCAGCCTGAGTGGAGTAGTAGAATGATCTACCAAGCTTGTATCTGTCTCTGGAAATGGATACTTTACAGGAGAGGGAAAAAACTTCCCTAATGCACTTGGGTCTAGCAGGGCAAAGAGATATCACTACAATGCAATATTAGAAGACAAGAGTATGTTCCTTTCTGAATGTTATAGGCATGCCAGCTTATGCCAGGAAGTAGGTGAGTGGCTAACAAGAAATGAGCTGGGAGTCTCAGACATATTGCTAGCTACCCCGAGTCTTTATCAGAGCTGGCAATTTCAGCAGAGAGATTTCAGACTGAATGAACCCACAAAGAGAAGTCTGCTGTAATGTTGGTCCCTTCAAGTCAGGATTCAATTTTATCTGGGCCAAATCAGGATCCAACTCTATCAGGGAGGGAAATACTGGAAGCTGAGGTGAGATGTCCATATTGTATCTTTTCGGTGTATTTCTCTTGAGATAGTGCCAAGTCGAAATCTAGCTGCTGTCCATCGGTCATTAATTAGACAGACAGCTGACAGCTTATTAATCAGTGGAAGGGTGCCTGAGCTCCCTCTGTATGAGCTGTTCCAGTCTGAACAATTACCTGCGACACCCCTTTACAATCAAATAAATCAACATGACCATAGATCCGTTGAGAACAAAGGCAATTGGGCTAGATTTATTGCAGAGAAGCACAATGAAGAGTACAACTTCCAAACTTGTGAGTATACTTAACATATGTGTGCCCTGAGGCCATGGAAAGGCACAACCTGACAGCAGGACCCCCCGCCATCCCCTAGACCAGAGAAAGCTGTTCCCTCTGACCTCCGTTTTTATACACTCCCATGGACAGGTTTTGCTCTGCCCCCTGTTACATAGGTAGTTGCCACCTTCTAACGGTATCTAGTCCCCCCCATCTCCCTGTATGGGGGATTGGACCAAAACATATTAATATACCATATTGTTATGACATTTGTCAAGGTCAAATGGTCTGTTACCTCTTCAATGATGTTAGATCCTAGGGCTACTGCCTTGATGTCTTGATACTTTCTATCTATTCATAACTTCGTTAAGTAGCAAAATACCAGGTGCATCTGAATCTCAGCCAGCTACTGTTAATTTCCATGGCTCCTTACAGACCACTGTGATTTTCCACATCCTTGACCATACTTTGGCTTTGTACCCTAGCCTAGTTTTCCAGGCCTCGGGCCTCATCTTTGGCCTGTTAGAGATGGCCTTAGGCTATCTGGGGCCCTAGGCGAAGGCCCATTGTGGGGGCCCCCTATAGGGTCCCCACCGAAAGCCCCAACTTCCCAGCAGGGGCCCCGCCACCCTTGGCCGGCCCCTCCTGAGGGCCCTGAAACCTTCCCCTCCCCCTGGTCCCAGCTCCCCACTGGCCTCTCCCTGTGGCCTGGCTCCCCACAGCTAACCCCCCACCCACAAGCCCCAAAGCCCCCATCACGGTCTACCCCTGTGGCCCTAGTATCCCGCCAGAGGCCCTGAACCCTCTCCCTCAGCCAGCCCTGGTTCCCTGCCACGTGTCCTGCAGGATGGAGAAGCAGACTTGGCTTTTGGGGTAGGCAAAGGGGCCCTTTACTACTCAGGACCCTAAGTGTGTGCCTGCTTCACCTACCCCAAAAGCCGCCTCCACCTGTTGTATTAACCTTTTGTCTTAAGCTGTTGCTTTCTACTACACCACCTAGAGCTTAAGACCGTGAACGTTGGGAAATTAATATGTGGAACCAGATCTCATCATTGCTGCCATCCTCATTCCCCATAATGGCCTAGCTGGCCCTCCACAGTACTCCCAAACATTGGGAAGTTTGCACAGGCTCTGTTCTTCTCAACCAAGGCCCCTTTCTGATCTCCAGTGTCAATCCAGTGACTATTCATAGGTGTTAGAAGTCACTTAATTTAAAAACAAATACAATGTGATTCATCCACCTTTGTTGGGAAAGAACACAACAGACTAATTAATATCCCACATCAAAAAGCAGCCACAACATTAAAGAGGATTTCAGACAGCTTGGGATGCTGTCACTTTAAGCCTGTAATCACTCCGTCCGTTAGTCACCACATACAGTAGAGTCTTTCCAGGTTGAAGTATCCCTGCTGAACTGCATAGTACAGAGCCGGTTCAAAGATCACATTCCAGAATGTAAACTGCCTTTTTAGTTTTGTTTGTCTTTTCATTCGCAGCTTCAGGATCAGCTTGCAGAATTAGAGCTTAAGCATGCAATCTCTCTCTACCCAAGAAGCTCATTTCTCACTTAAGCAAGTCACTCTTTTATAAATCATGTACACACTCACACATTATATTTAATTTTAAAAGCACTTCAGAATGACAGCTGTTGGTCTTGTATTTGCATACATTTGCTTCAGTGGTAGGCCTCTTTATTAGCTCTTTAATGCAAATTCATGTCAGAGACAAGTTATTCCATGGTATACTGAGGAGTTACGTACATAAACCTCCTGTGCATCAGGAGGAGTTTGACCAGAACCCCTGAAGTTCATTACTTTGTCAAATTAAAAACTGATTTTTCCAAAGAGCAATTGTCACTGAGACCAGCACTTGCACTTTTTACTTTTTCATTTCCAATCCATACCTGGCAGAAGGGTTCCTGCATGAATATGGCAAGAAAGTATAGAACTCTACATCTCAGAAAGCAATCCACCTTAACACATCAGATTGTTAAAACATCAATTTATGGATGCTCAGGAATATTCTTGGCTTTTGTTCAAAGCTGCAATCCTGTGAACACTTATGCATGTGCTTAGCTCTGCTGTCACAAGTAACCCATTGATTTTTATGTTGCTGCTCAGAGAAGCAATGTTAAGTGAATACATGTTTGTTAATCAGGGCCCAAGTTCCTATCCTATGACCCTTACTCTGGCTGAATAGAACCTTCTTCCATAAGAAGTCCCACTGAAGTTGATAATACCACTGACAAAGTGAAGGCACACATAACTGAAGTAAAGGGGCAGAAAACAGCCTTTCATGTAGTGGTTCTTCTTCAGAATCTTAGCTCTGAAAACTGCAACAGCAACATTCTTCTCCAGCATAAATATTCCTAGGGGAATCTGACAGGAACCAGACTGCAGAGTGAGATGCTGTAGGAATCAGGTAAGATTCCTGCCTTGAAGCTCAACAATCTCCCCAAAATGCCAAGAGCATGACAAAATTTGAACTGAGGCATTTTTAAGTTGGATTGGTTGTGAATCTTCTATTTAACCTTTATTTTTTTAAGAAAGAAAGAAAGAAAGAAAGAAAAATAGCTGAAAAATGAAAAGGTTTTGTTTTGTTTTTTAGCAAAAAAGGTCACCAATTTCGGTAAAATCCCATCCCATCCCCGTTTTTGCCATGCTTTGATTTCAAGGAAATATTGAGAGGCCATACCATCAGCAGCATGCAAAGTGAACCAATCAATACCATGAAAGCTATAAGCTGTGTATACAGAACCCCATTTACCGGGTACATGCCACACACACGTAAATGTGTGGCGACGCATGCACTCTCTCCCTCTCTCTCGCACACACACACCCCAGTCCCTGCTTATAGGTTATTGCTATGGAGTTCAAAGCTCTAGAACTTGCAGAGATCATTAGAATCCTACCCAGCTACGCTTAATCAAAATGAAACTGTCCCGTTCACAGGAACACTCCCTTTTTTTTAAACAAGAGGAAATGGAACTTTGTGCCTCAACATGTACCCTAAACTGTGGTGAAAGGAATAACAAGTTTATCCTGATGAAATACAACATGGGGATGGAGGCTTTAATAATTGATACATGCGATTTCTTTCTGGATATAGCCACCCACAAATGCCTGCCAACACACGCCTCTTGACTAGTCCTTAAAGAAAGTTATTGAGTCCCATATTAATATGCAAATCATGCCACAGTATAATTTCTCTTGTTGCATCCACGTAGGGCCTGTCAGGTGTTATCCTTAGAATAGCAAGATTCTTGTTATAAACTAATATGTGTAAGGTGCATGCAGAAGGCTGTGTCCTGTTGGGTTATTAGAATGTGTGGCTACATGCAACGTCTCTTATTCAGGGGTATCTGTTAAAGACAAATGGGGAGGAGCTTTCTTATGGATTTCCAAGTCTCCATCTCACATGCATATTCCAATGAACAAAAGGAAAATATGTTTCTCAATGGCAGACCCCACACACCCAGGTTATGCAAGAAGGCGCTCTCCCTAGTAAAAGACTGAGGGGAGATGAAGTAGGCAGGGCTAAGATTTTTCAAAACTAAAGAGTTAATTCTAGGTGGTTCAGCTTTGGGTGCCCAGCAGAGAACTCTTAAAGGTGCATCATTTTCAACAGGTAAGATGTCCCACACTTTTTCAAAACTCAACTCTATTCAGACGTCTCAAGTTGGATCCCCAAAATCAGCAGTTCCTTCTGAAAATCCTTCCCCAGATTTCACAATCTGTATTCCCAACTCTGTCACTGAGTCATTATGTGATCTTGGACAACTGTTTGAACCACTCTCTGGCTTAGACTCCCCAGCTATACAGTGAGAATGATTTTAACATTTTGCACAAGATTTTCTATTATTTTGTTTTCTGAAAAGTTCCAAAATGTTTCACAAATCAGCATGAAAACCAGTTCTCCCTGCAAACATCAGACTTCCAGAAATACAGGCAGGCATCTGAAATTTCACATAGATGCACCAAACCAGCTGCATCTGGCAATTTTTGTTTCCACGACCACAAGGAGAAAATACATTTTTTAAAAAAAGCATCACCCCTGTATTGAGAGAAGAAGGATAGTCCAGTGGTTAGGGCACTAGCCCAGACCTTAAGAGACCCAGATAAAAGACCCTGCCTCCAGACTTCCTGTCTGAACTTTGCACAAGTCACTGAGCCTCTCTGTGCCTTAATTGTCCCATCTGTAAAATAGCACTGTCCTGACTTGCAGGGGTATTGTGAGGATAAACACATGTGAGGTGCTCAGATATTCCAGTGATGAAGGCCAAACAAGAGTCTAAAATAAATGGTACTAACCAGGCCAACTGAAATGCAGTATCAGCACACAGCAATCCATTTTCAAATTACAAAGAGAGACATATATATCCACTGAAGGGGAATTCTAAGCAAAAAGATTCAGAATTCGCATGCTCCTCCAGGTTTTCCAAAACTGTGGACGAATCAGCCAAACACTCTGCACTTCTATATTCACCCTGTGACAAACCCTTAGCTAGGAAGTAAAGCACTTATACAGGGCACTATACAAATAAATAATATTATATTAACAAGCTCCTCTTAACACTACCTGGTGTCTTGTTGCAGGAAAAAGATGAGTGGCCAACTATCTCCTGGTGGGTGGAAGAACAGCCTTCTCCTCTGGCATGGAATTTCTCCATGTAAGTGAGGGCAGAATCAGATTCTTGATATGTAAGTCCTTGTGAGTAGTGGCTACAAAAACATTGGACATTCAGGTTTCCTTCCTAGCTAGCTCAGAAAGAACAGGTAACTCCTACTGAGAAAATGGCTTCTGCTGACCCTTCTCACTGCTTAGGGAAGATTCAGCCAATCAGGGAATTTGTATCAACATCATGTGATAGCTGTGGTCATTCCTTTCCAAACCATCCCTAGTCAAATGCTTAAAAAAAAAAAAAAAAAGAATTGTCACAAAATTCTCCCAATCCTTGGAAGGGTACTGAGGTGGTGCTACGTTCTAAGTATTACCCTGGGCTGCTGAATCAAGTTGTGCATCCATGAGTTCCATTTCTGCAGCTGCTTTAGAGCATATGATTTGGGTCCTTTCTGGTTTTCAGCTCTACAAACATTAAATCACTTTGTGAGATTTTATTGCACATTTTGAAAAATTGTTCCAATTTAGTATCTGCTCAGTAAACTCAGAAACAGCAGAGCTGGTCGGAACTCAAGATTTCCATTTTCAATCACCTAGGTAAATGATTCCAGGCTAATACAAGGAGAATGAAAACAGCTGCTTCTCTAACTAGTATATTTATCTTATTCTCCAGATCAAAGTGTCTCCTGTTTGTGTCATAATGAAACAGATTGTCCAACCAACAAACTATTTCATTGTTCCACAAACAGGAGACACTTTGATCTAAAAAAGAAGATGATCTGTTTCAGTCAGAGTCCTGTGGCACTTCTAAAGACTAACAGATTTATTTATCGCATGAGCTTTCATGGGAAGTAGGATTTTCTCCCACGAAAGCTCATGCGATAAATAAATCTGTTAGTCTTTAAAAGTGCCACAGGACACTGTTGTTTTTCTACAATAGACTAACACGGCTACCCCTTTGGAATTTGTTTCAGTCAGGACAAAGTAGCATTTGCCATTACTAATTTTATAAATAAGACAAAATACAATAAATAAAAGTAACAAAATATTTCAACTAGTATATTATGTCACATTATGACATGTCAGAAGTAGTTCATATTACTTTACAATTGATGGCATGAAATAACACAGCAATAATAATAATAATAATAAATACAGATGAAAAAATATAAAATAAAAAGCCTCCAAACACAATTTCAAAATATTCCGGAATGAATATGTTCGAAAACACTGTTTTCATTTCAAATATTTTTCCAATGGGAAGTTTCATCAAAATTTCAGTTTCACTGAAACAGATTTCCTGATTAAAAAAAAAAAAACTATTTTGATGAAAAACTTCTGACCAGTGTTAAAAAGCAGGCAAAATTTCAGTGAAAACACATTTTACTACAAGCATTCACCTAGCTGTAGTATTTACTTCCCTCCCATCACAAGCCTTCACTAATGTTTACTTATTAAACTACTTTGAAATCTCTGGGGGGAAGGAACTATAGAAATTCAAAGTACTATTATTTACTATTTCTGATTTTTCAGGCTCCCTTAAAATTAATCTCAAATAATTTTGAGTCTAAAAGGGGGAGGAAGAGGTTTACAAACTCACTACTCTTCTAGATGAGGAATGGAAACCTCAGGAGAGTGATTAAACTGTCAGCAGCCAGTATTGAAAAGAAACCTAAAAACATGAATATGTCTGAGAGAATTCAGAGCTGGAGGAGCTCTGGCACAGAGGTTTCACTGGAACAGAGAATGCAAGGAGCACTGAATCTAGTCTAGGACTTCAAGGTCCCAATCCTGCAGGGAGATCTCACATAGACCCCATGCCCTGCTATGGATCCCCTCCTGACTTCAGTGGGGTCCACGCACATGGACTTTTGTGGATGTCATTGCAGAATGAAGGCCCAGGTTAGTATAGAATGCAGCATTCATTCCAGGCAGTGTCCCTTAAAATATCAGAATGACAGAGAATTTGGGCAGGTTGTAGGTAGCAGCCCCAGAGACTTAGGTCTAATGAAGAATGGAGCATTGTTTCTGAGCAATGGTCCCTTAAACTTCAGCGGGTTGTTTAACTTTCAGCTTGCACAGTTCAAGCAAGTGATATAGGTTTTATAATGTCACTGCACATCCACGAGTCATTGAACTTCTTTAGATCCTACTAGTAGTACTGATAAAATTGCCAGCCAATCATTCCACCTCTGCCTCTTTTTCCCCTTCAAGGGTAAATATAGAGCTAAATCCTAAAAAAAAGCCTCACAGTGTCCCACCCCTTTTCCTTGTCATTCAATATGAGGCCACTTCTTGGACTACCGAAATGGGTGGCTCCAATTTCTGAATATGTATTTAGAACCAAAGAAAGGTGTTGGCATATTTGAGGTCTCAAAACAGACCTCTTATACCTACAGACCTATAACTAAATGCCTTCTGCCTCAGTTGAGGGTGGGACCACGGGACCATCAATTCATTCCTTGAGAGGGGGGAAAAGTGAAAAAGACAGGAGCAGGAGTGCAGGTCACGGGCTTCAGATGAAGGACCTGGATGGGGACACTGAGCGGTGCCCATTGCTCCGAGAAGGAATCCACCCAAGGAGCCAGTGGATGCCACCCAAAGGAATTCCACCCTCATACGTTGAATGAGTAGGGGCCAAAAGCAGGCCTCTTAATCAGAGAGAGCCTCCTGGGGGAGCTTCTTCCTCCTGAACTAATGTGCAGCCATGAAGAAGTTAACGAGGAGATCCCACTTCTTTGTGGGGCCTCAGGCAGCTGGAATATGGGGTGCCCTCTGCAGAGGGTGCGGGGGGAGGTAGGTGTGTGTCAGTGTCTCCCTCTTGCTACAGGAAAAGCAGTTGTCAGGGGGCCACAGTGAAGTATGACACCTATACTCCTAGGCTCATATTGACAGACTCAGTTCTCAGCCTTTCTTCTGAACATGCAGAACGTAGGCAGACACACTTCCTAAGCATGCCACTCTCCTAATGCATTAGGATGGTCACCTAGGGAACCAGGCACAGCCCAGCTAGCAGGGTTATTCAGTTCATCCCATCCTTGGCCTCATGGCTGATGTAATCCCTTGTGCCGTAGTTTGATTAAGAGCCACCAGCACAGGTCATGCAAGCTACCAAAATAGCTGCTAGGTGGTAATTCACGTGCTGGATTTGAACCAACTCCGCCAGTCAACTAGTCTCTTCTCCCGCTACTGCCTCCAAATTCCACTGTCCTAACGGCTCCACTCCTTTTTAAGGTTAGAATTGAAATTTGATGATGAGTCACTTTTCTATCAAGATAGCACCTCCTATGTTTGCCAAGGTAAATGCAACCGTTTAGGTGAGCAACTAGAGCAAGTCCCCCTGTAAGACGGTCTCAGAAGGATGGCACATGAGCAGAAATCATATAACCCATAGCCTAGCTTGCCTTTATTATATTCACTGCTTTCCATTATATTCAGCAATAATGCAAGGAACATATAGGCCTGTAAGACATTACCTTCAGCAACTTAGCATAAGGCTTGATGCATATGAACTTTGAATTGATAAATTTTAACCAGAAAAATGCTCCAGTGGAAAAACCACAAGAAACCACAAATGGACATACATACCAGGTACATGTGGTATTGGGGTGCCCACAAATATCTAACATCAAGAGGGTCATGGCAACAAATTGACATATATGATAATAAGCTGAGATCACCGATGTACTAAGCTATAGGAGAAGGACACTCCATTAGTAAGGTGAGGAAATATAAATAAGGAAAAGGGGAAAATCCCCTACTGAATATGCATAAAACATAGTGACATCAGCATAGTATATAATAAAAGTTACATCCCAGCCTATGGGTAGTAGGAGAAGGAGAGGTGCCAAAATGATGGCCGCTGCTGAGGAGGGGGAAGGTGATAGAGAGGAGGAAGAATGGTTAACTTTGTTTTATAAGGGATAGTGTCAGTATGTGGATGTGTAGATGTACATTCTATACTCTATCTACCTCACTGAGTTGGAGTGTTCATGACTGTACTGTGCTAAATGTATTTTAATGAACTATTTGTAAATAGAGAAGAGTTCCTATAGTGTGAGTGTGGTAACTGTGCATATCAGGATACCCAACTATATAATAATTTAAATAATACTGGGCCTGATCTAGGGACAAGAACCTCTCAACCCTTAAAGTGATAACTGGGGATTCCTAAGTAATCAATATAATCTATAGATCAGCCTACATCACTAGAAGGGGATCTCTCCTATTTCATATGGTATTTCTAATGCACCCAGAGCATCTGCACTGTGCTTTCCATAACAGAATCTCAAAGCATGTTAGAGGCAATTCATTCATTTACTTTCACCACATTCCTACAATGGAGGAAAGCGGTATTGCTTTCCCAATTTTATAGACTGAAAGAAACTGAGGCATAGAGACATTAAGTGACATTGAGGTGGTGGTAGAGCTGGGAATCAACTCCACTCCCTCTGCTTCATAATCCTGTGCCTGAACAAGACTTCTCTTCTTTCTGCCTCTTCCTTCTATTCTCATGGCTGGATAGAATAATAAGAAAAACATTTTGACCAGGACTGCTTGATTAGAAATAATTTTCCAGCTCTTGGTAATATTGTGTTTGATTTATGCTGTCAACATTTCTGGGTGAATCTGCTTTGCTAGACTGTACAGTTTAGTCACACACACTAAGTTCCTGATAGGACAGAGCTATTAGTTATTACACTGGCTAACTTTGTTCAGAGGGTGTGGAGGAAATGTAGCTCAACCTGTTAACTGAGTAAAAGGTCCCTTGAACTGTAGTTACTCCTTGCCACAGACATCTCATCTGGCAATCTGAATTGTTTATCTTTGATTATATAAAAAAAATGCAACTGCGTCACTTTGAGCTAACAAATTTTGTCAAATATGCAGATAAACAGCTCAGGCGCACACTGAAGAGCACCTGCTGCTTTCCACTAGGAGAAAAACAGGTGACATCTGCAGGACAGCTTTCCCTATCCAACCATCCATTCATCCAGACATTTGTTCATTCATGCCATCACGATCCTTTTCTTTTACTCTTCAGAATTTTCTTTTGCACTGCGAGGGGGAGATGATTCAGGTCACAACTATGAGGGACAATATCTCAGGGGAGGATGATGGTAGGGTTTGCAAATTTGCAGGCCAAATTGAAAATCTTTGCAGATATAACTAGCCCTTCTTGGCACAACAGGAAGACGTGATCCTGGGATTATAAACAGTAACTTCATCAGCAGCATATATCTCTGCCACTTGAGTAAAGGAATAATTATATGACCTAGTTAGTAGCAGCAGCAGACTCATGAATCCCCCAGGAGGGCCAGACACTGGAGGATGATGAAGACCTACCTCCAGGAGCATGGGCTGCATATTTACCCAAGTGGCCAAAGCTTATCCTATGTATATGAGGCCTTCCAGAGTTGAAGTCTTGTATTAGCTGTACTCCTTGCACCCTCTCAGATAAACACCTCTACTTCCTGAGGTAGGGTATATCATTCAAAGACTTCAGCATTCAGTTCATGGAATCTGTGGCACATAAAACCTATGATGACTGGGAGTAAAACAAGCTCTTGCAGGATTACCTCTGAAAAACAAAAGCTAAAATCCAGATTCTCACTCTGTAACTGGCCATCATCTCTGTCCTGGACAGAGTTAAGCATTCCTCATTACTGGAAAATTCAAATCCAGACTGGATGCCAATCCAGATCTGCATCGAAACTCTTCTTGTCCAATGTGCAGTGACAATGCATACTTTAGTTTCAACACCATTGGTAGTATAGATGCACACAGCCTGGATACTCTGATTTCATGCTACAAATCCATGTAGCATTGCATGTGATTATGCTCTGAAATAGTATTAAGAATGATACATATTCTCTGGGAACTCAGGACTGTTGGTCATGAGCTCCTATTGGTGTTGAAGAGAAGGAGGTGGGTAGCAAGACCCACCTGGTGATGTGAGGCCTAATCTGTTGGAATCAACAAAGAGCTTCTAAGGATCTGTTGTGGGGAGAAAAGAAAAAGCTGATCATGGTGGAAGAAGGCATGGAGAAGGACAGAACGCGGTGAAAGAAGGATGTGTATGACCACAAAGTGTTCCATGCAAATCCCAATTTTTTGAATCAGTCCTTTGAGTCCACCCACTTATATATTGAATGATTCCTGGATTGTGAATATCTTCCTATTTCCAAGGTTTGAAAGCTGCACCAATGAAACAGAAGAACACAAGAAAGAAAAAGACATAGTTCTGTGGGGTCTTCTACGAGCATTCTTGAGTATTTTATGTCATTTCTAGGCTGGTTTAGCAAAAAGCAAAGAGTTGAGGCCAGATTCTGATCTCCTTTACACCATTGTAAATCTGGAATGACTCCACTGAAGTCAGCTGAAGTCCACCAGATTTACGCTGGTGTAACTGAGGTCGGAGTTTGGACCCATGGTTTCTACTTGCGAAGAGACATTTTGAATGACAAGCCACAGATCAAATTAAATCAATGGATCTGTGTGGGGCTCTTCAGTCAATCAAAATCATGCATATTTATGATGTCCACTCCCTGCTCTGCCACCTTAAATTTCAGTAAGTTGTGTGTACTGAGCCACTGACAAACTTTTTGTTCTCACAAATTGCTTAGTAAGCAGATGTTGCACAGAAATAGAGACAATTCTTTCACGCTCTTCAACAACTGTGGCCAGTGTTCAGTTAAGAGTCCCTATATACTGCCATGCAGCCAAGACCTTATGCAACTTGGGTTTGATTGCCTTTTGGGATTCTGTCTTGCCAGTTCGAGTAAATGGCAGACATCCTCATATGTGGAAAGAATCAGCTTTTGTTACACATAGATTTGTTTTTTCTGGAGATCCTGCTCTTTTGACACTATTTAAAATTGCTTATTGTGCTGTGATGTTCAAATGCATCCAAACATAGGCACCCTTGCCAGCCACTATGCTCCACCAAGGTTTGCACCTCATTAGTGCTTCATTTTGGTGGCAAGCTTGCCCTGTCTGAACAGGAGCACAAAGCTTTCCTCTCTCCCTTCATTTAGGGCTGCCCTTTTTTTCACAGTTCTAGCCCACATCATCCCCACCTGAAACTGTGTCTACGAGAGATCCAGTGACTGATTGATTGATAATTGATGTATGGAACTGCAGCAACTCCATTTTTGAAGCTAAATCATCATTTCATGACCATCAAAGGAGAAGCCAAGCAGAACCGCACAGAACATTCTGTTCACTGAGCCTGCAGACTGTGCAGGACGCACCCAGGCTCAGAAATTAACAGAGGCCTCTATTACACCTTTCACATTTGCTGGATAATGCAAAGTCCATATGAAACATTTCACATATGGTTTTGTCTTTGGGTTCCTGGAAGTAATAGATCACCTAGAGAGGACATGAAATAGCTGACATCAAAGCACCCAGAACTAATTCACTCATCTTTTAACTAGGAGGGGCTGGAAAAAAACAGAGGGGTAAGAAACACTTCCAGATTCTCAGTAAGGGGTTGTCAGGTTGGACTAAACTTCAGTAGTCTGCACCTAGATCTCTTGGGGGTGGATTGTTCTGGGAATGACCATCACAAAGGCAGATCTAAGAATCAGAACAAAGACTGTGAAATTCAGTATAAACGCACATGATCTCCGTTTGCAAACCTGCATACAAGGGTCACAAAATGCAAAGCAAAGCACTTTGCCCCTCCATTGCACCTCTCCTCTGAGAAGCTCAATGCACATTGCAAATGGAAAGGTCCAAATTCTGATGCCTTTACTCATGTTACTTAGTAGCTCCTTACTCCATGAGTAGCCCCATTGACTTCATGGAGCAAGGTAGTATTCAGCATGAGGATCAGAATCTGGCCTTAGTTAATTGCATCACAACACTTTTGCGCAGCAAGTTGGTA
The DNA here is from genome assembly GCA_007922175.1 of Pelusios castaneus. Lineage (NCBI taxonomy): Eukaryota > Metazoa > Chordata > Testudines > Pelomedusidae > Pelusios > Pelusios castaneus. The sequence continues at coordinate 10,411,102 of ML685770.1, forward strand.
TTTTTAGTTTTATGCCATCCTGTGCAAAATTCAGTTTCTGTCATCATCATTTTCTTCCTTCTTCTTTTTAGTCTTTACTTCCACATTCAAATATAATATCAAAACATAAATAGTGTAATATTGTCAACATATTAATTCAAAACTACTGAAGATTTTCACTGTTTACTAAAGAAAAATAGTAATCTCTTGTATAACTGTATAACCTTACATGTTGACAAGTTCTAAAGGGGTAGCCATGTTAGATTAGTTCAGCAAAACAAACAAGGAGTTTTCTCCACTCTGGCATCTGACGAAAAGAGACTTCGCCCACAAAATGTCATGCGAAAAATACCTTTGTTAGTCTTTAAAAATGCCACAAGACTCCTTTTTTATATAACCTTAGGCTCTAATCCTACAAGCTGCCACAGTTAGGCTATGTCTACACTGGGTAATTGAAGTTGACTTTAACTAGGTCGACTTAACTAAGTTGACTTTAAGTTGACTTAGTTAAGTCGAATTAGTGTGTCCACACTGAAAATTAAAGTCAACTTAAAGGGGAACTTACAAAGTCGACTTAGAGCATCCACACTGGACACTCTAGGTCGACTTTGTGGGGCTAGGGGGACCTAGGGGAAGTCCATGGTGGCAGGGGGGGCACCCCTATCCCAATGCCAGGGAGCTCAGCCTTTGCCCCATTGTAGCTAGGTACAATGGGGCAAAGGGGGATAGGGACCCTGGCAGGGCATAGGGGCAGGGTACCCTACGGCTACACTGGCTTAAGTCTAGGGAGTCGACTTAAGCCTTAGGTCTAGTGGAAAGGAGGTTTAATAAAGTCGACTTAATTTTAATTAAGTCAACTTTATTTTCCTTAAATCGACTTAAGGAAGCTGTTTAAGTCGACTTCAGAAAACTGTGGTGTAGACGCAGGGTAAATTAAGTCGACTTAAGCAAGCTTAAGTTGACTTAATTTACCAGTGTAGACGCACCCTTAGGTTGGACCTCTACACCCACACAGATCCCCATTAAAGTCATTTGCTTCAGTGTAAAGATAGTAAAAGCTCTGGTCCCATCTTGCAATTAGATGCACATTGACAGACCAGATTGCAAAACCAGGACCTATGGCTCGTGATCCTGCTTGCTGTTCTCTGCACCCATATGGAACTACGCAGAAGTTGTACCATCTATGCCAGACCCATTTTACAGGTGGTTAAACTGTGGCACAGAGTGATTAAGTGAAAAGTAAGATTTTTGATTATGATTATATAAAGGTCACTAACAGAACATAGAAATACCTCTCCGAATTACCAATTTCCCCTTAGTCTAAAATGTCCCCACCCTCTCAGTAGCAACATGGTGCAAATGTTCACAAGGATAGCCTGGTTACATTTGTCATTAATGAACATTTCCTGTTGCAGAGAGAGTCGATTAAACAACAATTACACCTGCTTAAGTTGCCAGATAATTCACCCACTGCAAGAGCCTCAGGGAACGGCACATATGAGACATCAAAATCCATAGTTAATTAACCTAAAGGAAAACAAACAAGGAGTCCTGTGGCCCTTTAAAAACTAACAAATGCTTTTGGGGGAGAAAATCCCACTTTGTTTTTTAAATTTATTTCACTGAAAAAGCTATCTGACAGAAAAGATAAATAGCTTCATCTGACTCAGATTTTAGAAGTTCTGCAGGATTTGGGAACAGAACCCCTCCTCTTTGAAGCTGCCAGTAATCTCCAATGGAGAAACTCAAAAGGGAACCCAATACAGTTTCCCTCCCTCCCCATAGACCTGCCATGTGTATGTTCCACCTCTCCATCTTCTTACTTATTTATTAAGTGCTGACAATAGGCTTAGCCTCAAAGGAAGTCATGGTCATAGTGAGATTACACAAATCAGCCACCAGGGACTGTGACTCACATGATTGTTCTGTTTATAGAGTAGAGGTATCCACCTCACAGTCTGTTCACTGTCCACATGATGAATTTATGAGGCCTACATGACATATTCAGATGCTCCAGAATCCAAGCTTTGGGGTTTTTTAAAAGCAAGTTCTTTGTGCTCAGGGCTGCAGATTGTACCATTCAATTGTCAAACAGGTGTAACCACAGCATTAATGTCATCCTTAGACTGCAAACAATCTGAAAGAATGCTCCCAGCCAAGAACTCCCCTTTCCCTTATGAATTAGACTAGCAGCTGTAAAGCTCAGCAAAAACATGTCAGTGTTAACATTAACTGTGTCATCATTTCCCATGTCTGCGAATGGAATGGGCAGAAGGAGGAAGAGGAAACATGATGAACTGGGAATTGCAGCAGGAAAGGAAATGCAGAAAAACGAACAGTGGAGATTTTTCTCACTGAGTGATGAATGCACTGAGTAAGCATTTTGGCTATGTCTACACTTCACCAAATAAGTCGACTTTGCTAAGTCGACTTAGCATGTCCACACTATAAAATTAGGTCGACTTAAAGTAGACCTTGCCAAATCGACTTAGAGCATCCACACTGGATGCCTAAGTCGACTTCTAGGGGGTAGGTGGACCTGGGAGTGGTCCATGGTGGGAGGGGGCACCCCTTTCAAAGTGCCAGGGGGCTCAGCATTTGCCCCATTGTACCAGGGTACAATGGGGGCTGAGCAGGACAGGGACACTGGCAGGGTACAGGAGCAGGGTGGGCAGGGCTGTGTCCTGCCCTGTGGGGGGGCATGCCAGGCTGTGGCTGTGCCAGCCACCCTGGCCGGGAGCCCTAAAGTCCCCTAAGTCGACTTAAAGTCGACTAGGGCTACTCCACGTCCACACTGACTAAGTCGACTTTCTAAAGTTGACTTAGCCAGAAAAGTCGACTTAAAAGGACATTTAAGAAAGTCGACTTAAATTTTTCTTAAGACGACTTAAGCTGCTGCTTAAGTCGACTTAAGGAAAATGTAGTGTGGATGCAGATTAAATTAAATCGACTTAAGCAAGCTTAAATCGACTTAATTTCTAAGTGTTGACACACCCATAGAGAATACAAGGATCATCAACTTCATCTTCCAACTACCAATGCATTCTCATGGGACAATGGACTCTACACAAAAGAAGAGGATGGGTTTTCCCACTTGGAGCACATGGACAAGGAGGGACAGATACTACTTAAGAAATGGGGAGGCATGGGTTCTCTGAGCCAGGGGCAGCTATTTACTGCCAGATGCTGTAAGGGCAGGCTATAAAGAGAGAGAAAAGACAGGAGGAGGGTCTATTTTTCCTGAGTCACTGACAAGACCTTTGATTCACAGAAGGGGTGAGATCAGACTGCAATGGGGGGGAGGTGGCTGCATCTCAGGGCTTTGTTAAATAACTGCAACTCTCTAGTGCTTTTTAAGACTAAAGTGCTTGGGAAGAGAGATTCTTCTGTTAAACCAGTGTTCCTTGCTTGTACACCACATTGTAACAGAAGGAGTTAATTGAGAAGCTCAGAGCTTCCACAAGGAGGTAGAATCTTGAAGAAGTGTGTATGAGCAAGTGGGTGCTTAGGATAGCTGGGGCACTGGGTGCAGGGTTCAATTGTGGTGTGCCATGTCCCAAGGAAATGTGGAAGTCATGGGTTCTGCACCAGGGAGTGTGCCTTAGAGACCCAGAGCTAGGAACAGAGGCCTGACTCTGCCCAGACAGATGGTTTGGAAGCATGTGGGATCCAGAGATTGGATCCACTCACAACAGACCTATGTCCATCTAGCGATGGGGACTGGGCCAAGCTATGATAACTGGGTTTTAAGGAAGGTCTGAATGTATATATTTAGTATCAGACTGGGGTTTATCCACTATACTTGCGGATTTAGAGGAGCTATTAAGCCCATGACTCAACTAAATTTGGGGGACAACGAATGAGAAAACAGGAGTGAAGGTCAAAAGGTTAAATGAAAGTAATCTGTAAGGGACATTGAATAGACACTCCCTGGACAATGTCCATTGCTCCTTAAATGTATCTAAGGAGTCAGCAAATGTGGCCCAGAAGACTTCAGCTTGGATGCATGATTGGACAGAGAAATGGAAATAGGCCCCACAGTTGCAGAGCACCACCTCAGCCAACATCCGCTCCCTAGTGTTATAAATGGCCATCTTGGCCAAAGCAAGGAAATTGAAGAGGAGGTCCCACAGCTTTGTGGAGCCATGGATGGAGTGCACATACAGGAATGAGTGTGGGGAGAAATGCAGAAGAAGGTTTTGGAGGAGCTGGAACAGGTGCTGCAACCTCGCAGATGCGCCAGGATCTCTCTCGTGCTGCAGAAGGCTATGGAACCAAGATAGAATACAAACTGGCCCACCATCTGAAAGGGTGGTCACTATTTGGGTTCCGGGATCTGGAAATGTGGTTGAAGGTAGGTATACTTTGCAAGGTTAAAGAGCTTTTTCCTATGAACCGAAAGAGCTTACCTCAGGTTAATTAGGGACACCTGAATCTAATTAAGGGCAGCCTGTGACCTTTAAAAACTTCTTCCAGTGAGCACTGCAGAAGAATTGTGAGCAGTGAGGGGTAAAGGCTTCTCCAGGTGAAGAGCTGTTTTTTCCCCTATAAGGGAAATCTTTCTGTTTTGGTAGAGAGCCTTGGTTCTCAGCATGGCTGGGCCCAGCTCTCAATGGTCTACAGAATGTCCAGGGTGATTGGTAGCCAACACAAGATGAGGCAGTACTCCAGTGGGAGTTAGCAAATTAGTTCTTTTTTGTTTCGGTTTGTTTGTTTGTTTGTTTGTTTGTTTGTTTGTTTGTTTGTTTGTTTAAAAAAGTCTCTTGGTCCAACCTTGTAAATAAATCAAAGTGAAGAATTAAACCTCCATATTGGGACTGATTTATCCCAGGTAGCCCAATGCCAGAGGGAGAAGTGGCAAGCTCTGATATGATGAAGGAGGTGTGTTGTAGTAATACTAATAATAATACTAATAATAATTAATGTGAATAGGGAACAAACTGAACTGAAAACATTTTCCAAAGCTTGATATCCTTGCCACTTTTTTGGCCTTTTTGTATAGTAAGACTTGTCTAAACTGCCTTGCAGTTTGGATTACAGGTGTGTGAGTAACAGTGCAAACCAAAGTGTTGCACTGTAACTCCCTTGTGTGGATGCTGCTGAGGTGAACTTAAAGGTTCCTAGTTCATGAAGTCCACTTGAAACAGGATTACAGCTGTGCGAACAAGGAAACTTTTAATCTGCATCCACACCACTCAGTTACTTTAGTGTGCACTACTATTCACAACCTCATAATTCAAATGGTACAGCTGTGTAAACTCATCTTTAGTTTCTTTATTGGCAACAAGTGCAAACCAACATGACTTCTTCCAGGAAATTCTTGTTCCTGTAGGTGTGTCTCTTTTCTAAGGTGTCTGTGGAGAATGACTCCAATTTAAAACGTACCTGGAAGTCATCTCAGGCACTAACTCTATGTTATGAGCCAAAAAGTGCAGCTAAAATGCTGAGCAAGGGGTATGGAATCATCTCATTAACACACAGCACAGAGCAACTAAAACCACAGCTCCCTGAGAAGTTGACAAAGAATGCTTTGAAGCACCGGTGCAGCCCTGGGAGCTGTTTCACACCAAGAATCCTCATTTCAATGTTGATCATTAATCAAGCATTCCAGTTCCAGTTGGATCTTGCTGATTGGTTTTAGCTTACAGATGTTCTTCAGAATGGCTCAGTTCATACCTGCTGTCCAATTGCTTGATATGATCCCAATATTAAGTCAGTCTATTTATTAGCCATGGATAGAACTTGGTCTCTTGTGCCAAAATTTTATGTTTTGCACTCTCATGCAAGCAGATTTTCTTTGTTCCAACTTTGGGGTCAGATGTCTAGTTGATATATTTAGAAATGACTTTCCATGGACCCCAGCTAAAGTGAATCACTGTGTCCAGTCTTAACAAACTTGGAAAATTGTTGTTTTGAGAACGATTGCACTGAGAATTTCAACATGGCTTTTTTTTTTTTCTCTTTGTCTTTGGAAATTTCACAACCAACAGTTAGCCAAATTCCAAGTCTAAGCTGGGTGTTTTGCAACATTGGTTTATCAGTGTCACTGAAAAACAAATTCCTGCAGCATCATACCTTTCATTGATCCACCATGTTGGAGTCTAGCCTGAAGACCCTTACATAAGACCCTAGGAAAATAAAAGTTAAACTTGTTGATTTATACTAATCCAAATAATTGTTTGGCTGCATATAACCCACTGACAGTCAGAATTCCACATGGGGGCTCTGAGTGTATAAAGCCCTTTTGTACTCTTTTATATACCCATATAGGCTGTGGATAAAGCCACAATCTAGCCTTAAAAATGCAGTAACTCTATTATCTTCCAGGGGGGGTAGCCATGTTAGTCTGTATACAGCAAAAACACTGACAATCCTGTGGCACCTTAAAGACTAACACATTTCTTCAGGCATAATCTTTCGTGGACTTTAACCCATTAGCATCTGATGAAGTGAGTTGCAGCCCATGAAAGCTTATGCCCGAAGAAATCTGTCAGTCTTTAAGGTGCCACAGGACTCTCGTTGGACTGTCCTAAGGGTTTATTTCTGCACCTTATTTTACAGTTGCAGTGCAAATTTCAGGTAGAAGAATCATGACATGACATCATTTAAAAACTTGTGTCTGGCTTTAAGGTGTGACTTCGGCACCAGATCGAACTTGACAAAAGGGACAGTTAAGCTAACAGAAATGGTCTCAGGCCCAATCTACACTGCCAAGAAAAGTCAGCAGCAGTCAACGGGAGTTACACAAGCTACACAGAATAACTTGCATAACTCCCATCGACTTCCTATCTCCCTTTCAGTATCTTCACTGTGCTGGGATGCTAGAGGGGGTGGTTTTACTAAGCGATTTCCAGATTGACTTAGCATTGACTTGACAACCATTAAATCAAATGGGAAAGATCGATCTGATGGCAATGACTTTGCCGCCATCAGTGTAGACATGGCCTCAGGTGGTATTTCCCAGAATTCTTTGTTAGTATATTTATGATTTATTTTAAAATAAGAATTGTCTTCCTTCTCAGCTCCATTTCTTCCTCTGCTGAATCTGTCATGTAGGGTAGGGTTCAGTTCTCCGTTCCATCCAAGCTTCACTTGCTGTGGAATTGGAAGTCCATTAGGCAGCCAGTTATATAGTTCACTGATTGCCGGCCCAACCCTTGTATGAGTTATGCCACTGGCATATGGTACCTAAGGTGGTTTTTGTTTTTGTTTCCAATTACTGTACCAGTGGGAAGCTACCCGTATTCAGAGTCTTTAATTATAATGGCATCTGATTGCAGTACCACAAACAAGATCATCATTCCAGATGAGGAATAGGCAGCAAGAGCAGATTATCTTGCAAACAACAGCGATCCTGTTTAAATGCAGAATATCCCTAAGTCATACAACACAAAGGAAGAAAAAATTGATGTGCATGAGAAACTGCACTAAAAGAGAAAGTTCCTTTTTAATAGTTGGATTTAAGGCTCCAGCACTGAGATTTTTTCAGACTTCTTATGGGTCTAACAAATCACCTCCTCATTCCTTTTTTCGGGGAGAGTATACTAACTCTCTTTTCTGGAACCTCTACTTCATTTCCTAGAAATAAGCCTTAAGTCACGTGATATTGTTTTGCTGCTCTTTAAGAATTCCAGCTCCTCGCTTGGACAGATTGTAAACAAGGAAACCTGATGCCTCAAGGACAGAAGGAGGGAGAGAACAAGATGTCCCTAGAAAGACATTTGGAGAGTGTTCAAACATGCAATGTTTTTTATTTTTATATACCATAATTTCTTACCCAGCACCACTAAACGCTATCCAGAGAAAGTCAATCATAAATGAAAGGAGGTTTTAAAGTAGGAGCCAGAGCCTGATTTTTAGCCCATTCTTAAATGTGTCTCTATCTCTGTTCCTGCAATTTTGCCAGTGCAGTTTTGAACCCATATTCATTTCCAGGTCCAGTTTTGCTACCAACGGACTTGATGTGTGGGTTCAAGCAGCTAAATGAGCATCTATACTCTGTCACACAAAATCAATGGTCAGTTTTCAAACAATCTGGCACTTAAAGAATGGAATGGAATTGATTTGGTGGCTTCCTGAGAGAATGGAGGGTTGTTGCAGAGAGATGGGGCTGCACAGCTAAAAGAGAGATTCCTCATTTTGGAGGTTCCTAGAAAGGGTACTGGGAGGAGGGCAAAAATGGAGAAGCCGAGTGTGTGATGTGTGATCAAAGGGGAAGGATGGAGATTTTTGTAGTGGTAGACACAGGGTGAATGATTCCATAGAGTATTTTGAAAATTAAAAGAGCTATTTTGAATTCAGCATTTATGCACCATGTCTGCGGCAGTGAAAGTGACAAGTCTGGCCTATTTGCTCATATTACTGTGCTGTGATAGAGTGGGTTTGAAATTATAATCCAGTCTGTTAGGTACAGAGTAAATGGGACAGCTGTGCAAAAGATGAGATGCTACCTCTTGTAGTTAGGTACTGTCAGCTTATAAAAACATTCCCCGAAGCTGTTTGCTCTTCCTGTTCTCTCTATTCTTGGCAAATGTAAGTGATGTTTATGTGTTATGACATGAATAGTGGGTATAGGCGCAAGCAGGGTGCTAGCTCTTCACTGGGTCCCTTGGACGAAAATAAGATCCTAACCCTAAATGAAGCCCTATCTTTAACCTTAACTGGAACCCCAATGTATGCTAATTCTACACTGATTCATTTCTAACCCTGTCTGTCAGGGCCTTCCCTAGGGGGGAGTGGGGCCCGGGGCCAATTGGCATGGGGGGCCCCCACCCCACACTGGGGGGGGGAAGGGAGGCCTGGGTCGACCCACTCCGCAGCTGGGAGCGGGACAGCAAGGGGCCCACATAACCGTGGGGCCAGGGGCGATTGCCCCATTCACCCCTTCCCCTCCCCAAGGATGGCCCTGCTGTCAATAACCCTAAACCAAGCAAAAGACCAACTGACAGCCTCACAGCAGCTGGGAGAAAAAAATAGCTGGGAAGCAGAGGGAAAGGGCGACTGCCAGAGGAACAAGCAGGATGGAGAAAGGAACCCCTGCCAGCAAGCTTCTGAGAAGCCACTCAAAGAGGGCCCCTGAGAAGCCTACAGAAACTTGGGGAAGTAGAAAGGAGTTCAGGGCTCAGTTCCAAGTCTGTCTGTCTGGTTTAAGGGACCTGATCTGGAATGCAGTGGACAGGGTAGGTCTGTGTTCTCCTACCAACCCCTGAGAGACTTAAAAAACAAAGGGGTTCCTAGACCCCCCCGGTCACCAGGATCAGCAGACCCTGAACAGAACAAGGAAAAAGCCCACACATCCAAGTTGGACTCATGCAAGAGGAACTGACTGATCACCAAGTCAGAATGAGTGAACTCTGGCAAAATGTTCCTCCTGCCCAAAGGGGTCACTGTTGCACTTACACACTAGTTTCACTCCATGTCAAAAAAATGGGCCCAGAAATGTGTTATTCATATTCTATTGATTGCCAAACTTCTTAGCAGCTTGGTGATAAATTTTTCCCCATCAAATGCATCTATTGAAAACTGTTGAACTCCCCAACTGTCAACACCCTCCATCCTTTTTGTTTTGCCAGTTTAACCAATGTGTAGCTCTGTTTTGTTTATTTTAAGGTCACATGGTTCACGGATAAAGTTAGGTGGAGCATGAACACCTCTGGCAACAGGGCTCATTATTTAAAAGCCAAATCCAAAGCGCATTGAAGCCACTGCAAGGATTCCCATTGACTTTCATTGGTTTTAGATCATGCTCTAAATGTTGCAGTGAAACCAGCCCAGAGAAGTCCATATATAGACTGGGTTTTCCCATCCCATAAAAGTCTGAGACTTCTAAATTTTTTCCCATTTCAAATTAGGTCAAAATTTCTTGAAACCTGACTATCCAAAACATTTTTTGAAATTGGGTCTACGGAAAAGTTCTCTTTCAATTTGATCTTTCAAAAATCTATTTATTTTGGATACATTAATTATATTTCAAATTGAAAAGTCATTTTGCACCAAAAAATAAACTTCATTTTGATAATGTCAAAACAGAGTGTTAAGGAAATTTCAAAACTTTTTTTCCCAAAAAAAGTCTGATTGGAAGATTTGAACTCGTCGGGAGATCTTTAGATAAAAATAATGGCTATGTCTACACTACAAAATCTTAGGTCAACTTTGTTAAGTCGACCTAAAGTCAGCCTTATTAGATTGACTTAACAAAGTGGTTTCCCTGAACGGGGATTTAGTAAGTTGACCTAACTGCCCTTAGGTTGACCTAATAAAGTGGACTTAAGTGTCCATACTGGGCTTAGGTGGATCTAAGGAGTCGACTTAAGGTTAGGTCACCCTAACCAGCGGTTCTTATTAAGTCAACCTAAGATCTCATTAAGTCGACTTAAGGAATTTCTTAAGTCGACTTAATGAAAGTCTGGTGTGGACAGGAACTAAGTTAGGTCAACGTAAGCCTCCTTAAGTTGACCTAACTTGCAAGTGTAGACATAGCCAATGATTCCTCCCTGAGGATGTCTAACGATCTGCCAGCTCTCATTGCAAGTTGTACTGCTGGAGTGTCTCGATTACTTCATCCACTCTGTGAATAAATGTACCAATTAACAGAACATCTTTTCATCTTTTGGCTTTTCATCTTTGGCAAGGGGATACAGATGTGCTGATTTCTTCATGAAGATGACAGAGAACAGAACTACAGTTTCATACCAGTCCCCACTCACTTCCTTGATTCAAACAGCTTCCAGTTGGGACCTTTATATTTCATCTTGGTGGTTTTGGAAGAAAATGGAATGGGGCAACATAATCCACCCACTTATATGCAGACTGAAACCTTGCACAGCACATTTCACCTAAGACCAGTCTTGAAGCTACTTACAAAAGTTTAAAGATTTAAGCACCTAAACTGAGAATAAACCTACATAAATGGATTTGTGCTCTCAGCTCTGATAAAACACTTCACTTCTGGAGTTGTGCCAGTAGGTTGAGTTCCTGTTCCAACATTATAGCATAAATGGGAACTATGAGGTGATACAGTTAAGTCTGACAGTGCAATCCCATTTGAGAGCTGTAAATGATTCTGTTGTTTGTGATCCATTCCTCTGATCTGGACTCCACTGAAATGAAAGAATTCTACTTAAATGAGGACAGGGGCAAAGTTCAAGGGTAAGCCAACAAAATGTTTATTTTATGTAGGGGAGAAATTCCTTACAGCACCTTGTAGAGTTGATTCACTCAGTTATTTTCTCTCTCCTTAGTCCAATTGCCTCATCTAATTTCCTTTTCCTTCACGACATGAACAGTTTATACACAGTTCAGACAAATCGGTATTCCCTCTACTAAGTCATTCTGTTGTGCCCCTCCCCTCTGACAGGTTCAATGCCCAGTACAATCTCCTCTCCTGCACCTGCCCCAAATTGCTTTGCAACACCAGCTAGGGGTAGAGAGATGGGTAGGGATATGTGTCATGTAATGTCCTGGGTTGAAGTCATGGGTTAGAATAGTCGTGGGTGAAGATTTCCTGCTACACAGGAGGGAGGAGGAGTCTGTGAGGCGCTCTCAACTGAAACTATGATAGTGGGAAGGCATCCTCATTATTCTCTCTGTCTATGTTCAGTACTTCTATGGCACCTGTCACCATAGTAACTGAGCCCCTTGCAATCTGTGTTTTCACGTACATAGCCTCACAATCCCGCCGGAGCTCGGAAATGCTATGAGGAATAAAGAGACTACATGACTTTCCGGCGTCACCCAGGAAATCTTTCACAGCAGAGAACTGAAGACTGCTCTCCCAAGTCCCAGTTTAGTACCCACTAGTCACTTGACCAACCTTCTCTCTGAGGAGGCCCCTAATTATCAGCCCACAGCTCTCGCTCCAAAGAAGCAGCTCCATCACAAGCAGCAGTGAAGCCAAAACCTGGAGGAAGCCTAGAGGTGCTACAACAATATAAAGAACATCACACTGATAGTTCAGCCTGTCTCTGGTGCTGTGGACCCCCTCAAAGACCTGAGGCCCTAGGCCACAGTAGCTTTAACAGCATTGTCCAAATAGGCTCTGCTTTTGCAGGGCACAAATTTTCCCAACACAGTCCCACCAAGTAACACTCTAGAGTGCTAGACTAGGAAGTAGCACTTGGTTTCATTTCTAGTTCTGCCACTGACGAGCTACAGAACTTTTATACGGTCGCTTTCCCTTTCTGTGCCACTCTTTCACTGTCTGTAAAATGGTGATTATTTCTGATACCTTACACATAGATGGGCTATGAGGCTTAATCCTTGGACATTTGGAAAGTGCTTTGCAATCTGCTGCGGATTATTATTTATGATATAGTCTAAATTTTCAGCTATCCACTCCAAAACCCCAATAAGGATAAGACAAAATATGTGTGACTACTTGATGTTCCATGGGATTTTGAGATTGCAATAGCAAAAGTCCAACAGTTGGGCTCAGGTTGTGTTTTAAATTGCTGAATTCTCTAATATGGTTCTAATCTCCAGAAACACTTCAAATGAAGGATTCAAGAAGCCTCATGTAATGGACTAACATGCCCATATGGGAAATTTCTTCCTAGCTCCTATGAGTTAATTGATGCATGACAGTTTCTCTCTCTTGTGATCCTTTTATCCTATGTAATATAATTGTGGATGTTTTCATTATTCAGACATACAATTTCCAGCTCATCATTTAATCCTTGCCCATCGAAGCCCCATTTAAACTGAGATTAGCCTATTTGAAATCTGGCTGCTGCCGTCAATTCCCTTGCTACATATATTTATTTATTCCCATCTGTGTGCTTTTTGGGTAGCCTTGCCAGGTAGCTTTGATTAGTAACATATTGTTCATGAATTCTTGTCATGTAGCCAGCAAAGCCCCAAAGTTGCTGTAGGATGTACAAACCAACCCGCTGTGTGATTGTGAAATGAACTTCTCTGAGTGGCAGCACAAGCTTGTCCCTTCTGCATGCTTTCTCCATATTATTCTATCTGAGACTGATTGATCTCTATTTGAAATATATACTGCTTACCCTGATAAAGGTACAGAGCCTGGGGATCTCACATGAAGCAAAATGACCCTATTGGGTAAGGAGTTTACAGCATTCATTTATTTCCTGAAACATTAAAAGATAAACCACTATAAGGTTTTAGCGGAAAAAAACCTTTTGCTCAGCTAAAGCTCTCTTAGCAGATTCCTTTCAGGCAAAGAAGCTTTGAGGAGTGGTAAGTGAATAGAAATGGATCTGAATAGTCATTGGCCCAGAGAAAGAGGTAATGACTCTGGAATCTGGTGGTTCCAGTACTCACTTGGGTGGGGGAACGCCTGATTTCAATCCTTGCTCCAAAGACTATTTAATCATTTATACAAATTGGAACACCTTGAACAGGAGAGATTGTGGGAGACCCACTTTATAATACCACAGTAATCTGAGGCTTAGAGCACTCCCCTGGACTGCAGGAAACCTGGCTTCCAGAATGGAGATTTGAACCTGGGTGTGTGCTATTGGGTATAAAACTCATGTATTGTCGAACTAGCCGTCTGCACCCTCAAAAACCTGATTTGTACGCACACATAAGGCATTTGCAAGCCTAAATTCATCGCATGCAAATGCGTACATACGACTGACTGCTTAGCTTTGGAAATGTGATCCAAAGTCTTTATATGTAGTGTTGGCCACTTCAGCTGATTACATGTGCAATGTAGCTAATAAAACAGAAGCATTGCTCAATGCTCATAGGGGCACTGACAAGAAAGAGAAAGGAAAGATAGCATCAAATTGCAAGCACGCATTTGTGTGTAATATTTCGCAAAGACAGAAGTATTGTGCAGTTCACTGGCTTCCACTGAGTAGGGTTCTGTCATCTAATTGCTCAATATTCAAAGGAAAATTCCGATGAAGCTGATTAGGGCTCTGAAGTTCCTGCTTTAAATATAGACTAACAAGGAACAAAAAGACACCGCTGAGAAAGTTAAAAAATATGAATTGCTAAGAAAGATACCTAACAAAGGAAAAGTCATAGTGATTGAAACAAATTAACCAGGGGCCATTAGAGAAAGTTTCTATGGGTTCTATAATAAAGGGCACATCCTCCTGGCAAGTCAGATAACCATGGGAGAAATCACGAAGTCATAGACTCAGGTGAAGTTCCATTTTGAGATCAGAGGGTGGTAGGAAATCCCACTGTGGTGTAGACCTATTTTAAGAGACCACATGTTCTCTCTCTGTCAGTGAATGAACTATTTCCTTTATTCTGCTTTCTCAGAGGATCTCTACTGTCAGTGATGATTTGCAGTTAGGGGCCATGAATGACATCTCGCTTCTGGCTGGCTCTAACTACGAAGTAAGAAAACCAGCTGCTAACTTGCCAAGTATTAAAACTATGGGAAGATACCTTGTCCGCCATCTCCCTGTTAGAACTATTTCTTATCTTTCTTTTATAAACTCAGTTAAAAGTAATATGGTATGGCTCTTCACTGAAGTCCTTCTCCTCTCCTTTTAGCGAAGAGTCAGGGAGGGCCAGATCATGTTTTCACTTACAGTTGGAAATCCTTATTAGCGGGGTGGAATGGGAACAGAATTTGGCTCAAATTGTTTTCCATGTGTTTAATCAATAGAGCAATGCCTCATGTGTACACTGTTGTGTCTCACCAATAGTCCTCCTGCACACAGTCCTCATTGGACTTAAACAGTGAGAAAGAGAGAGGGCCCAATCACACATTGTCCTGAGCACTTATGTGCAGAATCGTACCCAAAGACTGAAGGACATATTCTGCTTCAAAGTCAATGCCGTTATTCTAGATTTGTGATGCAAGAAATCAGAATTTGCCCAAGGAGGGAGTGAGAGGTGAAGTTTCTTGCTGTTTATGATAAGCTGTGAAGTTTGTTTCCTTTATGTGGCTCTTGAAATATATGAATACACATCTTTCCCTGCTGAGTTCATATTTCTCCTCCTCATCAGTGCTAGATCATTGAAGATCATTGTTCCAGTACAATCCATGTAACATTCACAATGTTACAACAGGGCTGAGTGAAGGCCTCTTCAGGTTTTTAATTACCTGTCCTAACAGTCTAAACTACTTTTTTTCCAGTTTCTATCAGAAATTTGTTCTCTTGGGAATACTATATTTTATAACATTAGTTCATCACTCTTTATTAGAGTCGTCATCTAGGCTATGTCTACACTTACCAAAGTTAGTTCGAATTAGTTAAATTGAACTAACTAATTCGAACTAATTTTAGTTCGTTCGAATTAACTTAATTCGAACTAGCAAATTTTAATTTGAACTAAGCAAGTGCCATGCTAGTTCGAATTAACCCTTACTTCGAAAAGTATAAGCAAATTTATTAGTTCGAATTAAGGAAGCCCTTAATTCAAACTAATGAAAGCCTAGTGTAGCCAAGGCTTAAGTTAGTTTGAATTAAGCTTCCTTAATTCGAACTAATTTGCCAGTGTAGACATAGCCCAAGAGACAAAGCTTCTCTCAGACCACTGTAAAGAGGAGTAGCACCAATGAAATCAATAGGATTACAATCTCTTTGGTCAGCATTTGAGGTCCTTTTCCAGTACAACTTCCACTAAGGCAACAGGAATTTTCCTGAGTACAAAATGAATGAGAACTGATCCAAAATGTGAGCAATCATTACTCTTGTGAGTAGTCCCATTGTGAGTAGTCCCAGACATGCTTCTCCTGTGGGTTAGGACTAGTCAGGTGAGGAAGTGTTGCAGAATCAGGCACTGAGTATTTTGGGGCTTGGTCCTCAGAGGGCCTGATCCAAAGCCCAGTGGACTCAGTTGGAAATATTCCCTTTGACCCCAAGGGCTTTGGATCAGGTTCTAATTGTTCTGCTACAGTATCTGTTTGTACAATTAAAACATAGATGTACCATAGTTGTCCTATATGGTATTGACCATACAAATAGATTTTAAAAAGTTGATATAAAGAACAATTCCATAGCCTTTGTCCTATCAAGCACTTTAAAATTGCATTTGCTTTTTAATTCCTTCTCAAATTCACACAGAAATTTAAAAACTCAGTTCCTATCCATTCTTATTATCCCACAAAAGGATGACGAGAAGTCCCTTTTAGATGGATTTATACGTATTAAATATAGTCCATGAAACCAGTTTACAGCAATATATATGATAGGAACTTTAATTCTTTCAGGTAAACGGAATGCTTCAGATCACAAGGCATTTAAAAAGATTTGTGATTGTGCTTAATCCATTTTAATACAACAGATTTGTCTGTAGTTTGTGGTGGGGTTTATAGAATAAAATACTTTAGAGACAGAAAAAAAGACTATTAGATTATCTAATTCAGCTCTCTTCGCAAGGTCTGTTCTTCAGTGCCTTGATCCAATCTAATCTGAAACAAGTCTCAAAATATGACATTTCCACCACTTCCCCTGGGGGAGTATTCTACAGTCTAATAGAAATCACTGTTAGGAAACCTTTCCTAACATTTAAGCCTAAATTTTTCATTAGTTAGTCTTACACCATGACTCTTAATTACCCCACTTTTATCACCCTAAGTAAGTCCACTTTCTCTCTCTTTGATGTTTATAGACTTCAAATATTTGCAGATGGTTAGAATGTCCTGACTTAGTCAGTGGCTTCTTCAAGCTAACCCCTGTTTGTTGATATGGATGTGGAGTACTCTTCAAGCACAACTTCCTCCAATCCTGTAGGGCAGAATGGCAGCTTTGTCAACAAAAGAGAAAGAAAAGGCAACATGGTGAGAGAGGGTTGTTATGTCAGATCCATGGCCAAGACAAACACTCATTCTCACACTAGAGAATTGCTCCCATTATTTTCAACGTTCAGATTTTTTAATGAATATTTTCCCCTTCCATTCTTTTGCCCCTGGTAGCTGCTCTATTCCCTTTGCCTTGTTTGACCAAAAGCACAGACAAAAATGCAAGGGAAAAATGCAACCAAGACCCTCCAGTGCCGGTTTGGACCTGGAGTCTGCTTATATTTTCTCATGTGTATCCTTCCGCTTTTCTTGCAAAAGCCCCCCCAGAATGTCATGGGCATAGAATGGTTGGGTATGAGGAAAATTAGGGTGTTTATTAGATGCTGAATGACATGCTCTTTTCTTTGGCTCCTATTTGGCAGCTGTGCAATGGGACTTTTATTAATGCAGGATAAGCCTCCCCTCTGCTCCTTCTCCAGCTCATCTCCTTTTAGTTTTGCAGTTAATATATGTAAGCACTTCTCCCATGTGCAGGATCAATGCTTTCATGGAGACAAAAGATGAAATGCTGGCCCCTCTTGAGCCAATGGCACAACAAAACCTGTCAACTTCAACCGGGCAAAGATTTCACCTACAATTACTGTTCTTCAGGGGCAGTGAGGGATTAAAAGTGTGCCACATGAATGCACTGGTTAAAGTGTAAGACTTGCTAAGCAGATATAAGGTCCAAACATGAAGGTTACAGAAGGTCAGTGCTGAAGTTCAATGAACTCCAGCACCTGTGCCAGGACAATGCATTGCTCAAAGGAACTAAGTAGCTAGCAGCTTGCACTGTCATGAGCTTTAGGCTGGACTTTTAAAAGCAAAGGGGATTTGGACACCTGACACTCATTTTCATTTGGAATCAGGCATCCGATTTTCCTTGGTGGGCTTCAAACTCTCAGCCTAAAAAAGAAATAGCCGTATCTTAAATCTGATGGGCAAGATCTCCTGATCCAGTAATAGATGGCATTGCTATGGGAACAGGTCTCTTGGGCTATGTCTACACTGGCAAATTAGTTCGAATTAAGGAGGCTTAATTCAAACAAACTAAAGACATGGCTACACTAGGCTTTAGTTAGTTCGAATTAAGGGCTTCCTTAATTCGAACTAATAAGTTCGAATAGGGCTTCAGAAGTAAGGCTTTAATTTGAACTAACTAGTTCGAATTAGCCAATGTGGCCATGTTAATTCGAACTAATTTCTTAGTTCGAACTAACCGGCCATTGAAATGAATGGGGATCACTAATTCAAACTAAGCAAGTGCCATGAATGGCACTTGCTTAGTTCGAACTAACTTTTTCGAGTTCGAATTAAGCTAATTCAAACTAACTAAAATTAGTTGTAATTAGTTAGTTCGAACTAACTAATTCGAACTAATTTTAGCAAGTGTAGACATAGCCTTGGAGGCAAATCCATTATGAAGTCAACCAGAAATAAATTTGGCCTCCAGTATTATACAAGCACTAACGAATTAAGGTCTTATTGTGGATGGAGGCTGTGATGGTGATGCAATAGGTGGTATTTCTAAATGGAAGAATCAGGCACAAGGACTGACTTGAACCCAAGGTGTTACAGTCAACTTCCAGAGCAGCTAATATTTGCAGTGGAAGCTGAAAGCCAGGAAGGCAATGATGAAGGAAGATTACATAACTGAGAGGTGACAGGGAAAAGGAATCAGATGCAATGAGTAAAACTTTCCTTTCTTTCTCTGGTCATTCTGGCTGGTTGACTGTGGGAGGAGCTAAAGCCATTGGGGTGACAGCAGCAATCTAGTTCTAGCGGTAGACGAACAAGACAATTGTGCGCCCAAATTAAGCCTACAGTTTCATGCCTAGTTTTATGCAGACGATGGAATCATTAGAATCATAGCGTGCACCACACTGTTTGGTTTGATCAACCATTTAATCACAATTTAAATACATGTGGCACAGAGGAGAATAGTGAGCAAGCTAATCCCCTTAAAGTTTCTTATGCTTTAGCGGTTATGCCATGTGAGAAAACCCTTTCCGTCTTTTCATTCTCCCTGACTCCTCCTCTAGGAACATCACCCTCTTCAGATACCCCAGCCCAGTTCTCAGGCACCGTCCAAGCACCCTGCCGCTTGTATGGAGAGGCAATGCCCATTTCTCAGTGTTAATGTGAGGCAGGCAGGGCCTACAAAAGGATGTGGTGAACTCATAGCATTCACAATGACCATGGTAGTGTAAACTGCCAGCTGAGCCTCTCCCCAGCCTCTGCTCCACTGAATTGTGCACTAAATTTCACAAACACTTGGGCCCCAATGAATATGAACTGGTGCTAGAATGTTTTAAGGCAATGTTTCTCAACTGGTGTTCCATGGAACAGTGGTGTTCCTCAGACATAGTGCAGGTGTTGTGTGACCCACTCCAACCCCTCCCCATGGGTGGGAGAAGGAGCAATTTAAAGTCCCAGCTGCAGCAAAGCTTCCCGGTATGCGGCAGCGTCTGATGTTGATTCACACCTGGAGGCTTCGCAGTGACTGGGGCATTTATCTCCTCCCTCAGTCATCAGCTTTTTTGAGAATGTTTTCATCAACTGTTCAACTAAAAGTAATTAATACCTTTATGTATTCCCTGGTCTACTAAAAGTTAAGAAACACTGTTTTAAAGGTGCAAGCAAGTATTCATGCAAATACAGATGTCTGCAACTGCAAACTGTGTGTGCCCTTGCAAGTTGGCACCGTGGAAGTTCACTACATTGATTCCAAACTCCTAGAAAGGAAAGTTCTGAATACAGATGGAAGACAGGTACAAAGGTCAGACTTAGATAGTGTCAGAATTTATGTCTACACTTACGAAAATTAGTTCGAATTAGTTAGTTCAAACTAACTAATTCGAACTAGTTTTAGTTAGTTCGAATGAACTTAATTCAAACTAACTAAAATTCATGGCACTTGCTTAGTTTGAATTAGCAATTTCCATTGATTTCAATAGGCCGGTTAGTTCGAACTAAGCAATTAGTTCGAACTAACATGGCCACATCGGTTAATTCGAACTAACTAGTTCGAATTAACCCTTAGTTCTAATACCCTATTCGAAGTTATTAGTTCGAATTAAGGAAGCCCTTAATTCGAACTAATTAAAGCCTAATGTAGCCATGGCTTTAGTTGGTTCGAATTAAGCTTCCTTAATTCGAATTAACTTGCCAGTGTAGACATAGCCATAGTGTCATAGATTTTTAAGGTCAGAAGGGACCAATATAATCATCTAGTCTGACTTTCTGCACAACGCAGGCCACCGAACCTCCCGCCCACTCCTGCAATAGACACCTAACCTATGACTGAGTCACTGAACTCTCCAAATCATGATTTAAAGACTTCAAGGTGCAGAGGCAAGTGACCCATGCCCCATGCTAGAGGGGAAGATGAAAAACCCCCAGGGCCCTTGCCATTCTGCCCTGGGGAGAAGACAGACAGACACACACATACTTTCTCTCTCTCTCACACACACACACAGCCTATATACTTATTTAAGGATTTTTCCTTATCTGAATTCTCCGAATTCAGGGTGTTTGGATCTAGTTCTGTCAGAATTGGACATGTGGTCTTTTTCAGCCTGAAGAGGTGGATTACTCTCATGTGACAGTTGTCACTAATGTCTGAAGCTTTCAGATTGCTGAGACCTACCAGGACCCCATACTTCTACCTTACATCCACACCAGCAAACAACTGGCCCAGCAATAATAGGGCACTGAGAAGAGATGAAATGTGGCTGTCATCTCTGCAAGGTATTTCGTCAGCAATCAGATGGTTCAGAAATGTGCTTAGCAGCAAAGTTGTGTAAGGGCAAGGAAAGTAAAGGCAAAGAGCAAATTTGGCAATCACCCCTTTCCCCTCTCCTTCTCCCCCTCTCCCTCCAAGATATTAAAGAGAATGAAGAATGGAAACAGGAGCTGCCACTCAGTTCAAGTTAGGGAAACAAGCAGGCAAAAGCCCTAAAAGGAGATATTACATACTGTTCCTTTATTACATTATGTACCATTGATTGACTGATCTGGTTGATTAAATATTGTAAACAGGGTGTAAAGTTTCATGTGTGTTGTTTCTCCTGTTGCTGGAACTGCTATCACTAGATAAAATTGTGTTTTATGATACTTTTATCAGTAGCAGTACTTTCCTTAATTCAGAGCTGTTTCTGCAAAATAACAGCAGCCACCAGCGCTCACAGCTAGGGAACTTGTGCAGAGAGTGGATTTAATCAGCTACAGAGTCAAGTCTGAAGTCTGAAGCTAGTCTCCAATACAGGGGCATAACCAGCCCCTGATTTCTGGCTGGGGCCTTGCAAGTACAGGGTGGGTACGGCCAAGGGCAGCTTCTGGTCGTGTGACCAGAAGCTGTCCATAACAGGGGAAGAGCCACAGCACCCAGACCAGCTGCAATGCAAACTTCACTGCCGCAGCTGCAGGGCTGGCCAGCAGCCAGCGGCCGCAAGCAGGACACAGGTACCAGTGCCCGAGCGGCCCCACAGCTACACTTGCAGTTTGTGCCACTGCTGGAGGCTCAGGTGGACAGGCCTCAGGACAAAGTGGGTAGGCCCTAGCTCACCCAGCCCCCCTGTGGCTATGCCCCTGCTCCAGTCCAATGTCATTCAACACAATGAGGTCTACGTTGCCCTCCGCACGTAAATCCAAGCAACATTCATGAGATAATGGTGTCTTCTCCATGATCAGCTGAAAAAACCTCTTCATTTGCATGTCTCCGCTGTACTTTTACTAGGGTGGATGGACACAGTGAAAGCAGGCTATGGCTTCCTCAGGTGGACAATGGGTAATTTATTTTCAGTATTTGGTCCAAGGTGTTTCAGTGAAGATATATGTTGTGCCTCCCACCGAATGATACGAAACTGGTTGCATGGATCCTCGGCCTGAAAGTGAATTAATTTCATGTTAAACTTTGTAAAAATTCCTTGTCACTGTTGTGTCTTTAATGTTCCCCGCTGTGTCTGATTATCATGGGAGTCTCTTAGATCTTCTGGATTTATACCAAACTTCATAAAATCCAGGTGCTGATGAGTTATTGTCTAATAAGAAGTAGCACGTGCACTACTATATGTAGGCAAAATATCGACTGAGCATGCTTAGTAAAACTTGCTGCCAAACACTGGCTTTGGTGCTACAAGTTGCAATGCAGTGTGTCTCAACTCTGGCTTGGACCTGGACTGCCCCTCTGTAGGCCCAAAAGAGGATTTCATTCTATTCAGCCCTAAGCCTCTCTACTGCAATGATTGCCAACCTGGGATGCAGGATCCCCTTGGGGAAGGCACCAAAGATTACAGGAGGTCCATGAGGCTTCAGTAATATTGAGGTCATTTAGCCACCCAAGCTCCATGTCAGGCACAGCCCCCCAAACTCCTCATCAGCTGGAGTGAAGAAGCCCCCCCCCCCCCGACCCTCAAGGGAGCAGCAGCCCTGAGCTCCACTCCAGTCAGAGTGGATAAGCAGCCCTCCATGGCCCACACCAGAGGGGAGCGCTCAGCCAAAAGAAACAGCCCCATGCCAGTGAGGGATTGGAGCAGCCCCAGCCAGGGCCCACCTCCACTACCTACACAGGGTGTGCGGTGGTGGCTTTGCCAGGGAAGGCTTAGCTTCTTACTCAGGTAAAAGTCACTTCTTCTTCTTCTTCTTCTTCTTCTTCTTCTTCTTCTGTAATTCCGTGTTGTTATTATTGTCAATATATGGGTATATGTGTTTATGGCCAGTGACCGGCAGAGTAGGTGGGTGTCTGTTTTACCTAGAGTTAACTAATGAAGCTTTCACTCAAAAAGCTTTCACTTGGAAATCACTGGTCTTCTGGTTGTGAGGGTCAACAAGGGTGTCAGTGTGATCTGTGTTGGTGGTTTTGGGGATGAGGACACCAGGCGACTTGGAACTGGACAGAGAATGCTGGACTGGATTGAATTTTCAAAGGTTTGACTTGGTTATCTTTCACCTGCACCATCAACTTTGTTATCATAATAAACAATCGCCAATGAAGGGGCTGCCCAGAGACATGTGGATTTCCCTGTGGGTAATGGATAGTAAAGCAGGTGATAAGCATTCACCTCAGGAAGAGGACTGAGATCAAGATGTCATGGGATACTGTGATATTTTATTGCCTGGCAATGTCATCCCCCCACTTCTAAAAAGGTCCCTTCTAAAAAGGTGTTATGTTAGAGGTCTGGCTTCTCTGTCTGCAGAGAAATACATGCCTGTTACTTTCAGACTGGCAGAGTCTCTACTGGTTAACTGAATAACCTACCTGTTGTTAAAGATTAAAATGACTAAGAATAGAAGAACAAGATACAAAGTCTTTTACCTCTAGGTAACTAGCCCCTATTCAGAGCAGGTAAGTAGGAAGTGAAGTCATTACAATCTGCCAGCTGCTCAGTGGCTTCTATTTGAATTGATATTCATGATCACAGTTCAGTTTCTAGTGGACAACAGTCCACAGCATGGAAACCGCTCGTGTGTGAGGCATTAACAGGCAATCTTGTTTGTGATCTCAGAAATGAGCCTGAGGACTCATCATGGCAGGAAAACTGACCTTCAAAGAGTGGGTCCCGCTGCACTGAAAATGAGGCACATTATTATTATTCATCTACCACCCATGTGAGAGATGATATACAGACTGATCTGAAGATAGGGCCCCATCTCTAAGCACTTACACTTTAAATCGACATACAGAAATAGATGTGGGAAGAAAAAAGCAAAGAGAGCACATTCGCAGGAGGTTTTCTGTGGAGACATGCCAAGATATAGCCTGTGCTAGGCCTGTTCTGTGGTTTCAAAGAAGATTCCAGGGCTTTGAATTCGGCACCATTCACCAGCACCATCATTCAGTTTAAATATTGTAATAACCAATCCCATGTGTTGGGGTTCCTGGAAACATTTGCATTCCCTTGTGGGTAATAACAAGTATTTAAGCAGATGAGTGGGTGTTCCCCCAAATGAAAAATGAATAATTATATAACTCAGTCGCTTTGCTTTCTAATGTAACACATATTGGGAATCTTGCACATTGACTACAAAGTGTGCATTGTTCCATGTCAGCAGATAAATAATTCACCATCTGAAGACTTGGAAGCTTTTCTTGCAGCTCAAAATTATTGTTCCATTTTTGATGCAGGAAGCTGGCTTCCTTTCTTTCCCTTCTTCCCAGGGGAATGTGGTCACTTCAAGCCTGGAGCAATAACCAGGTCAGCGCTCACCAAGCTTGCCTGACCACTGATGTGTGTGTGTGTATCTGCAGGAGTTATGTGAAGAGGTGATTTCATTTGGGCTTTATTGTTTTTTGGTTTATTTGTATTTCACTTTACAGTGGTTTTACAGCTGTTGCCTTTTGAGCTTTTTCCAACCTATTTGAAAAGCTCAGGCGAGCTTATGGCCAAATGTGTCGGGTTTTTGTTTTTTTAATCACAGGGTGGGTATGTGTGAAAGGACATCTGAAAGGGATGGCTATGTGCGGTATTCTTTCAGAGTCTGTTCCAGCAAGTGAAGAAATCAATAAACGTCTTCTTGGGAAAGAGAAATCAAGACAAATCCCCAGATCTGAATACCACCAAATGTTAAGGAAACCTGGGTTCATGGGTGAATTTACTGCCAGGAGGGCCCCTTTTCTATTTTTTTATAATTGTGGCAATAGTGGAATCAATGTCAGCCTCCACTGCTCATGTCAATTTCTTATTGTCCGAATACATGTGGCCCCAGTATCTTTAATATCAGAAGACTGCGGATCTGATCCAAATCCCACTGAAGTCACACAATTTTTTCCTTCGACTTTCAATGGGCTTTAATCAGGCCCTAAACCTTTATGTTAAAAGTCAGGTGTGGAACATAGAATAAACTACATGGGCCTGAACCTGCACCATTCAAAGTTATGGGAGTTTTACCAGTGAGTGTCGTGCCCTGCAGCCATAACCTTCCGTTTTAAAAAGGTATCAACATCTACATCAGAGATGTCCAAAGGGGTTGAAAGAGTGTGTGTTGGTTGCCCATGAACATACTGTGTATTCATGTTCCACATCAAATATGCCAACAAAGATGGAGGTGCTACACAATTGCCAAGGCAAATAACTGCAATATTGTGATAGACTCAAACTGCAATATTTGGATCAAAAGTCAGGGGAGTTTATTCGGGACACTATACAGACAGACGGCCAGATCCTCAGTTGGTGTAAATTGGTGTCGAGACAATGATAGCAGTGGGGCTTTGCTAATTTACACCAGCTGAAGATCTGTTCTAGAATGTGCAAAAGTACGCACTGGATCAAGGACTGAGTTCTAATGCCCTACATTTTGGGGTGCACAGGGGGAGGATTTCTTCATACCTGGAGTTTTGTTTTCCACCCATCTCTAATGCAAATCTGATACTTGGAAACAAGATAGGTAAAAGTACATATTTTGAGGGAGAAATTTATGAGCCCACCATTTGTAAATTCAACCATTCTGCATAACTATATTTCACTCGTGTGACAAAGAAGGCATACATGTTGAGTGCACAATTAATTGTGTGATGATATGTTTTGTAATTAATGAACAGTTATGTTAGCTTTTTTAATCAGAATATACTATTGGGTGGCTAAGTCACATGGTGGGTGTCACTCATTTTGAATAAGAAGAACAAAATGAATTAGGAAAAAAAAAGAGTTTTACAGTGTTGAAGTCTTGAAACATCTGGGTAATATTATGCAATAATTGTCTTAAAACATACAGTACATTTTCAACCATTCCAGGCCTTGTTTGTCTGAGCACAGACACTTATCAACAGAGGCCTAAACAAATTTCTGCACAAGCTTTATTTTTTTGCTGACTGAACATCAAGGTCTTCTAGGGCTGCAGTTGCCATGGCAACAGAAAGGAGAACATTAAATGATCAACATGAAGGCCAAAGCTATCAGAGTTGAAATGACCAGAAGTTAATATTTAACTTGAACCCACTATTTGTTTAAAAACCTTTAGCTCAATTTATTTTACTAATTGCCTGGTGGAGCCACTTCAGAAATAACTGTGGACCATAGGAATTTCATACAAGTTCACACCATAGGTCTACAGATTTGAGTTTCCTCTCTCCGGTAGCAGTCAAAGCCATCATAATGGGCGAGTTTACAATAACATATCTATGTGGGAAGTTTTTCCTTTAAACCTAGGTGTCCACTGGTCAGTTTATTTCTTTAAGCATGAGCAATGGTACCATTTACCCTAACATAATAGTGGTTGAGATTTCTAGGATCCATAAATATGTCTAATTCTTTTTTAATACAATAAGCTCTATCATGTGGCAATGAGTTCCATACATTAATTACTCTATGCACAGAGCTCAGAAGACGTGGAACAGATGGCAGATAAGTTTGGTGAAGGTCAGGGCATATGGAAATGAACTGGACTAAAGATGGTGCAGGATGAAATGATCCATCT
Source organism: Pelusios castaneus (assembly GCA_007922175.1). NCBI lineage: Eukaryota > Metazoa > Chordata > Testudines > Pelomedusidae > Pelusios > Pelusios castaneus. Next base: position 10,437,209 of record ML685770.1, read on the forward strand.
AGCTCCAGTGCACACAAGTGTTCCCCCTCAAGCTCCATCTTCATCCGCTGATGTCTCAAAGCACCTGGCAGCCCACTGTCTTCCCACCTCCCCAACCCCCCCACCCTCCACCTGGTTGTTTTTTTCACCCAAGGAAGTACCACCTCTGTAAAGGCAGTAGGAACATAGTAGCTTTGGCCAGCTTAACATATCCAGTGATAGTTTAAAGGTGGGTTAAAGAGGGTCATATCTAGCTACCAGAAAGCTAACCCCCACTCCACCAGCCAGATTCTCAGTTGGTGTCCATCATCATAGGCAGGGCCAGAAGGGGCTGAACCCCAGGGCCCCGGCTGAAAGGGGGGCCCCAGGCTCCAGCCCCTAAAACTCTTTCTCTAATCCGGTGCCCCCTGCCGGCACTAGGGGGGGCAGGGCTCTGGAGCCAGAGGCCAGGCTCTGCACTCCTGCCCCACCCCTGGACCAGGTCATCTTCCCCTGGATGTGGGGCAGGGCAGGCCAGGATCTGTTCACTCCACCTGGGGGGGCAGTGCCAGCTGGCGTGGCCTCTGATCCGGTGCAGATTTCCAGGGTCCATGGCCCTGGGGGCTACATTCAGGGCCACCGTGCTGTGTGCTAACTGCCCCCCTCCCAGGCAGACTGGCTGGAGTAGGCCTGGGTGGGAGTGCCCTCTGGCCCCAGGGTCCCCCCAGTGATGGAAGGGTGGGACCCCGGCCCCCACAGTGGGGCGGTGGGGCCCCAGGCAGGGGAGACATGGTTAGGGGCAACCCAGGGTCCCCAGGCCAGTTAATCCGTCCCTGATCATAGGTTACAGAGGTCAGTGATCTATTGAAATCAGAGGAGCTATGCTGATTTACATTTGGTCCCCTATATCTTCCTGATCTGACTCAGCCCATTTCTTAATGACAATATGCAAGAGGGAAAATGACCACTTTCTACTCCTAAACCTGTCAGAAAAGTCTCACCCAGCCCAAGAAAATATTCTTTGTGCTTCAGTTTTCCTTTGAAAGGTCTGATTTTCTGTGACTCACCATCTGGCACTACACATGCATTCTGTCTGGTGATTTATTTACACGCACCGGAAATCACCAAAGTAGCCATGTGCCACCACAGAGACAAAGCATTCACGTTCTAGCATACATTAGCACGGACTTTCCTTGGGGAGGGGTGTGATGTTTCTACTCCATTCCATAAGGTTTCCCAATCCCTCCGCAGATTTCAGTTCAGTGGGAAAATGGCAATTGTCTTGAGACTCTGACTAAAGGTCAGCAGCTCTTGGGCAAAAGAGTCTTGTGGCACTTTTAAAGACTAACAGATTTATTAATCGCATGAGCTTTCGTGGGAGAAAATCCCACTTCGTCAGACGCTTTGGAGATAGGAAAGTTACATCTGGATCTGTGCAAGTTGTTTCATGAAGTTGATGGATTTCCACTTCAAACGGCTGTATTCAGTGCCCTCCATGTAGTCAAATTCCAAAGGGGTTGCCGTGTTAGTCTATTGTAGAAAGACAATTTCTGGATCTGTGCAAGTTGTTTCATGAAGTTGATGTTTCTGGATCTGTGCAAGTTGTTTCATGAAGTTGATGTAACTTTAACTGTAACTTTCCTATCTTCAAAGCGTCTGACGAAGTGGGATTTTCTCCCACGAAAGCTCATGCGATTAATAAATCTGTTAGTCTTTAAAAGTGCCACAAAACTCTTTTGTCTTTCTACAATAGACTAACACGGCTACCCTTTTAGATCTTGGGCAGAAACTGTTGGGTCCTTGAGACTGTTGCCCACAGCACCCCATTGAATCATGTCCAATTCTTACTGGCTTTGTAATCTTCTCATCATCCTCCCTCCATTCACCAAACCCAGAGGAAACTGGAGATAAGATTGTGTTTAGTAATTTCAACACTGACAAAGACTTTGCACAATAAGGCTCTGCAAAAAAAAAAAATTAACCATGTGAAACATGGTGGTGACACACAGTTGTGAGATCCAGCTATGTTATAAAATGATCCCTTCTTGCAGTGAAGATAGAAAAATCCTGCATGTTAGAAATATGTGAAGGGAACCCTGGTTTAGCCACGTTTATTTTCCAGTGTCATCTAACATGTGCTTTGATTGTGCCAGGTTGTGTGCCTTCATGCATGGAGCTTTATGTGTTCTTTCTTTAAAACGTTGGCAGGAAGTCTGGTGAGAGGTGCTGGGAAAGTGGCAGAAGAAGTTCTGGATGCCCTGACAAAGTAGCTTTTAGGACAAAGTGGGTAGAGCTGCAACTGAAGATCTGGTCTTAAAAATATGAGGATTTGGCTCACTGGTTTTTGTTTAAGCAAAGTCTAACTGGAGCGGCCACATAGTTTTAAAAGGTATGCTCTCAAATGAAGGTGCTGAGTTTCATTTGTTGTTATTGATAGAGTCATAGTTTTCCCAGATCTGCAAAGGTTTAACATATTTCAATATAAATCATTATTTGCCTGAAAATGTTAGTTCCTCTTTCTTATTGTTTAGCCTCTTATTTGGAATGTTTCAGTTACTTAATGAGGGGGCAGAAATAATATCATTTGCCTTAGATAGCACCACAAACAGACACTGAATAGTTGAAGTCATCGGCCTGATAATTATTCATTCAAACTATTTAGCAAAGTTTATAAATAACAAAGACATTCAAAGACAATGTGGATGATTTATCAACCCCAAAGAGGGAAATAATCTCATAAATAATCACTATTTCTAATTAATAGGCCTATCAGCTTGTGCATATCATACCAACCCAAAAGGAGGCAAATCTCAGAACTAAACAATATTTATAACTAATAGTACTACCAGCTCCAGGTCTGAGTGAGGGTTTCAAGAGCAGGGCAGATTTATATCTATATATAATACACTTAGGAATCATACTTCCACCACTAGTGGTAGATATGCCAATGGGACGATTAATGGGGTGGGTTCCAAGTTATTACAGAGAATTCTTTCTTGGATGACTGGCTGGTGAGTCTTGCCCACATGCTCATTGTTTAATTGATTGCCATATTTGGTATCCGGAGAGAATTTTCCCCCAAGGCAGATTGGCAAAGGCTGTGGGAGTTTTTTCCCTTCCTCTGTAGCATGGGGCATGACTCAGTTGCTGGTAGATTCTCTGTACCTTGAAGTTTTGAAGTCTTGAACCGTGATTTGGGGACTTAAATGACTCAGTCATGGGTTAGGTGTCTATTGCAGGACTGGGGAGGAGGATCTGTGGCCAGCATTGTGCAGGATGTCAGACTAGCTGATCATATTATAGAATCATAGAATCATAGGGTTGGAAGGGACCTCATGAGGTCATCTAGTCCAACCCCCTGCTAAAAGAAGGACCATTCCCACAAAATCATCCCAGCCAGAGTATTACCTAACCGGACCTTAAATATCTCCAAAGAGGGAGATTCCATCACCTCCCTAGGTAACCCATTCCAATGCTTCACCACCCTCCTAGTGAGCAAGTTTTTCCTAATATCCAACCTCAACCTCCCCACCTGCAACTTGAAACCATTGCTTCTTGTTCTGTCCTCTGTTACTACTGAGAACAGCCTAGCTCCCTCCTCTTTGGAGCACCTCTTAAAGTAGTTGAAGGTTGCTAACAAATCCCCCCTCAGTCTTCTCTTCTGCAGAATAAATAAGCCTAGTTCCTTCAGTCTTTCCTCATACGTCATGTGCCCCAGCCCCCTAATCATTTTTGTTGCCCTCCACTGGACTCTTTCTAATTTTTCCACATCCTTTCTGTAGTGGGGAGCCCAAAACTGGACACAGTATTCCAGATGCGGCCTCATCAGTGCCGAATAGAGGGGAATTATCACATCCCTCAATCTGCTGGCAACACTCATACTGATGCAACTCAATATGCCATTGGCCTTTTTGGCAACAAGAGCACAGTGTTGACTCATATCCAGTTCCCCGTCCACCGTAACCCCCAGGTCCTTTTCTACAGTGCTGCTACTTAGCCGATCGGTCCCCAGCCTGTAGCAGTACATGGGATTTTTCCATCCTAAGTGCAGGACTTTGCACTTGTCTTTGTTGAACCTCATGAGATTTCTTTTGGCCCAATGCTCCAATTTGTCTAGGTCTCCCTGAATCCTGTCCCTGCCCTCCAGCGTGTCTACCATTCCCCCCAGCTTGGTGGCATCCGCGAACTTACTGAGCCTGCAATCTATCCCATCATCCAGATCATTAATGAAGATGCTAAACAGAACCGGCCCCAAGACCGACTCCTAGGGCACTCCACTCGTTACTGGTTGCCAACTAGACATCGTGCCATTGATTCCTACCCGCTGAGCCCGATGATCCAGCCAGTTTTCTATCTACCTTATGGTCCACTCGTCCAATCCATACTTCTTTAACTTGCCGACTAGAATGCTGTGGGAAACTGTATCAAAAGCCTTGCTAAAGTCAAGGTATATCACATTGATGGCTCTTCCCACATCCACAAATCCAGTCATCTCCTTATAGAAGGCAATCAGGTTGGTCAGACACACTTTGCCCTTGGTGAATCCATGCTGACTGTTCCTGATCACTCTATTTTCCTCCAAGTGTTTCAGGATGGATTCTTTGAGGACCTGCTCCATGATTTTCCCAGGGATTGAGGTGAGGCTGACTGGTCTGTAGTTCCCCGGATCCTCCTTTTTCTCTTTCTTGAAGATAGGTACTATATGTGCCTTCTTCCAATCCTCTGGGACCTCCCCCGTTTGCCACAAGTTTTCAAAGATAATGGCCAGCGGTTCTGCAATCACATCAGCCAACTGGCCAATTGGTCCCTTCTGACCTTAAAATTTATGAATCTATGGGTACATCAACAATGGAGGCTCTGTTAAGTCAACTTAACAAAGTCGACTTTAAGTCAACTTAAAGTCGACCTTGTTAAGTCGACTTAGAGAGTCCACACTAAACACACCAGTCGACTGCCAGAATCCACACTGGCAGGTGCTAGGTCGACGGAGGAGTGGTGCATTGTGGGTTACTGTTTCACATTGCACAGGGGCCTGGAGGCCAATTAGGTCGAAGGGCACTCCCCATCCACACTGGCTTAAGTCAACTTAATAAGGTCGACTTAAGCATTAAGTCAACCGTCAGAGATGGTGTTATTAAGTCGACTTAATAAGCGCCCAATGTGGACGCGGCAGTCTGTAGGTCCACTTAACTGTCCTTAAGTTGACCTAAGGCTCCAGTGTGGACATATCCTATGAATCTACTACTGATTACTGCCACACTGGGGTCAAACACAAGAGGTGTTTAACAGGGCTCAGAAAAAATTATGCTGCACTTTATGACTATTTCAACGGACTTTCATTCAATAAAGCATTGATTTCTGCATCATAAGTGCAGGAGATATTACTTCTTATACCTGTTGCTAATTACTTTCTGTCAGAAGGGGGTGCCTGGACACAAACCTTCATCCATCTAACTGTCTTGTTATCGAAGCACATGCACCATCCTCATCACTATAATATATGAATGCCAACTCTTAGGTGTCCCTTTTCAGGCACCCTAAATGAGGCTTATTTTAAGCATTCAGCATGCTCTTTCCAGAGCCTCTTTCCATGCCATCTTTACATCTTCACTGCTAAAAGTTGGACCCTGTCACAAAGCAAAATTATCCAAAAAATACATCAGCAATGGGTGTGATGCTGGCAGACCAGATGCTAACTCATTTCAGATCCACAAGCCAATTCAGTTGTGTATTAGTAGAGATCAAACTGATTGTGAAATGTGGAAAAGCCTAGGTTGTGTTTAAACTTCATGAAAACTAATGGGATCTTACTAGCATGGTTTTCATGTATCTGTATCCTGTTGTAATGTAATAAAAAACACATTGTGTTACCCTTGTAACTAAATAACCCATCCAAGAAGAAAGAAGCCTTGTGGAATGTCGATGAAGAACTTGAACAGAAAAGTGCTAATTTCAAAGTAAATGGTCATTGTGTGTGATGATCGGAGGTCAAAGACTCAAAATGCATTCCTCACTCTCCATTACCAGAGGAAAATCCCACATGGGTAGAGACACAGTCAGTTTATTTTCTGTGAGAAGAAGTTATAAGTACGAATTCAAGAAAAGATCCTGCATCTCTGTTTGGACTCTTACGTATCAGATGCAAAGTGGAGATTCCCAGAGACAATGCTGGTATGCTGAAATGACTTTTGGGGAACTGAAAGTTCATTACATCATGGTCACTATTTGGAATTACAAATCGTGACTCACCTGTGCATATACTTTTCCTGCTTTAATTTCTCAATCACGCCCATTTCCTTTTCTTAGCTAATAAACCTTTAATTTGTTTACTAAGAATTGGCTGCCATCATTGTCTTTGTCTTAAGAGCTAGAGTATCAATGGATAGGGGCTAAGTGCCTGGTCTCTTGAGAATGGAACCAAACTAAATGTGATGTGATTTTTGCTATAAGTGATCTTTTATCATAAAGTCCAGTTTGTCTGGATAGGAAGATAGAGTGGAGAGTCTAAGGGGAACGGCCTGTGACTCCATGGTAAAAATGGTTTAGTGATGGAGTTCACATTTCTTGGTGAAATCTAATTATAGAACACACCACCAGTTTGGAATATCTGCCCTGTTTTCTGACAGTCTGCCCCGAAGTGGAAACTTATGGTCATGAGCCACTTCAGACTGCATGACAACAAGTTGGAAATGGGTTTGTCTGAAACACCCCTACGTTTTTAGCTGCGGTTAATTCTTCTGGAGAAAGACAAAGAGGGTCTTGCTGACTCAATAAGGCCGGTGGCTCAAACTACATTTGACTACAAGTGAGTGACTTTTTGGAGAGAAGAAACTAGGATACATCTGAGCCATCCTGAGCAAGAAACCCTAGGAGCATGAACCTGAAAAGAAAGTTTGAGCTGAACTTTGCTGTTACATTTTCTTCTTGCTATTTTCTAAAGACAAAACCCAGGAGGGAAATCAGTGTGGAATTCACAGAGTGCATGGACTGTTTGTAGACTAGGTTGGGAAAGGTGCCTGCTCACACCATCTTTAAAACAACCCTTTGAAACCTCAATTTAACTGTGCAAAAGCAATTTCCCTGCGTGCTTGGTAAAATGAAGTTCTGAAAGTGAGTATTGGCAGCAATCCACTGCTCTGGCACCTGCTCCCACCTCTCCTCGCTTTTCTACAAGATCACTTGTTCACCAACCCAAATGTGTTTGCTGTGGAAACTGTGCACTGGAGCTTCTGCACACACTGCTGTGCCAGGAGTTTTTACCCCCCCCCCCCCCCCCAGATCCTAGGTTCATGTGCATTTGCTTAGTAAAGACAAAGTGGTGCCTACTGACTTCTTAGACTGATTTATTCATTTATTTTTAGATCTGTTGGACAGATGCCACATAAATTAGCAGGACCTGGGGCTGGCTCTTGTAATTCATCTACACTACACACACACACACACACACACACATGGTTTGATCTGCAAAAGTGCTGAGCACCCTGCAAAAGCAACGGGCAGTCAGTGAGCTCAACAACAGGTGGGGCTGGGCCCATAAATGGTGATGGGCTGGATTTTAATCTCACGCTGGTTTTACACTGGTGCAACTCCACTCACTTCAGTGGGGTTAATCCGGATTGACAGGAGGGAAAATCAGCAGTGACTCAGGCCTAGAAAGCAGAGGCAGCCTTAGGCTATCTGGGGCCCTAGCCAAAGGCCCATTGTGGGGCCCTTAAAGGATCCCCACTGGGGGCCCCAGCTCCTCTTGGCCACACGCTCCCTCCTGCAGCCCCAGCACTCTGCCTGGGGCCCTGAACCGCCAGCCTCCGATGGCCAGCCCCCTGAGGTCCTGGCACCTGCTGGGGCCCCAATACTGCCCCACCACCAGCCCCAGCCTCAGCCCCAGCCCCAGCTGCCTACCACATATCCTGCCGGCTGAGAAGCGGACATGGCTTTTGGAGTAGGTGAAGGGGCCCCTTGCTGCTCGGGGCCCTAGGTGGGCACCTGCTCCGCCTACCCCAAAAGCCGCCTCTGCCAGAAGGACAACAGACCGTGGCATCCAGAAGAAACCATGGCTTAATATTATGACCTTGAGAGCGTTGAATTATAGCCCAGTTGTTCATTTTTATAACAATTAGGTGAAACCAGAAAAGCTCAGGCTGAGTCAGTGCCCTGTTTTTAGCCACAGGGTGATGGGAAAAAAAGACTCTTGCTCTTTGTTATACACTAGATTTTTCTGTAATCCCATCTATTTATTACCCAAGGGAAGTTAGGAAGTGAAACAGCAACTCTGCCCTCACAGGTATCAGTCCCACAAAGCATTCTTACAGCCAAAACCATCTTCCAACCACCAAACTCTTCGCCACATGTGAGAGAGGATGTTTCTTTAGCTGAAAGTTGCTGAAAACTGCACTATCCGCTCTGCTGCTTGTTGCCCGCATCTTCCCAGACGAGTATAGCATATCCAGTTAATACACAGAAATGAAAAGGGTAACCTGCCAAACAACACCTGAACAGGATATAGTATTCTTTGCTCTGTGATGTGGTCATGCGCGGTTATATAACACAACTGCTAGAAGAAGCCATGTGTCAGCGGGTGGCTGGCCTTTGCTTCTTGTGGCCTTTAGGACAAAAGACGCAATATGCACAAACTATATTGTTGTTATGGTTCTTATACTATTACTTGGTTGCTGTAAACAAATCTGGCTGGGAATTGCAGCCAAATCAGCATAAATGCCAATACAACAAAACATTACATATGTCTCATCTGGAAGTTATTTTTATTTATGTTGTTGTGTTTTGTCATGGTGACGTCCGGCCTGTAAGTAGGAAAATCTGGACCCTGTCATACACTAGAAATCTCTCCTGTTCAGAGGCCTCAGAGTTTTATTCCACTCTTCTAGTTTTGTTTATGGCTTTCAGCACATGTGGCTGGACAGATCTGTGCCTGGTGTTCTGCAGTTTATATAACTGGCAATTTTTCAGAACAAAGTAATTGATGGTTTTTTTAAAAAAATAATGAAATAAAAACACGTGGGAAATGTCCCAATTGTGTAGCATTGTAGAATACTGCACCAGACCACAAAAGAGCTGTGCTAATCATCCCCTCCCAATAATCTAAAGTGATAGGTCACATTTTGTGCCCAAGGATGTTGAAGTTGTTGCTTTAAGCTGATGACGGCTGGATTACATGCCGTCCCCCGTGGAGATCAAATGCTCGTGTAGATTTCCAACCTCACTTATTTCTGTTGGGTCACCTCTTTGCGTTGCTCTTTACATGGGGTTTAAGCTACTGAGCGATTTCACACTCTTGCGTACTAAAGGACATTTTCCAGCTATAGGATTCCAGTCCTTTTTCTTCAGAGATTGAGTTTCAATTCTGCAAAATAAAACATTTGAACACAAGTTCAACACACCAGTCATGTCCTTCCCCCTTGACCTACTGTCTTCTGCATGACCCTAGCTACTCCCTATATGACTATACTCCACAGACTGTCTGCCTGGGAGTCGTATATAAACTGAAAGGACTCCAATGTCATTGTCATGCCCTGCAGCACTCCATCTTCAACTGAACTACTTGCCAGGCTTTCATGAGAATGAGGAAATCTTCAAACTGTCACCTGATCTCTGGCCTCAGCTGGGAGGCAGCTGATTAGTCACAGGTGGAGCTGGGCCCAGTACCCCTCACAGGGTCAGCCCGGTGGTACAAAACCATAGCCTGATGCCTTAGTGGGAGTTTTGCTTAAATAAAAATTAAGAGTGAAATCCTGGTTCTCTTGGATCAATGGGAGCTTTGTCATTGACTTCAGCGAGGGGAGGATTTAATCCTCAATAGATATTTTAGGGTGTGCTCTACACACATATACCTTGAATGGGAAGGTCTCCAAAATATTCCCCATTTATCAAGTGCAGAACTGTGCTCTAGCAGAATAATTATGGGTTGGGTGTTAAGAAACCTGGAATCAATTTCTAACTCAACCAAGGATTCCCGGGGTCCCCCCATGCAAACCACTACACTTGGCTCCTTGTGTGTAAAATGGAGGCTAAGAACTCTTGTGCTGCATATGTTGAATTAGGGAAAACACGGAGCGACTGCATGCTACAGCCTCAAGTAGGAACCTGACTATCTGAGGCACTACCCTTGTGATGCTGGAGTTTCCTTCCCGCTAAGATGTTTATCACTTACAATGTTCTCTTCTTGCAACCTCTGCTGCTGGAAAGCCCCAAGGAACTCAGCTGACTTTGAGCCATTTTTAAAGTCCAATTGTTTTTATTCAGTGTATGCAAATGGCCTTGGTATATTCTTCATTGTTGAGCTCATTGGAATTTGCTTAGTGAAGTGAGTCAGCTGAATTGGTCCAGTGAAGGCAAGTTTCCTTTGTCATGTAGTTGCTCTGAAAGGTTAGTGCCATAGGGCTGAGGAATAGGCTATTTGTACCACTGAGCAGAAACTGACATCTTTTATTCTATGAATTGTCTATAGAGCTGGGTTTTCCCTTCAGTAACAACTTTCTATGAAGCTTTTCATTGAAAATCAACATTTTGGTTGCTATAAACTAATAAATTTTCAGGGTTTTTTTTACACACCTCCCGCCCAATTTTCCACATAGTGCGATATTTTCCAAGGGAATTTCCATGCTGTCAGAAACCCCACAAGTTTGCAAAAAGAAAGCCAGCCAAACAAACAAAAAACCCCTACCCTTTTTTGATGGAAAAATGTTGACCAGCAAAACCCCTTTGACTCTAAGGAGAGAGAACGAGGGGAACATGCACTAGGGCCTAGTGCATGTTCCCCTCATTCCCTCTCCTTAGAGTCACTAGGGAGAAAAGTACCTTCCTCAGTCTCAAAGGCTGCTCTTCTAGGTAGCCTTTAACACTGGATGTGCAAGTCTTTGCATCCTCATCCACGCTAGGCACCTGTGAGAGATGGAATGATGATGTTGCCTAATGAGATACTCATGGAGAAAGCTACAATGAAAGGAAGGATGATCTTGTGAGTGAGGGGATCAAGAGTTCTGTGTTTAGTTCTTCGTTCTGTGTGACTTTGAGCAAGCCACTTGATCTCTGTGTGGCTCAGTTCCCCAATGGCAAAATACGGATAATAAAATGTTCTTTGTCTGTCTTCTCCAGTGATCTGGTAAGCAGACTGGAACTATATCTTACGAAACACATGTATCCCACCCAGCACAACAATGCCCCAGTTACTAAGAACTACTGAAATAGAAAAAAATAATAATATGCATAATGAGAAAGACAGGCTGAATCTCGCGCTAAGTAGCATCTCTCTCTAGTCACTGATTGGTTATTTATTGATCCAGTAAACCTACCTTTAAAATAATTTAGAATTGTTCACAACACGGGGTAGAATTTGTTAATTTTAACACGACTCATCTGATTACAACAGTTAAATGGAAGATCAGACTAACCAGCAGAGACTGATTCTGGTGAAATCTTCTGTACTAACTTTCAAAACAGGAACTCTTACTCAAGCAAAAATGTTTGTGTTAATAGATTACAGACACGGTGAAAGAATGACCCGTGCTGGGATTTGGGGGGGGGGGGGGGAATTATGGAATTGTTAAGTAAAATGTGCAAGAAGACTAGTAAACGGCAGAAAGTATCAATGATGGGGAAGAGTGGGAATGGCAGCTGAAAGAAATAGAAGGGAAAAGAGAATTATGACTCCAGTGTTAGCTAAGGTAAATCTATGTGGGTCAGGGCCATCTTCACTTGATAGCACATAGGCTTAAAGATTAAACTATTGACGCTGTATGGTGCTTCCCCTATTCAGGGGCTATGTGGACCAATGAAGCCTCTAGCATGTTAGAGAAGCCATGAGGCCTACTGCCCCGCATGCAACATCCATTATGAATTACCGCAGGGCTCAGAAAAGCCAGGAAGCAACACCGCTCTGGCTATTCTGTCTTTTCCCCGGGCCTCTCTGGAATGTCCCTCTGCTGCTCAGATTCCTGCAGAGTTGGTCCTACAATAGATAGGAGGGGCAGTCCTTAGATGGGGTATATCTTTCCGAGGGTCCTTTGTGTCATAGAGCAAGAGTGAACTGGGCCCCAAATGGTCTGTGTGCGGACATACTGAATAAAACTTTTCCCATTGGCTCAGCTGGGAATGTGGCCAAACATAATTCACTTTTGGTGACTATGCCATCCCATACAGTGCAGACCTCTACCAGAACTCATAGAACAAAAATTCTATGCCTGTCACAGTCTATTTTTCTTGAAACAATTATATTTATAAGATCTGAGAGGAGTTAAAAAAACTCCCAGTGATTCATAAGAAGTACAGGCAAGCGACTAAAGCACGTGCCTGGCGCAGGGAACCAGGAGACTGGGATTCCATTTCTAGCTCTGCCACAGCCTTTCTGTGTGATCTTGGGCCAATCATTTAAACGCTCTTTCTGAGTTTCTCCCATTTGTAAAATGGAGACAATTCTTACTCTGCAGGTAGTGTGTAAGGCTTAATTCATTCATATTTGTAAAGCACACTTTGAAGTTCTCTGGATTCGCAATATTCCACCTGTTGCAAGATCCAGAAGATAACCAAGCTTCAAGCATTATGTCACCAGGACCAATTCTTCTTTACTGACCATCCCAGCCATCTCTTCCATCTGCTTGTTGAAGCCACAGTCTTATTTTAATTAAACATTTTATGGGTGTCATATTATCATACACCCATGGATTATCTACAGAAGGCTCCCAGCTATAGCATGATCATGGTAACCATTGGCTCAAATAGCCAAGGAGTCCTTAAGAAGCTAAGCTGATAACTTCATCATCAAAGAAAACCATGAATTCTCAAGGGGAAATGTATTATTAGAGCATGTTGATTTACCAGTTATTCACTGTGAACTGAAAAATGATTCCAGATGGTGAGTTAATGAATTACTTCAGATTGGTCTTTTAATTCCTAAGAGACAAGGAGAGGAAGAGTTTAGTAGATACACTGTCAAGCGCAAGTTAACAGAGTCTCTTTTCTGATAGATAAAAGCCCTTCATGCCTCTTTTTCCATTACACTTGTAGAGCTGAGGATGATGAAGAAACTTCCGCACCAACTTTCAGCATGCTGCTGGGACTCCCACCTGAAAACTCACAAGGAACTGATCTTGGACCATGTGGTAGAGGGCAGATGCTTCCTCAGTTTCCTCTGGAAAATAAAATGAACAGCCACCTGTTCTGTATCAGCAGTCATTTACATAAAACCATATGCACCTCCACATACCAGGCAAGGCATTCACCATGTAAAACCATGAGGTTTTCCGGTAGGGTAACTTTAATACCACTAGATGATCCTTTCCTGAGAGAGCCAATGAGGGGAGCTTCTGAATCAGCAGCCAGCACAGCTCACATGCTATGCCTCTCACACTATCTAGCACAGCCCTCTTTCTAAACTGCACTGGCCCCATTATGGCCGTTCTCTGGCATAACAGAATTTGCAAACACTTTACCCCCTTCTGGGTTATCTGCCATTGGGGACCTCCCCTATGAATGAATCTAATTGCTTCTCTCCAAGATCTGGAACAAGCTGTCCCTGGAAAAATAACACACATCAGAGAAAACAAAATGTAATATGTCTATATTATACACCAGGGAGACTACCTGGCTGCCATTTTTAGAATTCTCAGAAAAAGCCATTTCTCCAGCAGCCAGACCTGGACATTCATGGCACGCTTGCACTTAGTGAAGGCTAGTTTATTAACTGCCTGGAGTCTTTTCAGTACAATATTCTATTTATAATCAGAACATTGTATTAACTCTGAGGGTCCAATCCAATGCCTGCTGACATCAATGGAGCCTGCAGCTACCCAGCGCTTTTTAAAAATCACACCTTTTATTCTGTAGGTTGCTATCCAGAGATCTGGGAGCCTCAAGTGAGGCACTCAGGTTTGAAAATTTCAGTCAGAATATTTTCAGAGGTAAAGTAATAGTCATTTACACTTAGATGCATTGCTTGTACCATGGTCAAGAGGTGTGCTAAAACCCCCTGGATAGGAACTTCTGTGTCACACTTCATCTAAGGATCTCAAAGCATACATTAAGTAAGTATCATAACATGTATGGTGGGCAAATAGATTATTCTCATTTAACACTGAGGGAAACTGAGGCACGGAAAAGTGATAGGACTTCCCTGAGGGCATACAAGGAGGTAGTTGCAACATCAAAAAGAAACCACTGTTGACCTTTCACCCACTTTCTATCCATTAACATTCTCTCTCTTGGGGTCCGATCTAGTTTGCTATGATGGTTCCACCAAGGGACGTCTGGCAGTGTTGTATATTAGAAAAGCAGGAATACTTTTTTTTCCTGTATAAATGGGATCCAAACATCTGTGCATGTTGGAGAAGGCAGGAGACTGTCTCCCTTTTGTTAACATGCCTCCTAGTCTGCTTTCTTCTCCGAAAGAACTACAGGCCGATTCTCCTTTCATTTATAGCAGTTTCAGAACTATTATAACATCCATGGAGCAGTTACTCCTTATTTGCACTGGTGTAAGTGAGAACAAAAATCAGGCTTATGTCTTCTAGTCTTTTAAAGAGTTAACTTGTCATTCACGGATTTAATTTCTGCTTTACATAATATTTGGCTTGCAAAGCTAAGCAGAAAGACGCAACCCTGCCTGCCCTCTGCTCCAGCTGGCGGGGACCTTCTCAGATGTTGTTTGAAACCATAGGATGCCTTACCAATATTGTTGTAAACCCTAGGAAGCCTTAGGAATGACCCCCATTTTAGCAGAATGCAGGCCAAGACATACACATTCCTTGGTAGAATAAAAGTAAGGGCAGGAGAGGCATGCTGATGCAAGCACTCAGCAGCAAACATCTTGGTGCCAAGTAGCTCATTTAGCCCTATCTAGAGAAAAGAGGGGCTTTCTTGAACAATGCAAGCGAGATCACAATATAGACCTGGGGAAGTGTTAATATTAGTTTTAACAGATTAAGGACCAATCTGGCTTTCATGAAAAGCAATGGGAAGATCCCCAATGGTCCAATCCAGCCAGATGCTGAGCACCTCCTGTGAGTTACGAAGTGCCCTCACCTCCCACTGAAGTCAGTGAGCACCTGCACCAGTCAGGCCTGTGCTCCTTAAAAAGGCCACATCTGTGGTATTTTTAAATAAGAGAACAACTGACATTTTATGACAATGAATCAAGCAGGAATGGATTTAGCAGGTGTTGTTCAGTGGGAGAAGGAAACCACGTCCCTGTCCAGAACTGTTTCTAAAGATTTTTGCTCTTTCTCTCGAATAGGATGGCAGGATCAGCGAGCTGGAACCACTGAGTTCCCGTGTTACAAAACATGAAGGCTTACATAACAGCAAGAAGGGCACTATAGTCATTAACCTCGGCTCATTGCCAGATACTTTGTTCTCAAATCACCTGCTTGTTTGGTTTAAATGTATAGTGGTGTGTTAGTAAAGGAGAAACATTCCAACCTCCTCCTACCACTTGCCCTGTATAGCAGGAAATCCCAGAAGAAGCAAGCAGAGAGACTGCAACAATCTCCCTGGTGTACGGCAGTCCCCAAGGCAATGAGGGAAAATAACAAATACACAGGCCAGAAATTGAAGGGCCAGTTCTGCCACCCTTAATCACAAGAGTCATCTCTCTGAAGATAGTGGAATGACGCACAAGGATGTTGATCACTCCAAATCAGAGACTCTGATCAGGTCTGATTCTCCCTTCACTAGGGTGTAAATTGGGAGTACTTCCACTGAAGCCAATAGAATCATGTGATATAAAACTAATTTAAGTAACAGGAGACCCAAATCCAATGAGCTTAGTCTGGCTAAGTAGTGAGTGAGGACACAGGATCTTCTTTTTCTCTCCTTGGCATCTTTTCCCATATCCCATTGTAACAATTATCAGTACAACCTGACTTTATCTAGTGCCCTCTACTTACCTCCTCTTATCTGATGTCCCGCCCTTAAATTCTGTTACTCTTTGGCTTCCATAATCTAATGTGTGTTATCTACATGGACAGCACACAAGACTGATTCACGAATTCTGGTTTCTATTCCCAGCTTTATCTTAGCCTTGATGTGTGGCCTTGGACAGGTCACTAAGGCTATGTCTACACTGGCAAGTTAGTTCGAATTAAGGAGGCTTAATTCGAACTAACTAAAGCCATGGCTACACTAGGCTTTAGTTAGTTCAAATTAAGGGCTTCCTTAATTCGAACTAATAAATTTGAATAGAGTATTCGAACTAAAGGGTTAATTCGAACTAACTAGTTTGAATTAGCCAATGTGGCCATGTTAATTCGAACTAATTGCTTAGTTCGAACTAACAGGCCATTGAAATGAATGGGGATTGCTAATTCGAACTAAGCAAAGTGCCATGAATGGCACTTGCTTAGTTCAAACTAACTTTTTCTAGTTCGAATTAAGCTAATTCAAACTAACTAAAATTAGTTCGAATTAGTTAGTTCAAACTAACTAATTTGAATTAATTTTAGCAAGTGTAGACATAGCCTAAGGCATTCTAAGCCTTTGTGTAGCTGAACTTGATGTCATCTTTGGTTTATTATTATGGCTAGACTATCCTGGCATTTGACTTATCAGATTTTAGTTCTTATCTTCTATCACATAATGTTGGGAGTGGGGATTTCTGCTGAGCTCTGAGGAAATTAAGATGACACTGACAGCAACCAGAAATCGCCATTAAAGTATTTGAGAGAAACATTCAAACCGATCGTGATCATCATTTTACAGATTTATGGTGGGGTCGATATGTAGTTTTTTTATATTTCTAAAATGCAACTATGGATGACTGGAGTCAATAGACTTCAGTAGTTGATAGATTCAAGCACATGCATAAAGGTAACATGTCTAAGGGTGCGTCTATGCTTACAAATTAAGTAGATTTAAGGAGGCTTAAGTTGACTTTAAAATACTCTGCGTCTACACTGGGTTTTCCTTAAGTCACTTAAGCTGCTCCTTAAGTCGAATTAAGGAAAACTTAGTTCGAATTAATAACACCTCGTTTTAATTCAAACCAGTGCTTAAGTCGACTTTATTAAGTAGACTTAAGCCAGTGGAGACGGGGATTAACGCCTTGGTGGAGCTTATTAAGTCGACTTAAAAACGTTAACTTGACTTAATAAGGTCGAAAAGGTGCCACGTCTACACTTGAAAAGTTAAGTCGACTTTTGTTAAGTCGACTTAATAAGGTCCACTTTAAGTCGACTTATAGTCGACCATATTATTTGACTTCATAAAGTCGACCTAACTTTTCAAGTGTAGACATAGCCTGAGTGTTTTCTGAATAGAAATGATTTACTGGATAAGGGACATAGTGACGGTGTCTCTAATTATAGTCTCAATCCACCAAACTCAAGTGTACCTTTAACTGCTAGTCTATGGGTAGTCCTACTATCAACTCAGGTACCTAAGGTTAATACACACATATGTGCCTTACTGGATGAGGGCCTATGTACATGATAGGTAGACAAATGCAAGTAAGTCTATGTAAAATTCAAAATCTTCATTTGAAATTATCAGAAACTCTGCAATTTTCATGAAAACCCCCTGAAACATTATGAACTTTCACTCAGTAATAGGACCGCTTTCACCCCATAAAAGGTCCTATTTTTCAGCAAAAATTTCAAATTTCTTCTGGACAGATACCGGTTTGCCTAAAACTCATGTACGTTTCTGAAAGTATACATATATTTTTTTAAAAAAATGAAAATGGCCACTTCATGGAAAATAAACTATTCCAGGTTGCAGCAGGACCCAGATGAGAATTTTAGAAATGTTCACTTTTGCTCTGTTCTAATAGTGGCGGGGGGCGGGGGCGGGCGGACGGGACAGGACTATATTTCTGTTTTAAATACCTTCTGCTGCAGTGGCATAAGAATTTCTGCCTCTAGCTCATTTTAGTGTAGATTGCAAAGTTATATCAATATCAGATCTACAAGTAAAATGAGGATGGGATCACTGTGTCTGTTAAAATAAAGTGGTTTAATATATATTATCTGTAGAGAGAGGGGAGATGGCAAAGATAAATGTTTACTGTTCAAAAACCTGCTTTTAGGATTAGTTTTATTAGACTCATGGTATTGCCACATTTCATGAATTAACAATACACGATGATGAAAGGAACCTGGTCTGACACGTTCCTCAGCTATGCTGGTGATCATGCAGGGATTCAATAAGACCACCATCAAGGTTATAAAAGACGTGAGTGTGTGTCTTAGTGGAGTAATCTGTGGGTCAGAAAAATAATATATACACTGCCGCTAAATGCTTGTTAGTCTGGTATTGGATATTGCTAGGGAAATGTTTCTGGACTATATGGACCACTGGTCTGACCCAGCATAGCAGTTCCTGCATAGATGCAGACATGATGCCGAGAGGAAATACATCATTGATTTCCTCTTCAAATGGTGGAAAGACAGACAGACAAACTCAAGACATGTCCACCTGTGCAGGGCATGAAAGTAGCATATTTTCTGCCCAGATTGTGTGAAGGAGAGTAAGAACCGGGATAGAATTTTTCCTCCTTCATACACCCACAGAGGGCTTTCAGATCTCATGTACCATTCTTTTACATATGGAGCTTTCATGAGAAAACCAAAGCAGAGTGTATTAGCAATGAAATTGGTGTTACATCATGCAGGATGAGGAAACTGAGGCATGGGTTGGTTAAGTACTTTGCCCTAGGTCACACGGTGAGCCATTGATAGAGCTCTAGGGATCTAGTCATGGTTCTGAGTCCTAGTCCTACATAAACAACAGACTCCTCTGGCCCTTTTAAAGACTAACCGATTTATTTATTGCATGAGCTTTCGTGGGAGAAAATCCCACTTCGTCAGACACTTTGAAGATGGGGAACTTATAGAATGGAAGGAAAATAAATGCAGGGAAGTGTAAGACATAGGATCAGGTCAGGCTGTAACAGCAAATCAAAGTAGATGTTAAGATTCAAACACTGGGGAACAGCATATAGAGGAAAGTAAAGTCAAATCACCTGTTGTAATGAGAAAAAACTCCGTTTAGTCCTATGTAATAACCACTAGACTCCACTTCCATGAACGCTGTTTGCTTTTCATTCATTAACCAAATTCGAACTACAAACATGTTCCATGGCAAATACCACAGTGATTGACAGGCATAGCATGAAAACTTAAGTAAAATAGAACAGGAGGCAGAAACTTCTCAGGACCCCCTATAATTTCTGAGCAATTCTGCAAAACAAACAAGGAGTCTGGTACAGGGCTGGCCCAAGAGTTATTGGCGACTTAGGCGAACTATGACTTTGGCACACCCCCATCCACATTCAATATAGAGAAAATGATAACATATTAATATACTTTTTAAAATAGAGAAAAAATTCACTTCTATTTAATTTGGCACCCCTTAAAGCCTGGCACCCTAAGCAATTGCCTAGTTCATGTATATAGTCATGGTCTGGTGGCTCTTTTAAAGACAAACTAATTTATTTATTGCATGAGCTTTCATGGGAGGAGATCCCACTTTGTCAGATGCTTGAAGATGGGAGCTCCCATTCTGTAAGTTCCCCATCTTCAAGTGTCTGACGAAGTGGGATTTTCTCCCACAAAAGCTCATGCATTAAATAAATCTGTTTGTCTTTAAAAGTGCCACCAGACTTCCTGTTTGTTTTGCTGAAATAGACTAACACAGCTACCCCTTTATTCTGAAGCAGAATAAGTATTATTGCAATTAACTTTGGGCCTGTCAGGATCAAAAAAGCTTCTGAAATCAACTGTGGGCGAACTCCAGCTTCACCCTTTCACTCAGTGCCTGAGAAGTTATGTCCAGATGAAACAAAACTAAAGAACTAATTTCTTCTCTCAAACATGACTGGGAAAAAATATCATTTCAAAAGGGATTTAAAATTTCCATTTTCATTTTATTGTCAAAGTAAATATAATTTTATGAAGAACAAAAGAAAATATACAGAATTGTAACTTATGTACAATGGCTTTATAGATATTTTTGCTTTCAATTTACACAAATTTTGATATGTTATTAAAAGATATTTTATATCGATATGCACCTATGTACAGTTTTATTTACATACATTCATAGGATGTGAGATAAACCAGTCAACAGGAGATAGCTCATTTATATTAATTTCTAGAGGACAAAAGGAATGCACTCCTAAAATAAGGTAGTTTTAGTTCTATTTATTGTTCTCACATACAGTATGGTCTCCTCTTCTACCTACCAATGCTAGAATTGCAGTGTTTTATTTTCCATTTGGCTGACAAGAAGAAAGACAGATGCCATCTGTGAGTTGAAAGGAAATGCAATATCCTTTATATAATCATCTCTGATTTTTGAATTCTATTGTTTTCTAAAAATTTATACAATTGACGGAGTTCAAAAGGAAAGACAAAACAAGAAACACAAACATAATATCTTTGCTGCTACCATCTGATTATTTTTAAAAATACCTTTCTCAGCCACGAAGGCAGCTACCTTTGTTTCTCTCGGCTACTGTTCCTATCCATTCAGTCACCTCTATGAGGAGCTACGAGGAGCTCTGATATGGCTGTTAATAGTAAAATAATAATGCTTTGCACTTGCAGATCACATGCAGCTAAGGATCTCAAAGTGCTTTTACAAACATCAATTCACCTTCCCAATCTCTCCCGGGAGTACTATTAATGTCATGGTACAGATGGGAGAATCAAAGTATGAAGAAATGAAGGGCCCAAACCTGCTAGTCATCTACTCAAGGGCAGGAACGTTAAAGACACCCAGCACTTTGCAGGAGATGATCAGCACCTTTCAGGATGGATGCTTGCCCAAGGTCACAAAGTGAGATAATGGCAGAGCCCGGATAGAATCTGGGAGGCCTGACACCTAGTTCCCCCTGCCCCCCCCAACCACTAGACAATACTCCTGATAATGAAGAGGAAAGTTTCAGTCACAGTCAGGATATAATCACTGTTTCCTTAAACACATGGGCACTTCCCCCATGCTCAATGCAACATACAAGATGGAAGGCATGCAGGTAGTTTACACTGACCCACAGTGAAAGGCCTTCATTCCAGCCCATTTCATCTGGCATGAGCTTTTGAGTTCATTTGGGTTTTTTCTTTTAAAGGAACTGTAGGATCCAGTTTTCAGGTGCATGAGAGCTGCTGACCAAATTCTGAATGGCAAAGAACACTGCCGGATGGCATGCTGGAGAAATCAGGAACATAAATTCCAGTCTCATTAGTCCCCACCTCCCAACCGTTCCTCCTCCTCCCTTTGCCCGCCTCCACAAATCCTTGGCTCAGCAACTGAAAAACAAAGGAGCTGTTTTCATTTCAAAAGGAATTCACTGTTTCCAAACTGGACAAATAGACCAGCTTAATAAAAACTCACAATGAATGGCCCTGTACATGAGCAAAGGCCTCAGGAATGCCAGGACTATAATTAACTAGCAGCAAGTAGCCCATAAATTTGCCTTGTGCAGCAGAAAACAGCTAAAAATAAAACACTGTAATTTCCAAAAGAAGCAGCAGCAGCAAGGGGAAAGACAGAAGGAAAATATTATAATAATATAATAATAATAAAATAATAATAATATTAATAAAAAACCCACCCACCCTCCCCCAAAAAATCTTCTTTCTCAAATCCTGTTTGTAGGACACAGAACATTCAGATGTGGTAGTGTGAAGTAACAGCACTGACTCTTCTGTGGAGACACATAAATTATCACGAGAAATACAGTGAGCAAAGTGCTGTTGTCGGCTATTCTGGGTCGGACGGGTGGCAAGGGCATGGGGGGATCACTCAGTTCACTGTGCGCATCGAGCGGTTGCTTCTAGGGAACCGGTGCACCTTGACGTGCTTGGATAAGTGGTCACTTCGAGCAAATTTCTTCTCGCAGACAGGACACTGGTAGGGTTTCACTCCAGAGTGGGAGCGCCTGTGCCGGGAGAGCTCATCTGATCTAGAGAACCTGCAGGCAGGGATTTAGAAAAGAAAAACCTCCTCAGATATTTGCTGCTAATTCTTTTATGTCTATATTACTTCTCCATGGCCCACGCTGACTGTGTGGAACTTCACGGCAGCAGCAGTGAGAGAACTCAACTCCTCCTGCCGCAAAGCCCAAACACTTCAACTAAAGGTGAATCCGTCGGCAGTATAAGAGCCATGACACACAGCGGAATAGTTCTCATTCCATCCAGCAAAGGGCAGCAGTCACAATCACACATTTCACTGCATCATTCATGCAAATTAAAACTGATCAAATGACTGGAGATTGTCTAAGCTTTATCGTAACCTTTGATGACACATGCACACAAGTGGCTAATGAGCCATCTCTCCTGGCCTGCAGCACCCTGTGCTACTTCAACCCCAAACCCCACACAGCTCTCCCAAGGCGCTTGAACCCTAACCTCCGGCACCTTCCTTAAAATCCAGGCCTGGGCCTCTCCTGAGCAGAGACCAGCACCCACGTTCCAAAGCAAAAGCTTTCATCAGTCTCATTTTCTCCAGAATACTGGAGAAACGGCCATGTCTACGATCACAGCTGGTTTGTGAGACTGTGGCCAGATACCATACGCGGGACTGCCCAGGCACAGTCAGTCACATTTACTCTGAAGCCACTTGGCTTATTAAATTCACCTAAGAATTTGGGCTTCCTTCTTTTCCCCCATGAAGGAGCAGAATGATTAAATAAAGGGCTATTTATGTCTCATGTCAAACCCTGCTCACAGTTCGTGGAATCATTCTGGATTTACTCCATTATGCCTACACTGCAGCTACTCTAGATTTACGCTGCTACAAATGGAGATAAGGATTTGGCCCACCATTATCAAAATTAGATTTCCCATCATTATTTTACGTTTAGACACCTCCCACCGGAATCTGTCAAAGAACAGTCTCCAGATAGCCAGTATGAATCTCACGGGCCCCATTAAACTCAGAAAAACCAGTTAATTCTTTGCACCAAGCAACTGGGCTGCTGCCTTTTCTAGCCCAGACCTATGCTGCGAGCCCAAGTGTTAACAATGTCATGATAAGACAGTTCCCTCTGGATGCATGCAGAACTCCATCCAACAAAGGATGATGTTGCTAGAACACTAACAAAGAGTGACACAGAAAAATAGTTCTCAAGAAACAATATGAACTGCTTGTTTACAATAAATACATGATGTCGTAGGAGTTTGCTGAATAAATAGGAGAAAGGGCACGTGGGGAAATGTGCATGTGTGGGACAAAACATAACACTAACACTTGGGTAAATACATGATTTTTCCAGTGAGGAAATAAAGAACACCATTTCAGGTGGAGAGATTTCCTGGTCCTTCATGCAAGAAAATCCATAAAAACTGTAAGTAGAGATAATTCCATGCTACCAATTGATGACCAGGATCCAAAATTTGCTAATGCTTTGGTTTGTTTGGATTTAGGGTTTTAGGGGTCTACATTTTTTTCTACTGTCCACTACACAGATAGTGGGTAGCTCAGATTTTGATACCGATCCAAACTTTCCTAAAGTTCTTGACTGTCCGGACCAAGGGGCTGGATTTGGGCCCATCCGCATCTGCGAACACTTCTCAAAACACTACTAGCCATTGCCAGGACCTGCTAAGTCTTTGGCATGACCCAGAACTGCTTGTGAAACTCCTGCATTGGGCTCACCTTAATGCAATGTCCTTAAAGTAATTCTCTTTCAGAATCATGAATTCATAGGATGCCAATAAACTGTTCAGAGCAAATCCACAGGATAGAAAGGGAAAGGCAGCATATACCGTACAGAACTTCACAGACTGAGAGCTGCTAGGCCCTCACCAAGATATCATAGTGGCAAGATGACAGACATGGGATCAGACATGTTGGACAAAGAATTAATTTGTTTTCCAGGATAGGTAGTCACTTTCTTAAGTGGAAGCAGAGAAATAGGTTCTTAAGAGATAACAGAGTGGCCAGTCCAGGAAGGAGCCAAACAAACAGTGAGTCCTGGAGCACTTTTAAAGACTAAGAAATGTATTCATCGCAGAGCTTTCATGGGGGAAAATCCCACTTCATCAAACAAGAAGATGCTGGGCTGCCTTGTCCAGGTCTCTGTACTGTCAATATCATTACACCACTGAAGGGATCCTGGGACGAAGGGAAATGAAATTAACTCCGAGCAAGAGTACTGCAATGTGCCTCTGGAAATTGCCCCAAGGGAGACGGGAGGGAGTCATATATCAGAGATGTGTGTCACTTGAGCCTTGGAAGCCAATATGAGTTAATGTGATAAAAATACACTCAGTCTCATAACGAAGCCCTCAGTTGAAGAAAGAAGAATGTTGCAGTGTGATTACCCAGAATTCATGGATAGATCAACTTACTTGGCCCACTGAAATAAATCCCCCTCTCACCCTGTGTTTACAAAAAAACAACTTAAAGGTTAGAACAGGGAAGCTGGTAGAATTATATTGCCTGGGATATGTAGGGATCTGGCTAAATGATCATAACGGTCCCATCTGGCTGCAGTGTCCAAAAAAGAAAAAATGATGGAATTCCAAATTCAAGGTGGTAGCAAATGAAAAAGAGGCCCACCTTATGAGTAACCAGCTCAAACTGTATGATCCCAGCACCTGGGAAATGACAGCTTTCCACAATAAAGACAGAGGCAGTTTGGAAATCTCACATGAACACAAAGAGCCAAATTCACCCCTCTTATAATAGAGATGGGCCAGAGATGAATTTAGCCCAATAAGTACAGAACAACACTGAATTTGTTGCCTTCCCGCCATTCTACCTGCTGACTTCAGCCAGGGAGCTGTATCACACTATTAAAACAGCCTGTCAGTTTCTGCTCAATGGAGCCCTACCTTGAAAGGCAGTGGTTGCACCTTGTTGGAATTCTCACTTTGGGAAAAGGTGGGAGTATTTTCTACCTGAGGGATTTCTTGTGAATATAAGGGTGCTTGGAACTTGGGAGAGGGGCCTGTCCACCATCATAGTTTCCCTTTCAATTCAGAAATAAAGCAGCCCTGCGGTTGGTTTAAAAGCCGGGGTGCGAATGGGTTGAGGAAAAGGCATATATTATGATGTTACTGAAAAGCTCTGGAACCCAGATCAGAAAGAGATTTGGAAAGCACCGTTGTTTCAGCTATTGTGCACTGAAGTGGACTTTCTGGAGTTTGTGGCAGGACTGCTGGAGGTGCAAGAATATAAATAACAGAAGTGGGCACACCGCAAAATATTGCTCCAACAAATAATCATAAGAGGAATAAAAATAACTAGCAGCAGTGAGTTCTACCAGTTAACTGGAAATTTCATAATAAAGTATTTCCTTTGTGTTGCCTTTCAAGTTTCACTGTGTGCACTAACTCTTCTTAGTCTGGTACTATAGGAAAGGGAGCATCCAATGAGCCCTTTCTGTACCAATCCTATAAAACAGGGAAGGGCATTGCACACAAGGTGGCCCCACGCCAAGTGCTATAATACACATTATAAAGAACACTAATGTCCCAGATAATGACCTCAATATCCAGACAGAAAGGTGGGTCGTTGAAGGCAATAACTGCAAGATAAATAAACATGAGTATGTACCATCAACCTGTGGAACACAGTGCTGCAGGAATGTCACTGTAACACTGTAACCGGGCTTGTAATAAGACTAGCTAATTCCAGGACTATTAATAACATCTGTATCTTTGTACACAGAGCCAATGGCATAAGGGCAACCAAATCTTCATGAATGACATAATGTAGTCATTTGGACGAGGGTGCGAGATGGGATCTTTAATATACTTGTAGCTTTACACAAGGGGCTACGGACACTAAGGCGGGGAGGTTCAGGATTACTTTTGTTGGTTTTTGCCTTTCTCAGAAGCAGCAGGCATTTGCTACACACCTAGATGAAGCAAAGGTGTAACCTGGCATGTCATGAATTAGTGCTGTCACCAATACAATAAGATACTGATTAAGGGGCACACTGGCAGGTTCTGTACTCTGCCTAAGATTGTAAACAGCAGCTCTTGCTTTCTATGACAGAGCACAAAAGTTGGTAGCAGTCCACATTCAGGAAGGAATTTATGAATCCCACGCTG
>ML685770.1:10463575-10494029 GCA_007922175.1 Pelusios castaneus
GTGGGCTATAACCCACTTCATCAGATGCATCTGACGATGTGGGTTATAGCCCACGAAAGCTTATGCCGAAGAAAATCTGTTAGTCTATAAGGTGCCACAGGACTCTCATTTTTTGTTTTAGTCTAGCTGTTCTTCCCATACAGGAAGAAGGAAAAGCTTTTATCTCCCTGCAGCTAAATGCTATGACTCAACTTACACTAAGCAGCATTTTTCTAAATTGCTCTTTTCCATGAACTCAGGTCTGACGTTTGTTTGCTGAAAATTAAGTGTAACATACACACACAAAAGAAAGGAAAGGAATGCAGAAAGACCCAGCAGCATTTCAGTGCATAAATCATTTGTGATGATATAAAACCAAGAACAGAGACTTCAGATGTACTTGACTTAGTCATGTGAGCTCACAGTTCTCTCTGAACTTCTTGAAAAGGTAAACATACTTTACTGATGAAAAGGGACTGAGTAATTCAGTGCTCACTTGGCGATGGCTATGGTATGTCACTGCTGATCTGACTTTGATGTCTGAGAAGAACACATGGGAGTGCTGAAATCTCAGCCTCACTCTAAGAGATTTGTGATAGAGGAAAATAGCCTCTTTGAAAGTATATTAGTGATGGATTCCTGCTCCAAAATTTCAAACTAGGATCAGAACTCATCCAAATTTCAGAGGTGTTTGGATCTGGGGTTCTGATTTGTGTTTGAAGTCATCCTAAATGCAAAGATGTAACCACAATGAGGGGCTGGAAAATATTCAATAGTTAATTATGGCCAGAGACGAGCCTTCTTTGTATGGAAATTATTTAATCCCTCACCTCTACTGGGCTTCTGCCCATAAAGAGTTGTCACAGCCCAAGGGTACGAACATTTGGCTCTTGAAATTACAGGTTCTAGACGCAATCACCATCTGGATCAGTACTTCTCTTTCCATGCCCTCTTGGCATTTTTATATGTAGCCTTCACACTAGACTTTAACGCTTTTGAGGCTGTGGATGTACAAAGGCTAAACTCATCTTTGGAGACACTCCGTGGCTGGTACCCTAGGAAACATCTGGCCCATACGGCTGCATATATTTTCCTAAACATTCATCTTTGACTGACATTCTGGAAATTACAAATGTTCTCATAGAACAGGGCCACAGAAAATCATTCACGAAAGAACACAAACTCACTCCTACCATCTAATCCTGCACTGCTGAAATCAACGGGGATCAAATGGAGGCAGAATCAAGGCCCTGACAAGTCACCTTCTGACCTCAGATTTGCTTCTGCCAGGACCACTGTCGCTGGCGGTTAGCTGAACAGTGCAAATCCACTTCCCACAAACATTCATTTGATTTTTAAAGTAATTAAGTTTTGGCCACATTTCAATCCTTTGTTTTGTTCCCTGGCCACAAAAATTTGGGCTATCAAATTTCACTAGTACCATGGTGCCTGGAAAGCAAGTGTTAAGCTTGCCCACACACAGGCAAGCAGAAAGCAAATCCGAAATTTTCTCCTTGCAAGCACTGACTCTGGAAGCCAAATAAAAAGGACTAGGCTCATCCAATCAGAGCATGGGAAAATGCCATGTGACTTACTTATGCGACCAATCACACCTGAGCAACATAGTAGAATTTCAGCTCATTTTGAATTGCAAGACAGGAAGTAAGCAAGGCTTGTGAAAGAGTTCATCAATAGCAAATAAATTAAGGAAAGTTGAAACCTGCTCACAGAAAAGGGAGGAAGTTGATCATAGGAAGTAATAGCTACAAATGATCCACTCAGCCCTAGTAGCAATAGAGAAACCTCAGCACCATCAGTTTCAGGAAAGGGACAAGATTCAGATTAATACTGCCCTCTTCCTCTCAAACAAATTCCTAATGGTCACATATCTCACATACCTGCATTTTTACTCAGATCTCTCCTTTTAATTCTTCAGTTCACAATGAGTGTGACATTTTCTAACTAAACATTGCTCACCAAAGCACTGCAGAATGTTTCTCCTTTTGCCAAGTCTTCGGAATAATTTTGGTTTGGTTTCACAGGAGGGATTTGAGATGATGTTTTGTTTTCATCATAGAGTATGAAGTTTTATTGCTAGTGTTCAGAAACTGGATGGGTGCTTAGAGCGTATGGCACATGGAGAAGGGGTTTCCATAGCAATTTCAACTTTTTAATCCCAAAAAAGATATTTTTCAAGTTTTTCAACAAATAATCAAAAATATTGAGGAAAGCAAACGCTTGCTTTGTAAATTTTTAGGAAATATACATATAAATATAAATAACCAGGAACTCAATTTTCCATTGAGGACAAGTTCTGACAGAAAATCATAAGTGATCTTAGCTATGGGGCAGCCTGGGCATTTGCTCAGGTCCACTCTGGGACAGACCATGCCTGCAGGGCCAGGGTGGATACTGGGAGCTGGGGCCAGGCTGGGACAGCCTGTAACTACCCAACTGCTCACCTACTGCACACTCATGTGGGTCAGGGTGAGAAAAGCCAAGCCTGAGATCTCTGGGCTGCCAGCCAGCTGAGGTGGGGGGCCAGGAGGGAGTAAGTGGGTTGTGGAGGCATGCCAGGTGGGAGGCCAGCGGCAAGGCTGGGGAGTGGACAGCAGACCAGCGACGGGAGGCCATTGGCAAGACCTGGGGTAGAAGGCAAAAGGCAAGGATAGGGACCCCCATGCAACACCTCATGGCATTGGGGGGGTCCCCTTGTGGCATGGGGGCCCCCATCCTTTACTTTCGCCCAGAGCCTGGATTCACTAAGACCGCCCCTGCAGAAAATATCTAACCAGTTCTTTCTGACTGTTTTAATTGACTGCTTTTGAAATGTACAAACACTCAGGACACATCTTCATCGGCACATTTCAAAACAAGAACATAAAATAAACAGATTACATTTGAGCCCCAGACTCTATAATGGGATAGCATGCCCCGGCTGGTATTTTTTTTCTGAAAATTACAGAAGTGCTTATAAAGTTTTAAGATTTTATTATGGTCTTATTAAGCATATATGTTGTTCATGGCCCTTCACTGATTGTATGTGACCTCCATGTGGTTGAATCTGCCAATACATACATTCATGTAGTATTAGTAATGCAATAACTAACCCCTAATGACCCTCTATGTTTCACCTGTCCTAACTGGTATCAGTGATATGCTGGAGGTAGTATGTTGCAATACAGGACCAAGGAACATAAAAAACTGCACCAGCAAGTCTAATCTGGCCATTAAGAAATGAGATACCAGTCATTGGCCTATTTTTTTAGACTTTTGTACAGCTAAGCAGACAGGTGATGTTATGCTATTCAATGGACCAAAGTCCCTGGATTATCTAACAGTAAGAGAAGTGCTTTTAATTTTAAAACCAACCTAGCAGGTTTCAGAGAAGTTTATAAATGAGCTTAGTTCAAACCGGTTTGGCTGAGATATTATGTCAAGTGATTTTGATGTTCACTGGATACAGAGTACTACAGCCTCTCATTACTGACCTCCATCCACAGCCCGGCCACGTGCACGCAAAAGGCTTTTCGCCCGTGTGCCTCCTCAGGTGCGCTTTCAAATGGCTGCTTTTAGTGTACATCTTGGTACAGCCCGGGAAAGAACATTTATGCATTTTAATGAGTTCTGATGCAGGGTTCTTTTGAAATTTCTGACCCACAATGATCCCCGTTTGACCTTGGATCATGCCTCCTGGCCCAATAGGCTTTGCAGCAATAGGGACTGGTGCGATGCGGACAAATTTAGAGGACAAGTTCAAATTGGATGACTGAACTATCTGCGGCACAAGTGCAAATGTCTGTCCTTGAATATTGACTAGGAGCTGTGCAATTTTAATATTCTCTTGTGATGGTCCTTGTGAACTAGGACTTGTATTTGATTCTTGTTTGATTTGTACAGGCTGAATTTGGAGCATGACAGGTATTCCTCCCTCCAGGGATATTGCTTCATTTGAAACATGGCTATCTTCTGTTGAGCTACTTGATTGTTCACTTTTACTTTCTTTTAAATTAACACTGGGTACCATATGGTCTTTTTGCTGAACTGAAGCAACAGAAACTTGGCTGCAAGCTCTCAAGTCCTTGGTCTCACTTTTAGGCCCTTCCTTGAGATCCAATTCCATGTTTTCTTCCAGAAACTCCTCGATCTCCTCAAGTGTGGGCTGAAATGTTCCAGAATCTTCCATATCCATTGCAAACTCAGGCAATCTGAAATACTCCTCTTTCACTACTGGTTGAAGTCTCCTTTTGTCCCACCAAGAGGCAGAGTTCCCCAAAGAAGCCTGGGACAGTAAATAATCTAAAATACTATCTTGGCTTTCAGCACTAGACGTGCTTCCATAGCTAGAGCTGAGAACTTGGGACTCAGGGCTAGAACAAGAGGAAAAGCTTGAAGAATCACTGTCATCTTCTGACAGAGGTGAGGGCAGCATCTGATACGACCTCCCACCTGCCATCACGTCCCCAAAGTATCCAACAGGGGATCTTGTGGATGAAAAGCATTCATCAGCAGGAAGCAAGTGATCCACCATTCCTGGATAATCTCTTATGGATATCCCACCAGCATATACCACACAGTGAAAGTTCAAGCGGAAGCCTGAATATAGGGAACAAAAATATTGACAGTCAGAAGTCAGGTTTAATCATTCATCTCCATGCATTAGACCTACAAAGCTCTCTGGCTCAAATGAGAGTTGAAGGCATGCAGTTTCATTGAGAACATATGTTGCTACATGTTTTCATATCACTATATCACCCTAAAGGATTTTGAGTGCCTACACATCTTCCAAGATTGCACCATGTTTGCAAAAGAATTCTTTCAGAAATCATTTCACAACTATGTGTTCTTCAGATTTATAGCGCCCTTTCAGATTATTACTGGCAAGAGGAAATACATTTAAAATCTTCTGCCTAACAATGAAACATAGAGCCAAAGAAGGAAATGCGGGAGGGGGAAGTGTTGAAATTTTACCACCCAAAAACCAAACACAAATAAAGTTTATAGCTTGTGTCCACAAAAGAACGCAAATCCTTTCCTTATCTTCTAGCTTTCCATTGACTTTATTTTTAACTTTCTCAATTATACAAATACAGGCTAATCAGCATAATGCAAAAGACCAATCTGCCAGAAGCCAAAAATATTTATTGTGCTTCAGCGCTAACTAGTAAGATTTTCCTCTCCAGATGTAATGAATCAGTTTGCTAACGTCATTATCACCTGCATCACCCTTAATAAAACTGGCACCATGCAGGGCTAATTACCATGTGCCGGCAGGCCTCATCATTCCACGCTGCCTATCATTTGGGTGCACAGCCTTGAGAGATCCACGTGGTGCCAACTTCTAAGCTGGGAAGACTGGCATTGGAACAGAGCTCTTGCGTAGGATTTCAAATCACTGTGACTACTGCAAGTGACTGCATTTATTTCTGTTCTTAACACACACAAACATCTGAGTAGGGCCAAAACGGGTCTGATCCCTCAACTTCTTACTCACCCATGCAGTCCCACTGAAGTCCGTGGAACTAGTTGCTTGAATAAAGACCTGCAAGCTCAGACGCTTATTCTGCAGTTCTTAGGCAAAACTCCCAGCCAAGACAATGCAACTCCTGCAGCCCTCAATTCAGGCAGAGCAATTTTATATGGAGTTTTGTCTGAAAAAACACTGCTTACCAGCTGCCCAATATAACCTTTCAGGAGCTAAAATAAAGATAGGCAGCCTTCTCTGAACACTGGCCCTCTGCTCTGCTCAAGGTGACTGTTTGAAAACACAGAGCTGGAGATGTACATAGTAAAGCACGCCCCTCTGTGGATGGCATGTGGATTGCTGCACTAGATGTCATCTGATCTGTTGCTGAGCGTGTATGTGTGTGTGAGAGAGAGAGAGAGAATCTGAAGGCATGTGATCAGCATGAAGGAAATACCAATCAAGCTTGTGACACGCTGTCATTTTCCACAGGCTCTGCTGCTGCGCTAAGGACACTTTACCATGAATAGTCAATAGTGTCCAGTTTTCAGGAACGTGGGGATCGTTTATTATTCCAGGGCATATATGCTGCACGATCTGCAAAGGGCCTCTTTCTCTGTCTTCCAGGAGGAAATCAAAATAAATCTGTGCACTCCATCCATAGCCGATGCAGTGCACAGCAGTCTCCACGTGCTCCGTCAGCATAACTCTAACAACCTTCCACTGGAAGTAGAGTAAAACCACACTTCTTAAAGATACAACTTCCTTATTTCTGCTGATGTGTGGAGGAAGGGGATGGTTTCCAAGAAAAGGGAATTAAAAGCCAAGCTGAACATTTTCCTGGTTTGCATCCACTGTTAGTCATCTGCTAACTGATAATGAAATACTCTCATGTGCTCAACTTGAGGAAGTTCAAACAAAGGTTAGTGCCCATGTTCTGTGACCTTAGCTTATAATCATTTCTAATGGCAAAAGTGATTGCCAGCATGCCTGAAATGTGCAAATCAGATTCTGATCTTGGTGCAAATTCAGTCACTCCAACAGAATTCAGCAGAGCTGATTTAGACAAGTGAAACAGAGATCAGAATCTGGCTCTGTGAATCTTTTATTAGCTTCCAAATAGGATTCATTTGTTTATGGCTTGTTTGCCTCAAAATCAAAGACAACCACAGTTTAATGTGGGGCAGGAGAGCACATTCCCATATGGCAAATGGCTTCAAATCCTGCCCATTCCCATTTTGCTCCAACTCTAACCTCCCACTGCTGTTGCTCTGCCCACAAAGATTTTGCACACAAGACGTTTTTGCTAAGAGAAACTGGCTAGTGTGTACAGAGCCTGTCTATGCCTGTGAGAAAGTATATGAGTGGCAGCAAACTTAGCACAGGAAAAGAAAAGGTTTCTGTAAAGATTCCTTAAATATCCATTTCAATGTGGATGCTTTCTTGCTGGTACTGAAATCAGCGGCCAGTACTCTGGACACTTTGTCATTTTAAAGACAAAAGACCTCCACCCAATATGTTATCTAAAGATGTTGCCCAAACTAGACATTTGTGAAGAAATAAGACCCAGTTAGGTTAATATAAAGTAACAATTATACTGTATATTTGTCTTTTATATACAGTACTTTCATTCATAAGGATTCCAAAACAATTTATAAAATGTAACAATCTACATAGAGACTTCCTTTCTTAGGCCAGGGAAATGCAGCTACCTCTGGGATGAAATGTAACAGCTGTTTAGCAGTGCACAGTAGCAGGATGATCTTTGAATTTCAAAACAAACAAGCAAACAAACAAGGAGTCTGGTGGCACTTTTAAAGACTAACAAATGTATTTATCGCAGAAATAATTTCTTTATCACATAAACAGATACATTTCTTAGTCTTGAAAAGTGCTTTTTTTGTTTTCTTGCAGTTTATGCCAGTTACTTTGCTGTGTTTAGTGACTGCCTAATAAAACCCTGGAATACATACATGCTCCTGTACAGCCATGTTTCAGAGCAATTACAAGGGTCAAGGCCTTGGGGGGCTTGCTGAAAGATATGCAGAAATTTAGCAGCCTGTTCTTAGTGGCGCTTACAACATCATAGGAAACACCGTATCATGATAACGCCAATAACATATTGTACCATTTGGTGCTTGCTAAGCAGTTGAGGATATGCCAAGAACCATTTTACAGGGAAACTGCTTTTCCCTGAAGATTGAAAATGTATAAGGGTCTGATCCTACTTCACTTGGGCCGTAAAACTGTGCCTCTAAAGTGACACTGAAATACTGTGGGCCTTGAAATGCAAAGAAAACAAGAGCCAGTTCGCATTAAGACATTAAATCCAGCAGGCTGGGAACTGCAGGACTGAGCCCTCCGAAGTAGTTTTCTGGGGAAGAGGCTCTTTCCATTTGACACCACGGAGCAGTCCTGTCCATGATTACCTCGGGGAGGCTGCATCAGACACAGCGTGCTGTGCTTTGAAGGGGCCGCTCTCTGGGGACTGCCTGCGCCCTACAGAGCTCAGCAGGCGGCTCAGTTTCCAGCTAGCCTGGTTTCCCCACCACAACCTCCACAAACTCTTCCACCTTCCGCTGCAAGCGCTGCAGCCGGCAAAGGGGGAGCAACCGTGCGCGCCGGGCTCCGCGATGCTCATTTCTCCGCAGGGAGCGGATCCCCTTCCACCGCTTCCTTGCACGGGGCAGGATTAAAGAGGGGGGGACGCGCGGGCTGCCTCGGGCACAGCTTGCGAGGCTGGGTGGGATTCAGCGCTGGGTCCGGGCTTTGCTCTGCACCCCCCCCTTCCCGCGGCCCCAGCGCTCCTCCTGACCGAAAGTAACCCTGCCTCTGTCAACACTGCACTGCCAGCTCGCGCCTCGCCCCGCAACCCGGGACCCTCTGCACGCCGAGGGAGCCCAGCCAGGCTGGAGATGCACCGCCCGCTGCTCTCCGGGGTGCGGGCTGGGGGAGGCCAGCAACCCACCCCCAGCAGTCCGTGCATGCAGCGCTAGGTGCAACGGGGGGAGCCGCTGAGTGCATCCTACCCGCTCTGCAAGGCGGATTCTTCTGCTGGCTGCGGGTATAGGCGCTGGGCAAAGGGATGGGACCTTTCCCTGCCCCGGTGTTTTGGCCCCCCCCCCCCCCGCCAACGTAGGCTTGTAAACACCGCCACGGCTCCCACGCAACCAGCAGAAAGAGGAGCCCATGTAAACAGCAGGCTGGTAGGGGCTTATTTACCCTCTCCAGGAGCCAGCTGGAGCGGATGGCATGGGGGAGCCCCCCCACACACACCCCTTTCCACGGTGCTGCAGCAAATCCGGATCCTGCCCCACCGCGGATCGATTCCAGCACGTTCCCACCCCCGCCCATCTCCCAGGGATCGGGGCCCGGGGCGCCCCTCGCTCAGCCCCACCGCGGCCGGGGGCTTTGCGGGCTGTGTGTGTGAGAAACGTCTCTTTGCTCCTTACCTGAACTTTTCTGCACCGACACCAACCAAAACCCCCCACAAAAAAACAAACAAAAACCCAACCCCCTAAAACCCCACTCAAAGCCCAGCACAATCCCCGCGGGCAGCGGCTGCTACCGGCATCCAGAAGCTGCGCAGCGCGGAGCACCCGCAGGGAGGCAGGGGCCCGATTCGCGGCGGCGGCAAGCTGCTGCTGATGTGTCCTTTAGCTCCCCAGCATAGTACTATATCCCCGTCACATGACTGCCTGCCGGGGGCTGAGAGCCGGGGAAGCAGCAGGGGAAGGCTCGAAAGAGGCTCGACCGAAGCCGCGCACCTCATTGGCCCAGCACAAGCAAAGGGGCTGGCCGGAGGGGTTTGTCGTCAATGGAAGCGTCTGTCATCCTATCCTCTCTCTCCCTCTGCTTTCCCCTCCGCCTACTCTGCCCCTCCTGCCCTGTAGAAAAGCCAATAAAGCTGGAGCTGGAATGTTTGGCCGCCTCTCTGCTTACTCCATCTCTGAGCCATGACAGTGGAGATCATGTGAATGAGAAGGAGAAATACCTTGGGGGCATTTGGAGGACTAAAACCTGGAAGAAATCACAGGGAGAATTTTTGTCTGACCCTAGGCTTGTGTTGGGTCAGGGAGAGGAGAGGAGGATGGGTTAAGTGATGTTGTGGCCGGCAAAGATGGAAATGTTCGAGAGCTGTGTCAGTCTTTCTTATGAATGGATATCGAAATCCATGTCACACACTGTCCTTAAGTCAAAGCAAACAAGGCGTCCTGTGGCACTTTTAAACAGGGGTTAAAGTAAGGGGGAATGCACCAGAACACAGTTCCGGGGGCCCCAAATTTGAGGGGCCAGAGTTCCGGGGCCCCTAAAAATAGAAAAATCCAGCGGAACGCATGTTGCGCCCTGCCCTGACTTCTGGCAGGTCCTACGCCCCACCGTTGTTAATCACAATACTTATTGTGTTTGCTAGTTTGTGACAATAATTGCTACAGACATAAACACCATATAAAATCATAAATATTTTTATGGAGTGATAGCCGATGCATGTGGTACTGAGAAGTGGTTGCAAATGCCTGCCTGAGCTGGGGCCCACACATGCATGAAAGGGGCCCAGACAATATAGGAAGGGGGCCTGGAGATTAGGAGGGTTCCGGGGCCCGTCAAATTATACTTTAACCGCCGCTTTTAAAGACTAACACATTTATTTAACGCACGAGCTTTCGTGGGAGAAAATCCCACTTCGTCAGACGCTTTGAAGATAGGGAACTTACAGAATGGAAGGAAATTAAATGCAGGAATGTGTATGACATAGGAGCAAGTCAGCCTGTAACAACAAATCAAAATAGATGTTGAGATTCATTTAATTTCCTCCCATTCTGTAAATTTCCCATCTTCAAAGCATCTGACGAAGTGCAATTTTCTCCCACGAAAGCCCATGCGATAAATAAATGTGTTAGTCTTGAAAAGTGCCCCAGGACTCATTCATTTTCCTGACCTAGACTAACACGGCTATCCCTTTGGAACTTGTCCTTAAGTCCTGCCTTCTTTGCCCATGGCTTCGGATGAGCACTGGGTTGCTGCTGCTCTGGAAGGATGCAGGTGAAACAGGCACTGTGAACACAAGGTTGCAAACCATCCATTAATTTACAGACAGTCAGTAAAAAAAGCACAATTTTAACACTGTAGTAAATCTGTAAATAAATGAAAATGCCCATAAAATTGGGAAGAAATAAAACATATTGTATTTTGACACTGATTATCATAATTCAGAATCGCTTTCTTGTATCATAAAACTACACTGATTGTGACTTTATCATTTTTATTATTGTACATGCCCAAAGAACCTGATTGATCAATTAACTGCAGCTACAATAAGAGCAGAATTCCAAATCCCTGTGTACAGAGTGGCGTGAGTACACACGTTTGAGACATTATTATATTGTCTATGGTACTTTTAGTAATGACAGTAAAAAGTTTAACATGTCAGTAAAATCAAATCAGTTTCAGATCTTCATGTTAGTAAAAACTAAAATGCAAGGTTGGCAGCCTGTGGGAACCCGATCCAATGATTTTAAACAATCCATTTTAGCAAAGATGTTTGAATGCTGGAAAAGGGACCAAATCGAAATTTAAAGCGATGGAGAGTACTTGTTGCTGTGATTAATTGTTTGCGTTAAATATCACCTAGAAACTCCACCTAATGTCAACACCCAACTTTGTTGTTCTGTGCTGAGCAAACATGCTAAACAACAGACACTGCCCCCAGTGGTTAAAGTATAATTTGACGGGCCCCGGAACCCTCCTAATCTCCAGGCCTCCTTCCTATATTGTCTGGGCCCCTTTCATGCATGTGCGGGCCCCGGCTCAGGTAGGCATTTGCAACCACTTCTCAGTACCACATGCATCGGTTATCACTCCATAAAAATAGTTATAATTTTATGTGGCGTTTATGTCTATAGCAATTATTGTCACAAACTAGCAAACACTGCATCACACAATAAGTATTGTGATTAACAACGGTGGGGTGCAGAACCTGCCAGCAGCCAGGGCAGGGTGGAACATGCGTTCCGCCGGATTTTTCTACTTTTA
Organism: Pelusios castaneus; assembly: GCA_007922175.1. Lineage (NCBI taxonomy): Eukaryota > Metazoa > Chordata > Testudines > Pelomedusidae > Pelusios > Pelusios castaneus. Next base: position 10,475,052 of record ML685770.1, read on the forward strand.
GGGGCCCCGGAACTCTGGCCCCTCAAATTTGTGTGCCCCGGAACTGTGTTCTGGTGTTTTCCCTCTTACTTTAATCCCTGACTGCCCCCCAGTGAACTTATCTCCTCAAGAGACAAGGCAGAAAAAGGGTCTGAGAAAGAAGCATGATTTTCCCCACTTGTCAGATGGGGAAGCTAAGGCATGGAGAGATTAAGCCATTTGCTCAAGTCATACAGAAAGTGTGTGGTAAAGTCAGGATATAAAACCAGATTTCCTGAGTCCCAGTCTTAACTACCAGAGCATCCTTGCGCTCAGATATTTTTAAACGCCTGCTAACAAAATGCTCAGTACTGTGACAGGCACAAAATACAGACTGTTCCTATTTTGAAGAGGTTGTGGCTTAAACAAGACAACTCAGACACAGAACAGAGAGAACACACTGGGAAACTGCTCTTGTGGACTTGATTCTTGCAAGCATCACCAAAAGAGCCGTTAGGTAGCATATGAATGGACAAAGGGTAATGGCTTGGTGAACTAAGGCTGGGAAGATGTCCTAACCATAAAGTTGGGTTAGAAAAAGGAGATGAAGCCAGCTGTGTGTAGAGGTGGATGGATGAGGCACAGAGGCTGGCTTCATTAGGGAGTGGAGAAGGCAAGAGATGATACAGTAAAAGACCAGATCAGCTATACAAAGCCTACGTGAAGATAAGATTAAACTTGTGGCAAAAACTGGGTGGGGAGGAGAGTTAAAAGAATACAAAGGAAGAGTTTTAAAGAGTACTTATTTTTGTTACAAATATTATTATAATACATTTGTTAAAAGTGAAAACAATAAAACCATTTTTCATAATTTATGATCAGTTTTCCTTGTGGTGGGTTTGGGTTGGTTTTTTGCATGTCAGCAGTTTACCCACTGAAACTAGACTGAAGTCTCATTTTCCAGCTGTCCTGTACAACTACTGCTGTGTTTCCATTTCCAGCATTGCTGGGGTAGGTTTAAATTTAAAAAAGTGTTTTCACTGGAAAATATAAGAAAACACACACACACATATATAGTTCCAGAAGGGTAGCTGTGTTAGTCTGTGTACAGCAGAAATGAGAATCCTGTGGCACCTTAAAGACAAACAAATTTCTTTGGGCATAAGCTTTCATGGGCTCCAAACCACTTCATCAGATGCATTGTTAGTATTTGGGTGCCACTGTTTCCACTTATATATACATATTTTAATGAATAGTACACACAGAGAGAGATTTGATATATGTGAAAATATCAAGGGCTAAATTCTCTGCTAGCATAACTCCATTGACTTCAATGGGTTAGGGTTAGGGTTAGAGTTACACTAATGGAGTTACACTAGCCAGGAATTTGGCCTCAAATATTTTTAGCCGTATTTTATCCACTTTTTATCCACTTTGCAAATTCCCTGCTCCATTGTTTACTTTAAAGTTCAAGTTCTATATTGCTGGGAGTGGATGAAACTCACCACCATCCACAGATATCTGTACAAGCTAAATTCCAAGACCTCAAAGTAGGATCTAAGGGGATTTACATAGGCTTCCTGGCAGCTCCGCTGTGCAGATGTGAAATTTACACTCATTGGGTGCGTCTACACTTACAAATTAAGTCGATTTAAGGAGGCTTAAGTCAACTTAATTTACTCCGCGTCTACACTGGACTTTCCTTAATTTGTCCTAAGCTGCTCCTTAAATTGAATTAAGGAAAAGTTAGTTTGAATTAATAACACCTCATTTTAATTTGAACTAGCGCTTAAATTGACTTATTAAGTCGACTTAAGCCAGTGGAGATATGGAGTAGTGCCTAAGTGGACCTTTTTAAATCGACTTAAAACGTTAATGCCCCAACTAAAATGTGAACATTTTTCAGCCTGATTGTTTTGTGCTTCTGCCATATTTCAAGCCCCAGCTGTTTCCCACTTGCATTACTACAAACTCTTAAGAAGCAACTGAAGCAAATAGCCATTTAGCAAAGCAAAGGGTCCTCATGCCGGATCAATTACCTGCACCTTTCCATGTGTTTCGCAGCCACTTTTAATGACAGAAGCACAAAACAATCAGGCTGAAAAATGTTCAAATTTTTGTTGGGGCATTTATAACTTCAAGGCTCCAAAATCAATAATTTCTACGTTGCACAAAATGAATAGGTTTCCCCAGCTGAGATCTTGTGGTCCACGTTTTTCAGCACCAAGACATATTTTTTCAGCCAGCTACAAAGTGGACTGATAATGGAAAACCAACAAGCCCTCTAGCACAACGGTGATGTTGTGATCACATTAATTTGCAGTCCTTGAACATTAGCAGATAAGAACCGCCAGTCCTCTTAGTGCTCCAGTAATATTGACACAAAGAATATGTTTATCCTCTACTGCCGTATTTCAGTCCAAGGTGGAAACAGCAACAGTAAACTCAGGGCCTAATTTCTTTGGCGTCACAAGGGCATCTGTGCAATAGAGGCAGCATTAATTTATTTTATTCTGCTGGTTTGGAAATGATGTTGCCTTTTGGTGTCTGAGGCACAGGCTCAGTGGGAGACAAGAAGGAAGAAGCCCATTTCGGTTTGTTATATTGGGGCTCTCTGGAAAACCAAAGCAGCTTAAGACTTGAGCAGAGGTTCTTAGTGTCCCAAAGGCTTTATTTATTCAGATGCTGAGAGACACAATCTAAGCAAATTTTCTAGATGTCATTTTTCCTGGGTGTACATTAGGTCCATTTCTGCCACCACATTTACATGCACAAGACCCTCTTTTGCTTTAATGTGAGTTCCATGCAGAGGCGGCCTTTGGCTATTGGGGGCCCTAGGTGAAGGCCCATTGTGGGGCCGCTATAGGCCTGCAGGGCCCCCCTCTGTGACCCTGCCTCCCCCACCACTCTGGCCCCAGATCCCCCCACGTGGCCCTGGCCCCTTGGGCCAGCTTCTCCTTCTGCTGCGGACCCAGGCAGACGTGATTTTTGGGGTAGGCGATGGGGCCCCTTGTAGCTCGGGGCCCTAGGTGTGCGCCTGCTTTGCCTACCCCAAAAGCTGCCTTTTTTCCACGGGTATATCTGAGAGCGAAACAGGAACCATTAACATTATGAACACGCAGGGGGTCTTTTCACTCTTCCCAGCGCTATGGATCCATTTCTAAAGTAATGGTTGAAATGTTCTGTCCCTGGCTCTGTTGAATTGAACTTGATGTGATGTCAAACTGAGCCTGAGCTCTTTGAATCTTTGATTCCCAAGCAGCACTAGACTGATTTCTCCATGTAACTGGTGAGGTCCAATTTGAGAGAAAATAAAAGCAAAAATAATAGATCAGCCCTGGTCAGAACTATCCCTTGTGGAAATGAGCTGAGGGATGGATGTAAGAGTTGCAAACATTTGCAATCACTCTGAGGGGATTTTTATACAATCCGTATGTCAACTCTACAGTGTTGAGGAAAACAGAGTAGACTGGAAGATATGAAGGAACAATCTCACTGAGGCGGCTGACTTGTGTTCAGTAGTGTGAGTCTGTTGTAAGCTGTGCTTCCCTGCCTTCTCCTGGATACAACATGCCATACCTAGACATGCGTATTCAGAAACTCTTTGCAGAATTTGGGGGAATTGATCCTTTTAGCAAACTGGGAAAAGGCCAGTGGATTTGGAAACACAGTGTTTATTTGACTGAGCAGCTATGACTGTGTTGTGTCCATCCTGCATTGCCAATACTGGCTTGGTATAAAGTGGAAAACTAATTTTCCTGGACTTCCCAAGACAATGCAAATGTTTTCAAGAAAGAGCTTCCTTTCCGGCTGACTGTTCTTTGTGGATTCACGTGGAAGTGAGGAATCATAGAATCATAGAATCATAGAATAATAGGGTTGGAAGGGACTTCACGAGGTCATCTAGTCCAACCCCCTGCTAAAAAGCAGGACCACTCCCCCTAAATTATCCCAGCCAGAGTTTTGTCTAACCGAGCCTTAAAAATCTCCAAAGATGAAGATTCTACCACCTCCCTAGATAGCCCATTCCAATGCTTCACCACCCTCCTCGTGAGAAAGTTTTTCCTAATATCCAACCTTGACCTCCCCAGCTGTAATTTGAAACCATTGCTCCTTGTTCTGTCCTCTGTTACCCTCGAGAACAGCCTAGCTCCCTCCTCTTTGGAGCAACCCTTCAAGTAGTTGAAGGTTGCTATCAAATCTCCCCTCAGTCTTCTCTTCTCTAGACTAAATAAGCCTAGTTCCTTCAGTCTCTCCTCATAAGTCATGTGCCCCAGCCCCCTAATCATTTTTGTTGCCCTCCGCTGGACTCTTTCTAATTTGTCCACATCCTTTCTGTAGTGGGGAGCCCAAAACTGGACACAGTACTCCAGATGCGGCCTGACCAGTGTCGAATAGAGGGGAATTATCACATCCCTCGATCTGCTGGCAATACTCCTACTGATGCAGCCTAATATGCCATTGGCCTTTTTGGCAACAAGGGCACACTGTTGGCTCATATTCATCTTCCCGTCCACCATAACTCCCAGGTCCTTTTCTACAGCGCTGCTACTTAGCTGATCGGTCCCCAGCCTGTAGCAGTGCATGGGATTTTTCCGTCCTAAGTGCAGGACTTTGCACTTGTCTTTGTTGAACCTCATGAGGTTTCTTTCGGCCCACTGTTCCAATTTGTCCAAGTCTCTCTGGATCCTGTCCCTGCCCTCCAGAGTATCTACCATTCCCCCCAACTTGGTGTCATCCGCAAACTTACTAAGCACGCAGTCTATTCCATCATCAAGATCATTAATGAAGATGTTGAATAGAACCGGCCCCAGGACCGACCCCTGGGGCACTCCACTCGTTACCGGTTGCCAACCAGACATCGAGCCATTGATTCCTACCCGCTGAGCCCGTTGATCTAACCAGTTTTCGATCCACCTTACGGTCCACTCATCCAACCCATACTTCCTTAACTTGCCAACGAGAATGTTGTGGGAAACCGTATCAAAAGCCTTGCTAAAGTCAAGGTATATCACGTCAACGGCTCTTCCCGCATCCACAAATCCAGTCATCTCATCATAGAAGGAAATCAGGTTGGTCAGGCACGATTTGCCCTTGGTGAATCCATGTTGACTGTTCCTGATCACTCTATTTTCCTCCAAGTGTTTCAGGATGGATTCCTTGAGGACCTGCTCCATGATTTTCCCAGGGATTGAGGTGAGGCTGACCGGTCTGTAGTTCCCCGGATCCTCCTTTTTCCCTTTCTTAAAGATAGGTACTATATTTGCCTTTTTCCAATCCTCCGGGACCACCCCCGTTCGCCACGAGTTCTCAAAGATAATGGCCAGCGGCTCTGCAATCACTTCCCCCAACTCCCTCAGCACCCTCGGATGCAGTTCATCTGGCCCCATGGACTTGTGCACTTCCAATTTCATTAAGTGTTCCCTAACCTGACTTTCCATCACTGAGGGCCACTCTTCTCTCCAGTCCGCGTTACCCCGTGTAGTAGCCTGGGAGCTGGCCCGCCCTGTGAAGACTGAAGTAAAAAAAGCATTGAGTACTTCAGCCTTTTCCGCATCATCCTCCACGAGGATGCCTGCCCCATTCAGTAAGGGACCTACACCACCTCTGATCCTTTTCTTGTTGCTGATATACTTATAGAATCCCTTTCTGTTATCCTTCACATCTCTTGCTAGCTGCAACTCCAATTGTCCTTTGGCCTTTCTGATTTGATCCCTGCAGTCCCGAGCAATATCTTTATACGCCTCCCTTGTCATCTGTCCAAGCTTCCACTTCTTGTAAGCTTCCCTTTTATGTTTCAGCTCCCCGCAGAGTTCCCTGCTAAGCCACGCTGGTCGCCGTCCACATTTGCTGTTCTTTCTGCACATCGGAATGTTATCTTCCTGTGCCTTTAACAGGGTTTCTTTAAAATACAGCCAGCTGTCTTGGACACCTTTCCCCTTCAGATCAGCTTCCCATGGGACCCTGCCCATCAGCTCCCTAAGGGAGCCAAAATCTGCTTTTCTGAAGTCCAGGGTATGTGTTCTGCTTCTTTCCTTCCTTCCATTGATCAGGATCCTGAACTCTACCGTCTCATGGTCGCTGCTGCCCAGGTTGCCATTTACTTCTACTTCCCCGATCAATTCTTCTCTGTTTGTGAGCAATAGGTCTAGAGGTGCAAGGCCCCTAGTTGGTTCCTCCAGCATTTGTACTAGGAAGTTGTCTTCAATATTCTCCAAAAACTTCCTGGATCGCCTGTGCACTGCTGTATTATCTTCCCAGCAGACATCAGGATAATTGAAGTCCCCCATAAGAACCAGGGCCTGCGACGATCTGGAAACTTCTGTTAGTTGTCCATAGAACGCCTCATCCACCTCCTCTTTCTGGTCTGGCGGTCTGTAGCAGACACCCACCACAACATCCCCCTTGTTGCATTCTCCCCTAAACTTAACCCATAAGCTTTCAACCATCTTGTTTCCACTTTCATAGTGGAGCTCCGAGCAGTCGTACAGCTCTTTTACATATAACGCTACTCCTCCCCCCCTTTTTCCCTGCCTGTCCTTCCTGAACAATTTATATCCATCCATGGCAGTGCTCCAGTCATGCAAGTTATCCCACCACGTTTCTGTTATTCCAATTATATCATAGTTCCTTGTCTGTGCCAGTACTACCAATTCTTCCTGCTTGTTTCCCAGGCTCCTCGCATTTGTGTACAGGCACCTAAGATACCGGGCCCATTGCCCTACTTTGCCCTGTCGATTCTCCCTCCTGTCGCATCTTCCCCCTTGCAATTTCTTCTGGTGTCGTCCTTCCCCACTCACCTGAGGTATTATGACTTTATCAAGAAATAAACAATTATTTGACCCCTGCCCCCAGTTCCAACTACCCCCTCTTTTATTCCTGCTGTTACAGCCCCAGCATCCCCCAAGTTCCATCCCTTCCCCCAGGTTTCCCTCAGTTTCACTTACCTGTGGGTGTTGGTCATCTTCCCCCTTCGGACCTAGTTTAAAGCCCTCCTCACCAGGTTAGCCAGTCTGCTTCCAAATACGCTCTTTCCCTTCCTGGATAGGTGGAGTCCGTCTCTGCCTAGCAGTCCTTCTTCCTGAAACAGCACCCCATGGTCGAGGAAGCCAAAGCCCTCCTGGTAACACCATCTCCGCAGCCAGGCATGGGAATGGGTACGGTCAGATGGGGTGCAGAGCGTCTCACCTCACCCAAAATGGAATCATACCCTGAGACTGTGGTCATGGGGTTCACGCAAAAAAAAGTGGCCTCAGTCCAGTTTACGTGGCCACATCAGGGCAAAAAATAGCATTGTAACTGGCACTCATTAGCCCCAGTTTCAGTGGCGAGACCAAACATTGGATGGAAAAGGAAACTGAACTCCCCTCTCACCTGGAAATATGAGCTCTCCTGGTCAACTAACAGGTGGAGCAGAGTGGGAAGCTTGAGGAAGCTGTGCTGAACCTCTTAGGAGGATCACCGAAATGGAAGGGATAGGCCTGAATTGCCAGGGTGTTCAGATCTGAGGTCAGACTGAGAACTTTGGTTTCAGGACTGTTAACACACTGGGCAATCAATTCACTGACAATGACTGAATAACTCCGGGGGATTGATTTCATACTTAATAAACATAAATGAATCCAATAATTACTGCAATTCCTCTTGGAATTAATGTGGTTGATTTCATCATTCCTTTTTTGACCACCAACCGTGCAAAATGACACCAGCACTGCTCTGTGAATAGTGGTTTTAGTAAATTGCTGGCATGGTAAAGAGAGCAAAGGAGTACCAACCCTTAGTCTGCATTTTGCTAGGTCGTTGGAGAATCCATTTGAGTGACGAAAGCAGTAAGATATACCCAGTTCTCTGTGGCACACCAGACATGTGAACTTTCTTCCTGCAGATGATATTTTGTATGCAGTGTGGTTGTAGACAGGATGCACCTGGGATATTAGAGTGACAAGCTAGTAATGACTTTTATTGCCCCAACTTCTGTATAAGCTCAGAAGCTTGTCTCTCTCACCAGCAGAAGTTTGTCTAGCAACTGATACGTTCAGTACCAAAGACAAGCAAAAGCCATATCCTTCACATTGTGGAGGGGCAACAGGCAAGTGCTTTGTCATGCTTCTCTCCTCAACACTATTGAAGATGTAGCACTTGGAGGAAGATTGAGAGCATGACAACAGGAAACATGAGCTATCCAAATTCACTGGCCAACTTCCCTACCGTTACGGTAGGGCAGGAACCAGGGACACTATTGGAGATTGCAGTGGCAGCCAGTCAGCAGTTCCACTGGTTCTCCCCAACTTCAGGGGAGAGTTTCTTTGCTTCTCCAAACCCAGCACAAATCCCTTTTACTAAACTTTGTGCTGGGGTTAGGATCTGGGGGACAGCTGTATCCTTGTTTCTTCCCAACCCCTTCCTTCCTGGATTTCCCAAGAAAGTTTAAATATTTACAGGAAAGAGCTGCTTTTCTGGCTGGTAATTCTTTGTGGATTCGCGTTCAAGGGAGGAATGGACCAGATACCTTCTTATCAAACATCTTATCAAAGCAAGGACATTAAACACAGCATTTCCAGTCACCCTGGAAAAAGAAAGAAGAACCCAACTTCACTGCTGGAATAAACAACACTGCTTCTGCTCTTCAAAGAAATAAAATTAAATGAATGATGAGCTATAATGCTCTGAGACTAAGGCCCTCACTTGTTTTTTAAAGTTAATATTTCATATATATTTTTCTGCTCTGCTTTACATCTGTTCAGGCTCTGTGCTCCTGGGGGATCAATTACCCACTTAACAGTCATTCTGAAGCCCAGTTTTAGTATTTGGCAAACCCAATTCTTCCAAACTAGTTTGCAAAGAAATGCCTTGCTTCAGAACAGCCCCGCTAGCTGGAGTTTCTGTTCAGTTTTCTGCACACTGTTCAGTTTTCTTTTATTGCACTGCTATTGAAAGGTGATTGTTTGTCACAGAGTGGATAGTCTCACTATAATATTAAAAAAATATCCCAGGAGATTTTTTTTATTCAAAAATACATTGTGATGTAATCTTGTATTTTTGCCCCTTGCTGGTCTTTAGAAGCAACTGAGTCAATCCACAAAGTACAGATGCAGACCAGATTCATTCTTGCCCAAAGGTCAGTGATATTCACATCCAGTGTTTTCAAGTCTATTATTAGACTTGCCATGGAGTTGAGGTTCAGACTATTACTGGTCCAACCTAGAGTTTGAGGGTGTTCAGATCAGAGAGTTTGCTTTGGGACAAGTTCAGATTTATGATCAACAACATGAACTACGAATAAGAAATTTTCTTTGATATACTGACCCCATGGCCAAAAATTCTACCTTTGATGGCTTTCTTGTAGCACCTCTGTAGTCAGTGGACTCAACAGATGTAACTGAAAGGTGAATTTTCCAGGAGACATTGCAAGGGTGGGAGTGGCTATGGTCTAGAGACCAGCAAACATGGCTGGGAGTGAAGCATTCTAGTTCCTGTTCCCAGTATTTCTGTTTTAACCTATTGTGTAACCTGAATGAAAGCACTTCACGTCTCTGTGCCTCAGTTTTCCCCATCTGTAAACTAGGTATAAAAGTATTGACCCACCTTACAAGAGGATTTTGAGACATAATGGATGTTCAAAAAATGCTTTGAGATTATGATAATGATAAAATACTTCTGGAGGTTATTTCTTAGTACAGAAATAACACAGGGTTGCTGTATTCTATTGAATAGGAGGCCATAGACACCTTTCAAATTTATTTAACATTTTCTTTTTTTAATTGTTGCTGCCTAGTGGCTATGTTAATTTAATTTATCATTCCTGAAAAGAAAAACTACTCCAAGATGGCTCTGAACTACACGGTTCAGAAGTGGGTTGTCAGTTTTCCAAAGTGTGGTAAAGCAGATTTTGTATTGATCCACTAGCTGGGTCTCAGCAACAATGTTTGGACCCAGATCCGGCCTTTCCCAAATGTTGGTGAAGTGTTCAGATTTGGCATTTTGGCTTGGGCTTGCATCTCACTCAAAGCAAACTGCAGAATAAACATACTGTTTGGATTCTCTGCATATTTCTAGAGTTCACCCCATCAACAACGTGTTTAAGTTCCTACAATTAAGCACTAATCAGGCTAACTTGTGGATAAATGAACTCTGCTATCATTGCAATTATCTTTTGTAAGAATTCCTGTCTCGATATCACAATCCTGAACGTAAATATGGAATCATTCCACTGCGTTCATTTTCTGCTCTGAAAATAATGAAGCATTGTACAGGGCCTGTTTCTCATTGCCTGGGCTGACTGCTTAAGACACGTGAATTCTCCTTTAATCCACAGAGACAAGAGAGGAGCATAACTCTTCAATGAATCAGGAAAAATGGTGGGGTGTGGTAGAAGGACTGGTTATGAGATCCAATGACTTTCACCTCTAACTCACTATTCTGAAGGCAGCCCAGGTTGGTAGTGATCAAAAGTGCTGGATGCATCTGATGGCTTTGGAGTGAACTATGTGAAAATAATTTGGTAGGTCTAAGCCCAGCTCTCCATGGTACACAGGATTTGTCTACATGGGGAATTATTGCTATTATTATAGCTATTCCTGATTAACTCCATGTGTGGATATTCTTATTCCAAATTAATTCAATCCCTTTGGATTGGGTTAATTTGGAATAAAGTATTCTTATTCCAGAATAAGAGCATCCACACATAGAGCTAAGCAGGGCTTTTTTGTGTGTTGGTACTCAGGAGTACTGAGTATCGGCACCTTTTTTTCACAGCGATGCGGTCCCAGGTCCCTGGCTGAGTACCAGCACCATTTTTAAAAACAAAAAACGCACTGGAGCTAATCAGAAGTAGTTAATCTGCTTTAAATTCTCACCTTACCTTATTCTGGATATGTTTTCATGTGTAAAACAAGCCCACAGAAATACCAACACTATTGATGCTAACATGCAATCTTCCAAGAAGTCTCAGCATTGAGAGTCCATTACAGGGATCTCAGGTCAAGTATTCCCAGTATTCAAGCTGTTCAATTTTGAGGATTTGGGTCAGTTCTGTTTCCATTTTTGTTTGTATGTTTGTTTGTTTGTTTAAAACCTTTTTTTAAAATCTATGTTTTAGTACTAAACCATTAAAACTGATTCTTTAAAAAACACACACATGCACAAAACATTAGTAGATTTGCTTTACACTCTTTCATGCATGTGTGCCCTTTTTGAACTTCTCTTACCTGGGACAATGAAAACAAATTAAACATATTCATTTTTGTTTCTAATCAGTTTCTAGTCCATTTACTCTTCTGATTCTTGTGCACTAAACTGTGTTCTCGTGTTCAGAACTCAGGGAGACCACTGCAGAGTGTTTATATCTGTTTAAAGAAAAATATGCTTTCCATAGACATTTTAACTCTTGGAAACTTTCTAATTGGTCTTCGGTTTTGTAAAGGCTTCTTTTTACAGCTTCAAAATTTGTGACCCCAGATTTGACCTCTCGGTGCCCTATAAGAAGTAGCTGTGAAATATCTGGGCTTTCTGGGTGCTGATCTGCAAATGAGAAACACCAAGTACCCTACTTTGTTTCTAAGTCTATGGCTGGAACGATCAAAATGCAACATGGACTAGAGTAGACAAATATGCCACTGATTGTGGATGGAATCAGAAATGCGATTTTATTGGTAGAGGGCTAGAATCATAGAATCTTAGGGCTGGAAGGGACCTCATGAGGTAATCTAGTCCAACCCCCTGCTAAAAGCCCAGTTTAAACTGGATTTGGCAGGTAGAAAGCAGGGGATGGCATGGCTGTGAAAGGCCGGCACCACCCCAGCAGTAGTGGGGCAATTGAGAAGCTGGCTGGACTAATGTGGTCCTTGATACACTGATTCATTGCATCCATTGAACATCTTCTATTGGCAGGATCCTGGGTACCCACAGATCCAGCCCTGGCATAATTTCTCAGGGAGGGTGGTGGCAAAAACATGAACTCTCCTTCCCATGGTGGAGAGATGCCGGGAGGTGTCTGTCTCGTCCCTGTGTCACCAGGGATGAATCATCCACAGAGGAAGAAGTGAGATTTGGCGATTGCTTCACTTTTAGCAAAACAATCCACAACTGCTGCCCTTTAACCGTATCCTCTCTCTTCGTCACCATTAACCTCAGCAGAATTTTAACCAGTAGTGACTGTCTGGAGTTGGCCGTTAGGAGAGAACAAATTTTTGCTCCTTTGATTCTTCACAAGGAGATAACTCAATAGTCTATCTCCAGCAACTTACTAACCCTGGCGATTTATGGCCCGCCCACCCTCATGCCATGTGTTGCACTTTCATGATAACCACATTAGCCTGGGTGGTTATCATGAAAGTGCAACATATGGCTTGAGGGTAGCCCAAGCCCAGAAAAGGCTAGCAATAGCTCTGGATTCTTATATCTACTGCTGCCCAGGTTGAAGCCAGATCACAATATTCTCTTTAAAGAGCAATTTCCATCCACTTTCAATCCCAGGTTTCATGACCGCTGGAGCAGCTGGAATTTGCAAGAGGGGGCCGATCGTGTAAGTAGACATCCTTCCACTTACAAAGCAACTTGAGCCATCTGCACTGCCATTTGGTAACCTATTAATCGTGCTGCTTGGATCCAGCTGTCATGGGCCGTGTGATTTCTGCTGTGCAGCAGCAACAGCCATCAGGCTCAGAGACCTTAGCTCTGCCAGTGTTGAAATGATGAACAATATTGCAGATTTTTACATCATTCTGGCAGGATCAAGCTCAGCCATTTCTCCAAAGCAGGGATTGCACACTGTGCCCTGGAGAGCTGAGATATTGTGCAAGAGCAGATGTTAAAAGAGAGTCTGCTGAAGAAGCAGGTTCAGGGCGAACCCGAACAATGTCTGGTGGCGTCTCTTACAGAGGGAAACACGGCTGTTGCTATATTGACTTTTACTTGCTGGAGAGGTGTGACTTTGACCACTTGCGCAATGAAAAAAATAAAATATCAATCACGCACATGTACTTAATGTCGGCCTTGCCAAGCCAACCCAAATGTTTTACAAGAAGAAGAAGAAGAAAATCCAACAGATAAAGGGCCCCGTCCTGCCAAGTGCGGCCAAAAGGTCCACTGACTTCAGCACCTCTCTGGAGGTGCTCAGTACCTTGCCAGATCAGCCCTTCAGTGAATAGAAACATCTGACCATAAGACAGCAAGTAAAGCCAAGACGTTGTGTCAAAGTCTCCCTTGAATTAAGAACTTTTAAAAAGTGTAAGATCTGAGGCCTTGGGGGGGGGGGGGCAAGAGGGGTTGTTTTGGTTTGTTTTTGTTTTGGCTAAGCAATCACATTAGGAGAAATAGCAGCCATAAGCTAAAACCCAGGATGTCACATCTTCAACATTCCTGAAATTACAACAGGACAATGTAATATCAAGCTGTTAAGAAGATGCTGCTATCCTACTAGGACCTACCGCCACCAGACAAGACATAGATCTTAAGATGTTTAAAGAAAACGTTGAGAGCGTTCCGTCTGGCAAGGAATCACTTATCAACAGTTGTGGTTGTAAAAATCTACACTTCTTATTGTTTTGTCTTTATGGTTCCCACTTCTCTATTGTGGTTTCTGTCTGGTTCTTTGGTTGTTTCTGTCTGTTGCATAACTAAGTGTGCAATATTTAAATCAATTAAGGGGGCCTGGTGTGATTGGTTAAAGAATCATTTTGCATTATATTAGGACTGGTCAAAGAATTATTTTGTAATATTTTAGTAAAATGATTGGTGAAGGTATAGTTAAGCAGGACTCAAGTTTCACTATAAAACTGGGGTCCAAGAGGGAGATCTGCTGGGAAAAAAGAATAAGAAGAAGGCAAGACCTGAAAGAAGAAGAGGAACTGAACTCCAGGACACAGCCCAGAGCTGTCAAACTTCAACATCCTGTCAATCACACCATGCAGAAGTTGGAGCCTTCAGATGATCTAATCCTGATTATCCCTCAGGAGAAGTTTGTCTGCCTTATTGGGAGTGTTGAGCATTGTATGCGTACTGTGTGTTTCGGTAATTATCAAAAAATACAAGTTAATGATATTACTGTGTAAGGCTACCTCAAGTCTTGTGTAAAGCTGCTAAAACAGAGATGTCAAACATGCGGCCCGCAGGCCAAATGCGGCTGGTGAACCTCTTCCATCCGGTCCACGGCTGCACTTGGCGGGACCACACTCTCTCTCTAATAGTGGTGGGGAGGGTATCGCGGAGCACATTTTCATATACACAGCATTCTGCGAAGCCGCAAGAGTGCCCTAGTATTTTGATTTATGGTATGGACGGCCCACTTAAAGTACATTTAAGTCAAATCTGGCCCTGCCATAGGAAATGAGTTTAACACTCTTATGCTAAAAGGTCCTGCAAACCCACAGTCAAGTATACCAAGAGTTCTATGAATTGGAAAAGGGTGTGGGTACTTAAATTAACCAGAGTATGCCCTGAGCCCTAAGAATTGGGTATAGGTGACCCTGAGGCCTAGAATGTTACTTGGGTAAGGGTGGGTGCCTTTTCCCCCAAAACCTTACAGATTGGGAAAGGGTGGGGTGCCTTAACTGGGTTATACCTTGGGTCCTAAGGATTTGGGTAGAGATAGGGTCTGAAGAGCGTGTGGTGAACAGAACCTGAGGTAAATTGAGAGCTTTGTGGTCAACCTTAGAGTTAAATGGAAGGAGCACTCCAGGGATTCAGGGACAAAGTCTCTAGTTACCCCAGCAAACCCAGCTGGCTGGAAGAAGACCTGGTTTGTAATCGCTTTGAAACAGGGGCCATCTTTTTATTGTGTGTGTGTGTACAGTGCCTAGCACAATGGAATCCTGGTCCATGATGACTAGTGCTCCTAGGCACCATGGTAATACAAATAATAATCATTCAAATGCCCTGACAACGGACCCATTGATAGACACTCAGCTGGACTCAAGGTCAAGCAAAAGGAGGCCAAAGATATTCTGAGGGGTTGTGGAAACTCTCACAGAGCTTGAATCACTTCCTGCAGCAGTGCTCCAGAAGAGGAAGCCACTGCAGTGAGGAAGATGGAAGATGATTGTCTAGAGCCCTCCAAGTACAGTGCTGTGTCTAATATGTCTGACAGAAGAGGGGTTCTCATCTGGCTTGTGACACTTCTGAATGATGAGGAAAAGTGTTACATACAGTTTTTAAAAGAAGGGAAATTGGTAATAATAGGAAAATTAAGGAAGCAGTTCAGTTAAATGCTGGTGCTTTGATAAAAAGGGCTATAAAAAGATTGTTATAAATTTAAGGCAGGTGAGGCCAGAGCATCATAGTGTCTAGTGAAAGCCCATCTCCCAATTTGGAAAATGCAGCAGGAGAGGCACTAAGATGAAAGGGCAGAACTTGGACGTATAAAGATAAGCCCTGTCTAGATCTAAGCAGTCAAAAAAATATGAATCTGGCTATTAAATATGTAATAGGAACTATGAAATGCATGGGAACAGTGGGCACTGGCTCAAATATAACAGTTATTACACCAGACATGCTAAAACAGCTGGGAAATAGGAGATTCTGAACTGACCCACCTATTTAGTCTTAAATGGGAACAGTGAACACTTCAAAATTTGGGGAAACTGAGTTGGAAAATTGTACCTCTAGAATTTGAGCAAGAAGTCAGGAGAGACAATATAGTGGATGAGTTAATAATTGGTTTGTGTTTCATTACGGTTAATAATGTACTATAGAATGTATTATACATGTCAGGAACAGGAGCTACCGGGTCCAGGCCAGGGAGATCAGGGTTACTCTTACTTGAAGGGACAGAAAGAGTGGAGCCTGGAATTTTATTGGGAAAACAGAGGGATCAGAAAGGTTCTGGTTGGGTTGGGTTGGGTTGAGAAAGAAAGAAAGAAAAACAGTGGAAGACTTTGATAAAGCATCCAAATCAAACCTGTCATACACACCCTAAAAGAGGGGACAGGAGAAAGACATCTACAGCAAGATAGAGACATTGGTCTGTTCCAGTTTGGCAAGTCCTGTGTGCCTCTAGTCCAGTAACTTGCCTCCAGCAGTAGCCAAATTTGGATGCTTGAGGGGAAAATCTTCATTAGCATCCCAGTTCCGACCAGGCATAGTACAACACTTGTGGGTGTTTTGGTCCTGTTAGTATAGCTACAGAACTATAGTGGTGCGGACATTCTATTTATAAGCCTATCTGATGTCAGCTAAAACTGCACTTTCTATAGATTGTACATCAAGTACACAAGAAAATACTCAGGCTGAGGGGAATGAATTAGTACAGGTTATAGAAGCAGTATCTTCTTAATTCAATACATCTGGTTAAGCAGCTGGCCCCCTGCCCAGACCTTCTCACAAGTTCGCTGAAAGCCAAGAGGATCACTTTACTAACAACAATGTGAGAAGGAAGGTTTGAGAATGCTATTTTCAATAGGCCTGACTTATTAGCTGGAGAATTCTTACCCTTGAAAAAAGTCCAAAGCATTACTCATACATGCTTCGCATAATAGATTAACAGAACATCTTAAGGGTTAACTCTCCCTATGTAACTATTATAAGTTAGCCAGAATACAGATTATTAAGGGAAAAGTCCCTGAGAAAAGGCAAAAAATGATATTTTATTTTAACTAATGTTCTAGTTTGCACCAGTTCTTTCTGGGTCTGATTTTATATGGAGACAGAATTGCTGAGGTGAAGTGAGTTAGCTTCTTTTCTGCTTAGCGTGCTGTTCCGATTTCTGTCACTCCTTGGAAACTTTTTCTTTGTTTAACAGAAGTGAAATGTTGCTGTATATTATTTGCTGTGACTGTGCACACAGTCCACATGTACCTTAACCCTGAGATGGCAGCAGCCATCTTAAATCTGCATTCACTATTAAAAGAAATGCAAGAGTTTTGTTGCTGACCTGCAGCTGTGTTCCTTTAATGATCTGAGAGTCTATTTATCACCCCTCTCACCATCACCCTTGTTACAAGATCTTTCGAGGGCTGGATATTTAAATTACATACAGATTTATCATTTATGAACCACTGACATGTGAATATATATGCCCTTCTGGTGTGCCAAGTCACAACCTTGCCTTAAATTCCCCAGTTACTAAACATTTCCCCAGATATTAAGCTGCATTCACGTCTTTTAATTACACATATATGAGCCACCTAATCATGTAGGGGAAAGCAGGTTGGCTTGACAGCAGCAAAGAGCTTTTGTAGCAATTATTCCCCTTATCTCTGAGCAGGGCAGTGACCCACAGGACAAACCACAGATAGGAAAACCATAGGCAAAGCAACCTTAAATGTAATATTTACCTAAGAGGAAACATTTCACTGGAAAACAAGCTACAAGAGCTGCTGACATATTGGTACACAAAATTGTGTACCATGCAGCTGGGGCCTGGGTAGCCTAAGAAATAATGCCTGGGATGTGGAGCATTTCAAGTAGTCCAGGGACTTCCCAACACCCTCCCTAGACCTCCCCCTGAATATTCCCAACACCCCACCCCATCCCCCAGTTGTCAGCTAGTAAGCAGTGTTACCAATTTACTCATTGGTTGGAATAACTGAATTCAACTCACGAAGAAGGGGGTTCTGATGCCAGATCGATTCTCAGTTGAGAGAGAGGAGGGGATAGGGAGGGGACACGTGTTTTGGCTGGTGGTGTGGGTTCTTACAAGCATTAGTAATCTATCTTTTAACAAGGGTTGGGCTGGTCAAAGAGTGTTTGTAGCTCTTAGTTAGGCTTCGTACAGTCTTTTGTTATTTTAAGTGACCATTATAGCTGAAATCACTGAGAATCAGGTCTAAGTGCTAGTGCTTAGAAGATGTGCTGTGGGACAGTCCCAGCGTTTCTGTTTCTGTGGAGATGCTGCCAGCCGGCATCATAAGTTCCCCTGCTAACACCTGAAATTTGATAGATGTGGAACCTTAAAGATCTACTCCCAGAGGTCAGGTCATCGTGGAGGGGCTGGCGGCAGAAGGAGATGGTAGAAGATGCTATCCACAAGAGTGATGGAGTGAACAGCATGACCAACAACAGTGACCAGAATGAGTGGTAAGCAGTTGGAGGAACGAGAACGGTGCCTTTTCCTCCCATCTTCTCTGCCATGGGAGATGAGTTCATGTGAAAGCACCTCTGAACTGTGGGTCTCCTGCAGTGAGTGGGGTGTGATGGAGAGAGAAGGGAGGGACACATTAAAGGAACACTGGATTGTTGGACTCTGTTTTAGTGACTGTGCTCCAGAATTCTAGATTTGTGACTGGGAAACTTATATAAATGTTTCCTAGTAGGCCAAGATTTTAAAAATGCTTTATTTGCCAAGGTCATTATCTCACATCATTAGTATCTTAAGAGGTCATCATCTTGGATAGTTTCTGTACTAAACATTTTTTATGTTTTAATTAATTTTACATAAAAGCATGAGAATGGCTATACTGCATCGCACCAATGTCCACCTAGCCCAGTAACCTGTCTTCTGACAGTGGCCAATGCCAGGTGCTTCAGAGGGAATGAACAGAACAAGCAGTCATGGAGCTATCCATCCTCTGTCATCCAGTCCCAGCTTCTGACAAAAGGAGACTAGGAACATTTCAAAGCATCTGTTGCATCCAACCCTGCCCATCTCAGTTAATACCATTGATGGATGTATTCTCCATAAACTTCTCTAATTCTTTTTTGAACCCTGTTATAGTCTTGATCTTCACAACATCCTCTGGCAAAGAGTTAAACAGGTTGACTGTGTGTTATGGGAAGAAATACTTCCTTTTGTTTGTTTTAAATCTTCTGCCTATTAATTTCATTGGGGGATACCTAATTCTTATGTTATGTGAAGTATTCAACAGCATTTCCTTATTAGCTTTCTCCACAGCACACAAGATTCTATAGACCTCCATCATATCTCCCCTTAGTCATTTCTTTTCCAGGCTGAAAAGTCCCAGTTTTATTAAGCTCCCCTCAGATGGAAACTGTTCTATACTCCTAATAATTTTAGTTGCCTTTCTGTGTATCTTTTCCAATATATATATATATATATATATATATATATATATATATATATATATA
>ML685770.1:10494039-10565594 GCA_007922175.1 Pelusios castaneus
ATATATATATATATATATATATATATATATATATATATATATATATAGATGGGGCAACCAGATTTGCATGCAGTATACAAGATGTGGGAGTACCATGGGTTTCGATAATGGCATTATGATATTTTCTGTCTTATTATCTACCCCTTTCCTTTCTTAATTGTGCCTAACATGCAATTAGCTTTTGTGCCTGTCACTGCACACTGAACAGAATTTTTCAGAGAACTATCCACAATGGACTCCAACATCTCTTTCTTGAGCGGTAACAGCTAAGTTAAACACCAACATTTTATATGTATAGTTGGGATTCTGTTTTCAAATGTGCATTACTTTGTATTTATCCACATTGAATTTTATCTAACATTTTGTTGCCCAGTCACCTAGTTTTGTAAGATCCCTTTGTAGGACAAAAACCCAGAAGGATGTGGATATAGTGCTTCATAGAAGGGTTGAGTAGCCAACTTCGTGTGATAATCTAATAAAATGGTCATGAAACACTTTTAAGTTTTTACTATAGTGCCACACAGCCCCCCTTCACTCCACAGTCCCACACCTCATTGGCCCTCATGCACCCCTGTACATTCAAACACCCCCTGCAACATTTGGCACCTGACGGGGAACTCAAATGACGCCCCCAAGCCTCCCGCTTAGGCCAAAACTTTGAAAGGTCTCAATTCTTCCTTCTTCCTGTTCTACTCCTCGCATGGTACTGCTCTGTTACCTACCCCAGTAAAGGAGAGCTAACAACTTAAAATGCCTTGTTCAAAAATTTTAAGTAGCTTTCAAATGCCTGAACAGCAAATGTAACTTTTCTTGTCTGCATAGTAAACACTGGCATTTTTATCTGTTTGAATAATCAAAGTGATGCTTTTCACGCCTTCTTGGTTGCAAAGATTTGAACTGCTTCCTGAAGGTTCACAGTCTGGGCCAGCTCATGCTCTATTGAGCTGGTTGCAAGGCCAACCAGCCTCTCCTGTGTCATTGTGGAGCGTAGATGTGCTTTTATTAACTTCAGCTTGAAGAAGCTGCGTTCTCCACTGGCAACTGTTACAAGAAGTGTTAGAAGTATGCGCAGAGCAACAAAAGCATTTGGAAAGAGGGTGGTCATCTTATTTGTGCACATATATTCCAGAACAGCCTTTGGAGTTGATCCTGCTGAAATGTATCTTGAAAGGGTTTACAGTTCATCACCCAAATCATTTGCATCAATATCATGCATGTCATCATGTGTCAACACTGTCTCTAGTGCCCTGCATTGCTGGTGTAGGTCTTCTTCGGGTATAGTGAGGAGTTTTTGGAATATCATACAACATCCCAAATATACTGCTGTGTTCCTTGAGCTGCATGAAACGTTCTTCCACTGACTGTATTGTACAGTCTAGTACCTGATTAAAGAATTCAACTTTGAATTGCTGTTTGGGGTCTCTTATGGGATTATCCTGTGCCTCATAATCAAAATGTCATCTTCTTTGGTGACTCTTTTATTCTTGAATGGGTGGGAAAATAGCTTCTGTGTGAAGTTCCTCTGCCAACTTCTGTGCACTCTTCAGAACATTTTGAAATCCCTCATCTGACCAATAGAACTGTAGGTATGACTTTGCTTTGTCCAGTTGTTCCATTGCTCCAGATATATCAAGGTCAATACCTTGGAGTCTCTTGCTTAAAACATTTATTTCAAACAGTATGTCATGACACAACATTAAGCCACACAGAAATTTGAAGTTATGTATGTTTCTGGTGATTCCATTTCCCTCTGCCACTGCTCTCCCATGAACAATTCCTGTCATAGCATTATCCTCCATAATGGCAACTATGGCATCATCTATCTTCGCAATTTGGTGTTTGATAGACTTAATTGCCTCCACTCGACTTTCCCATTGTGCGGCACTCAGTGGTTTCAGTGTCAGAGAGTATGTTCCCAGATGTTGCTTCAAAATTTGCCATTGATGAGTTGATGCAGAGAAAAATACATAGATGCTTTGAATTACATTAAAAAATTCAGCAGCCTCACTAGAAGCTGATGCTGCATCACTGACCACCACGTTCAATGAATGAGAACTGCATGGGACAGAAAAAGCTCGAGGGTTTAACTCTCGGATCCATGTCTGCACTTCTCTGTTCTTTCTTCTCATGTTGGCACCATTATCGTAGCCCTGACCTCTCATGTCAGCTACCACAATTCCCGTATCTTCCAGCTTTTTAAGAAGCACATTTGTCATATCAGCTCCTGTAATAACATCAATGTCAATAAATTCTAGAAGATGCTCTCTGACAGTCACCAATGCAGGGACGTTTTCACTAGGTTCTGTTGTGGTTACAAAACGCAGCATTAAAGTCATTTGTTCTGTATGGCTGATGTCAGGTGTGCTGTCCAGAATAACAGAGTAATATCTTGCTGACTTCAGATCTGCCACAATCTTCTGTTTGACTTTTGTTGCCAGTAACTGTATGGTCTCATTTTGAATTGTTTTTTCAAGGTAGTGGTGTATGTAGATTTCTTGGGTGGTGACTCTTCTTAGATGCTCCTGGAGTACAGCATCAAACTCAACCATCAGCTCCACAATTTTAAGGAAGTTTCCATTGTTTGGCACATACAGCTGATCTGAAGTGTCACAGAGAGCTAGATTTTGGGTAGCAAGCATTCTCACAATGGCAATGAGCCTTTTCAGAACATTTTGCCAGTGAAGAGACTCTGATGCAATCTTCTCTTGATGCTGATCTTCTATAGTGGCCTTTAACCTTAGTCTCATCTCAAGCTCTTTCCACCTATGGAATGCTCTCTGGTGATGTGCTGCCTTCTCATGGCATGCCAGATTTCTAGCCAGATTTTTCCAGCCCTTTGTTCCTGTAGAACCCAATGTGGCTGGAACATTAGAATGGAAGAGTTTGCAACAAAAACAGTATGCAGCATTCTGAGTTTCTGAGTACATAAGCCATGGCCTCCACTTTGTCAACACTGGAGATTTCACGCCAGTAATGTGTTGGATGGAAACTTCTACTTTCATTGTCTTTGGGGAACATGAAGTTTTTCACTTGCTGTGGGCCCATGCAGTACAAGGAAGTCCCTCAGGCTACTGCTCAAGTGGGTCCACAGTCCTGGATTATCTAGATTTAAGGAACTAAACTCAGCAGCAGCTGTTTCTTGTGCTTCCACCACACTCTTCTCTGATCTACACTTTTCTTCAGGAATGTGCATGGTTACATCCATCTGAGATGGAGATATGGATGCTGCAGTAGCTGCCAGATCACCTGCATTCTGATTAACTGGAAGGTCAGGCATTTCCTCACCACTCACATCCTCACTGAGGCCGGAAGGCTCACCGTGAACATTTGTGTCTATGTATCTCAGGAGAGCTCATTCCTGCTTAGATAGAAAAGCTTCCTTTGCTTGCTTGCTTTTTCTGAATGCTGCCCCCAGAGAGGCGTTTTCTTCTTTCACTCATGACTGCTGTTCTGTGCCAGCTATCGCGGCTCTCAACACTCAATTGAAGGGGACAAATAAGCAGGATGGTAGCAGGGCCCAAGTGAGGGAAGATAACAGTGTCTTAAGGGACTAATTGGCTCCTGCTACTTCAGTTGACTGCCTGTTCTCCTGTTCAGGGAAGCAGCAGGAAACAGGAAGCTCCCTCAGAAGCTGGTGTTAATCAGTCCAGGCTCCTCGGGGTGCTAGAGAGGAACATAAGAGGCTACTCCTCTCTCGCCCTCGAGTCCCTGCGACTTTCTGTTAATCCTCTCACCTTCTCTCCTGCCTGCCTGTCTCTTGTGCCCTCCTTCCTCCAGCACAGCACTCCACCATTTCTGTGCACCCAGGGCAGAGAGAATATATACGCACCAGCAGCAGACACAATTTTCGACATCCTGGCACCTGAGGGGGCCGCCTCAATTCGCCTCATGGTAAGGCCAGCCCTGACCTCCCGACCCCAATTTCAATTCCTGGGGAAAACACTGCAGGCCTTACTTGGGAGTTATGTAATAAATGAAAGTCCTGTTACCTTTTGACACCTGTTGGGTGGTGCATGTGAAGCAAGGTACCAGTATCAGTGCATTCCCCAGGGTGTGCATGGGATTTCATTGCAATTATATGGCTACTTATGTCAGTGAGAGACCTGCATGCTAGACCCTGCTCCACCATGGACTTCCACTGTGTCTGTGGGTAAGTCACGCGGCCTCTCTGTGCGTCAGCTCCCCATCAGTAAAATGGAGATTATAGTATTGGCTCAAGTCACAGGGCTATTGTAGGATGAGATTATGAGGTAATTCAGATTCTACAGACATGGAAGCCAGATAAATTAAACAGATAAATGTGTTCATGCCATTGGGATGGGATACCCAGGGCAGCTGCATGGATGTAAATGGGTGTCTGTTAGCTACTGCACGCCACTGGCTGCTGGAGACAGGTGTTTTCCATTGGCGACCCTGGAGTATGATACAAACGGTTTGAGAAGGCAGGTATGGCACCTGCACTAAGTCCAGTAACCTCCTTGAAGAAAGGGATCCACAGGGTTGAAACTGATCAGATGTAACAATAACAGCTGTTTGTTTTTCTTCTCTCTCTCTCTCTCTTTCTCCATGGGAGCAGAAATGATCTAAACCAGAACGTATTTTTTTCTTTCATGTCTCCTTAGAAAACAACATTACTGATTATTTTACTTTATTAACCTTTCTGGACACAATCTTGTAAATCCTACAATGTGTGCCACTCCCACTGAGATTCATGGGAGTTCCAAGGGCGAAGCTTGCAAGAGTGGGACCTTTATCAGAACAAAAATCCTCTTAGGACACATTGCAAGCCCTGAGCAAAAGGACCTAGAATAACAGACACGACCAGAGCAGTCTCATGGGCACCATCTTTGGGGTTCTTTCTAGAATGTGCCAAACTAAAATCCTGGTTCCAAGCACACCTGAACTTTTAGGGAAATTTGGATCCGGATCTAAACTTTGTTTTGGGCCCAAGTGTATATAGTTAGAAACTCAGAAAATGGCATTTCAATCAAACAGTGTAACTTACAGTGAACATTGTAGTCCTAACCCAAATCCCACTCAACTCAGTGGGAGTCATTCTATTATTTACAGTGGATCAGGCACTGTATGCTGCTGCTAAGTGTACAGTACAGTCTGTAACTGATTAATCCAAGCCAGCAGTGAAGGAGACCCTATGGATTGATGCTAAACACAACAGGCTGTGTTAGTCAGTTAGGTGCTAGAGAGAACCACAGAGTTTATCTCAGTAAAGAATCCAACTTATATTCATTACAGTGGAGTCTTTTCTACCACAAAGGACAGTGCAGTAAGTATTATGTTTGAAAAACCTTTCACCCACTTCTACATCATTGCCACCTGGACTCACAAGGTGTTGAGAATTTACTCCTTTTCATGAGAAAGGGAGTACAACTGATTGGATCACGTGATGGGAAAAAACAATAGCTCAGCACATACCGCTCATATCAGGCTAACTATAGCCAGGGCACCCAAATGCTCCAGTAGAAAAGTTTGTCACTAGTTTGTCAGTTGTTAGAGTGCCCTGTTGGAGTTTTGGCAGGTTCCTTTTCCAATGTAACCTAGTTAAGTTGCAAAAATAAAATGAAATTGCCTTAAG
This sequence comes from Pelusios castaneus, assembly GCA_007922175.1. Taxonomy (NCBI): domain Eukaryota; kingdom Metazoa; phylum Chordata; order Testudines; family Pelomedusidae; genus Pelusios; species Pelusios castaneus. The sequence goes on from ML685770.1 coordinate 10,499,633, forward strand.
GGGGGACAATCCCGGTAGAGAGTAACATCAAAAGAGATCCATTTTTGGTTTTAGTCTAATCTCTATGTGCTGTTCCCCCTTGTTTGAATGCTAACATCTATTTTGATTTGCTGTTACAGCCTGACCTGATCCTACATCATACACTCCTCTGCATTTCATTTCCTTCCATTCTGTAAGCTTCCCATCTTCAAAGCATCTGACAAAGTGGGATTCTCTCCCATGAAAGCTCATGCGATAAATAAATCTGTTAGTCTTTAAAAGTGCCACAGGACGCTGTTGGTTTTCTGCAATAGACTAACATGGCTACCCCTTTAGAACATGGAAGGAATCGTGGTTCTTTATTGAATCACCTGCTAGTAACAATTAAAATCCTGCTCACAGGTGTTTCACGGCCTCTCCAAGACTGCTGACAGAACTTATCACTTGGACAGGGCTGGATTATCACAGGGGCTTTAAGGGCTGGGCCCCAGCCAAAAACAGGGCCTGGGGCTCCAGCCCCTAAGACTCCTGTCATAATCCAGCACCCACCTGGCTCAGCGTCGGCAAGGCAGGAACCCTGAGTGCTCTTGCCCTGCCAGCAGTAGGAGGCGGGGGGTGAGGCACTAGAGCCAGAGGCCAGACTCTGTGCTCCACTGTGCCCCTGGACCAGCTGGCCCACCTCCAGGGGTGGAGTGGGGCAGGCCAGCCCCTGTATGCTCCACCCGGTGGGGGGCAGGACCAGCGGTCTCACAGCATGGCCTCCGCCACTCCAGTATGGCCTTTCAGGGCCTGTAGCCCTGGGGGGCTGCATTGGAGGCCCCCATGCTACATACCAGCCAGTCCTCTCCTCCCCCCGGGCAGACTGGCCAGAACAGGGCTGGGGCGGGAGTGCTTTCTGGCTCCAGGGGCTCCCCCAGCAACAGTTAATTCGGCCCTGCACTTGGAACATTTAACCATGAACATCCAAGGGATGAACAGGATTTTCTGACTGTGTTAAACCCTCATTCATAACATAAGGGGTGCACTTCAAACACGTGTGCCACACTGCCACGAGAAACAGAGTGATGAGAAAAGCGGGTCCTTGAACAAAATCCCTCTCTCCCCAGCCACAGAAAAGCAACATCTGATGACATCCTGTGGCAGGCTCTGGCAGTGCTTCTGTTCTAAGGCTCCCTGAAATCAGCCCCCCCTTTGCATTGCTGCAGGTTCTCTGCCATAAGAGGATGCCCAGCTAGGAGCAGTGAGATGGTAAACAGCAGTTGCTGGTCGTGGGTGAGGCCTAACATGAGCAATGAGTCAAATCAGGATTTTAGAAGCAGCAGCCCTGACATAAACACAAGACAGCCCCAACTTCCTCCGCCTTGGGGCTTTTCTGGAGAGCAAACGCATTCTCCTGTGCTGCCAAAATAAGCACCCATCCTGTATTTCAAGCATCATCCTGTATTTCAAGCATCACTCCTTTTTTGAAAGCATGCCCTGAAGTCCATTAAAATCAATGAGAATCCTCCAGCTGTGGATCAGGCCATTGGTGCCCACTGTCCTGTGATCCAGAAGCAAGAAGGAACTACTAAAAAGCATTTAATCAGGATATGTTGTCAACCATTACTCATTCAAAGGCTCATATGACTGTGTACTGTGAGTCTGTGAATAAAGCTGAGCTTTAGGAAAACATGGGAGGGTTCCTGTTAGGGATTTTATAGCCCTTCTATGCAGTGGCATCAGAGTAGAGCAGCCAAAATCAGCTCCCCAAAAGGAATGGGGGAAATATTCTGGTGCCAGTACTCAGCCCAATCTGACCCCAGCCAGGGACGTGGGGCCAGGCCACCATGGCAGCAGGAGCCCAATCCGGCCCTGACCCCAGCTGGAGACACAGGCCCGAGCCAGCACCACGGCAGCCCAATCCAGCCCTGACCCCAGCCGGGAACACAGGGCTGCTAGATCCAACCCCAGCCAGGACCTGGGGCTGCTGGTGGCAGCGGCAGGAGCCGGGACCTCATCACTGTGAAAAAATGGTGCTGGTACTCCGTACCGGTGAGAATTGTCACAAAAAAAGCACTGTTCCGGCAGGCCCATCACAGGACCACTATAGCCAGCTTTATGCTGGCCTGGTCCCTCTCAAGTCCCGCTATGTCCATACCACAGAACAGTCTGGGGGGTTCTGCCCACAGTCAGTCCTTGGGAGTCTACAAAAAATATGAACAGCACCCAATAATCTACTGTATATTAGACTAGAGACTGCTCAGGCCCCCGAAGAAGCCTGGAATTCAGACCCTCTTGGAACTGCAGCACAGAATATCAGCTTTTAGATTTTCTTCTCTCTTAATTTTTTTTTAAACCATATTTGATCTTGATTTCCCTCTTTGGCTGCTTCAGGTTCTACTACAGAAAGAATATAAAGCCAAAAGGATCAGAGAGAAAAACCTGCAAACTGCCTTGAAGTATTTCCGTGCCATTCTCTGCTTGTCATTTGGCTTGTATTTTAGTCCTTTCCTTCCTGTTGGTCTAGTGTACATATTCCGTTTCATTTCATAAAATCAAAAGTAAAACAACTGAGTAATGGAGACCCTTGAGAGAACTGAAGGGAATGGTGAAGACTAATAAACTTGAGCTGAACAGTATACATGATGCATATCAACTTCTTGTTAGTCTTTAAAAGTGCCACAGGACTCTGTTGTTTTTCTGCAATAGACTAACACCGCTACCCCTTTGGAACCTGATATTACTTGGAAGTCAAATCTTTCTATTTGCGTAGACACTTATATGGCTCCCCTCTCATAGTATTTCTCAGCCAGCAATTCAACTCAAGTGATTTACCCCAAGTCACATAACAAGACAACGACGAAGGCGGAAGTAGAACCTCAAGTTCTTCCATTCCAATCCCATGCTCTAGCCACGCCTTAAGAACTCCTATGCTGTAAGAATTCTCTATCATACCTATTAGATGAATAATGGCATCTTACTACAAAGTTCAAAGGGGTAGCCATGTTTGTCTAGTTCCATACTTCTCCATCTTCAAGCGTCTGAAAAAGTGGGATTTTCTCCCACGAAAGCTCATGCAATAAATAAATTTGTTAGTCTTTAAAAGTGCCACAGGACTCCTTGTTTGTTTTACTACAAAGTGAATCTTACCTCACTGTCACTTGGGCTTCTGCTCTCACAGAACATAGAAGAAAGACACAGCATTGATTTGTCAAACATTTAATCCCAACACCTATTTTTATTTGCTGTTACAGCCTGACCTGATCCTGTGTCATACATTTCCCTCCATTTAATCTCCTCCCAGTCTGTAAGTTCCCCATTTTCAAAGCATCTGACAAAGTGGGATTTTCTCCCACAAAAGCTTATGCGATAAATAAATTTGTTTGTCTTTAAAAGTGCCACAGGACTCCTTGTTTGTTTTGTCAAACATTTAACAAGCTCCTAGACATGGAACGCTGATGTTACACTATGGAACCTTGAAACTATGTGAAAGTAACTAATAAGCTACCACACTGGTCAGTTGCACAAACCACTTTTATGAAGCAGGTTTTCCTTATGATGTAAACTTGTAGTTTATTCCATTCATTCAGAGTTAATGTCTGCTAACAACAGATCCCCAGTAACCTTTTGGCCTTAAAAAAATCTGTGAAACTATGTGCCCAGAAGGAAAAGCATTACATCAACACCTGTCTAGTTTACAGGAAGTGAGTGGTGAAATATTTCATGGAAAGCTGCATACTTTCTCTCCATTTGATAATGTAATGATCAGTTTTTACATCATTTGTGTTCTAATATTAAGTAATAAACATTTAACAGTTTCATGGAAGGGGAAAATAACTACAGAATTTGTATTATGAGAAATACTGCCAAATATTAGTCCTTAGTCCTGGCCTAATCTCAGGGGTTCCTATGTTAATGAACTTCAGTGATGTCTATTCATAGCGCTACTGCTGTGTCTTCAGTTCCCTTTTAAAGCCTGACTTCCAAAGAAAGTCCATTTGGCTATTTACATTTAGAGAAGTGCAATTGCAGTGCAATTGGATCCTTGGTTTTTTTTTTTTTTTTTTAATATGGAAAATGTTTTTTTCAGTTTCCCTTCTGATTCAAATCTACTATTGCAACTGGGAAATTTTCAACTACAAGATTCCTTTACAGAAACATAAGATTACCAACTACTTTTCTGCCAAATGTCAGAGTACTTGTTTGGAGTAACAGAAGTTTCCTCTTTTATAAACAGCTTCCTTCTCTTGCATGAATTATTGAGAGAGTTTACAGATCAGTGAGTCCCAGGTTTTCATAATCAGTAATTACAGGAAATAACATGTGACAATTCAATGGGAGTTTCCTCTCTTTAAAAACAAGTCCTTCTAGTTGTAATGTTGCAGGATTTATTCAGGTGGGTAAAGCCATCTAGAAATCAGTTGTAATACAGAAATTTGTTTTAGGAAGCTCAGCTGCCAAGCCCCATATCACAAAAGAAGCACACTGATGTATTTTGGCAGAAAAGTACTAGGAACAAGAGAGAAAATAAGGGGTTTCTGATACCTTCCTCCCACAAAATATTTTTCCAATACACCTTTAGAAATATAGGGTGGAATATTTTATTCTATGGGACAGCACCTTCCATTTGAAGTCTCTTTATAGCTGTTAATTTAGTAACCCACACAACACCCTTTTCAAGGTGATTAAGTTCAAGTTCTCCAATCAGATGGAGAAGGGGGAAACTGAGCTTCAAAGAGGTCAAGTGACTTGCTCACACCCACACAAGAAAAGAGCAGCTGGGCTCAGGTTTAGAACCCTGAAGTTCCTGATCTAACCCCTCATATACACTGGCTCCCTATCTATAATATTTGTAGAGATATAGTTACATTCTTTCCACTAAAAATAAGCAGAAATGCATGATTAGCAATATCCCTAGGTAGTTTGCCTATGAAAATGGTCTAGTACTCTGTGTATCAGGGAAAGGAAAACTGCAGTCAGCAGAAAGAAACCTGCAATAAATCCTGCTATCTCCCAAACACGTCTTGTGCTGCCCCATGATTGGTGTGCAGGCAGCTAACTGCAGTTTCATGCTCAAGAGACTTGCAAAAGCAGCTACAAGGGATTTGTCTTGCATCTTGTAACTGACTTCTACGCTATTCTCTAACCCTCAAAGGCACACACAATCTCAGTTGTAACTAAACTGCCCTCCGCTCCCCGACTCGCTTGTTGGCGTGTGATGCAAACCCTAAAACTGCAGCCCCCCGGCAAATTCCAATAGCCTGGACTCAGCTAGAACATTCGCACCCTCAGACAGTCTGTCCCTATCATTCTGGAATGGCGCGCACCAAAGTGACGCAAGCCTTCTTTCCTTTATGACGTAGAGGGTTGCCGGGCAACAGGACAGAAGGTTTCCTTGACAACATAAACAAGAGTGGAGAACAAAAGAAGCCGCGGAGCTAACCAAAGCCTGCAAGATTCTGGGCCCCTCTTCCAGGTGCATGGCTGTCCCAGGCTGCAACTGACTAACGCTGCTGCTGCCGGAGAGGGCAGGGAAGGGGAGCCAAGAAGGGAAGTATCATTTTATTGTGCTTTCCCCTCCTCAGATTTGTAACATTAAATACAACTGTTCACTGAAACAGAAATTTGGAGCCATTAGTATGTTTCCCTAGGAAATTCCAGCACTACTGATTTACCTGGGTGGTGGGTGAGGGTGGATGCAGATGTGTTTTGTTGAAAGGCAGGGAAAGCTAACCCATCTGCCTCTAAATTCCCTCGGCTGGGTCAAGACTTGAGCCCATCCAGTGCTAACTTGGAAACAAACCTAAATTGTATCTTATTAGTTCTATTTTTAGAATGGTTGTTTAGGTTTCATTTACCATTGTTCTGTTTTGCATGTAAATGCTAAAGGAATGTGGCATCAGTAAAATAAAAATGGTAATTCCTTACCAATTGATTTATATACCACCATCACGCCCCCCCTCCCCCCACTGGCATCCATCTGTGGAAGCATGAAAATTTCAATAGTAGTGAAAGATACATCACATGATTTTAATAATATAGCCCTTTTTTCATGATAAATCTTAATAATTAACACTATTAGCACTTCTGTAGCATTTTACATTATTCCCAAAGTGCTGTGCAAACAATAATCTATAAAAAAAATCAATGAAGAAGAAAAGTATACCCCTTAGGAACAGGGTTAAACAAGGCCCCTTATTATCTGGTAAATAGAGTCATAGAATCATAGGGTTGGAACAGAGATCATGAGGTCATCTAGTCCAACCCCCTGCTAAAAGCAGGACCACTCCCACTAAATCATCCCAGCCAGGGTTTTGTCTAACCAGGTCTTAAATGTTTCCAAAGATGGAGATTCCACCACCTCCCTAGGTAACCCATTCCAATCCATCACCTCCTTCCTAGTGAGACAGTTTTTCCTAATATCCAACCTCGACCTCCCCAGCTGCAACCTGAAGCCATTGCTCCTTGTTCTGTCCTCTGTTATTACTGAGAACAGCCTAGCTCCCTCCTCTTTGGAGCACCTCTTAAAGTAGTTGAAGATTGCTATCAAATCCCCCCTCAGTCTTCTCTTCTGCAGACTAAATAAGCCTAGTTCCTTCAGTCTCTCCTCGTAAGTCATGTGGCCCAGCTCCCTAATCATTTTTGTTGTCCTCTGCTGGACTCTTTCTAATTTGTCAACATCCTTTCTGTAGTGGGGAGCCCAAAACCGGACACAGTATTCCAGATGTGGCCTCACCAGTGCCGAACAGAGGGAAATAATCACATCCCTTGATCTGCTGGCATCACTCCTACTGATGCAACTCAATATGCCACTGGCCTTTTTAGCAACAAGAACACACTGTTGGCTCATATCCAGCTTCCTGTCCACCATAACCCCCAGGTCCTTTTCTACAGTGCTGCTACTTAGCCGATCGGTCCCCAGCCTGTAGCAGTACATGGGATTTTTCCATCCTAAGTGCAGGACTTTGCACTTGTCCTTGTTGAACCTCATGAGATTTCTTTTGGCCCAGAGCTCCAATTTGTCTAGGTTTCCCTGAATATTGTTGCCCCTTTATGACCCAAGTAATCAGTCAAAGTTTGTGACCCTAGTGCTGTTCCAGTTGGGAGCAGTAATTGGTAAGAGTCAATGGTGATGTATTTCTCTGATGCAGTTTTGTTTATTTACCAACTCCTCCTATGTTTCTGAATGCACAAGGAATCATACAGTAGGAAACAGCTGCTTCTTCTCAGCACCAAAAACGTTCTTTTCACCCTGCATCTCTGACCCAAGGTTTCTTCCAGGGTCAGATACTTTACATTCAGCTGCTCCTTCTGTCTGTTTCTGTGTGTTCTGCCTTCCCTTTCTCTCTCACACTGGATCACAATACCCAGTGGAACTTCTCCTGCTTCCCATACACACACACTCTCTCCCTAATCCACATGTTGTTAGTTTCTGGGCAGATTCTGTTAGCCCTTGTTTCAGGTGTGACCCCTGATACGCTTCTTCTGATGAGTTCACACCCAGTCTAGGCTTGTGGAGTGATCCAAAGCACTCATACGTATTTCTCCACATAACACTATATTATGAAGTACCTTTTGTCCCAAAGAACGGCATAGATAAATCATTATTCCATCCATATAACCTGGTCCTGCAAGGTTCTGAGTGTCTCCACTCTCATTCATTTCAATGGGAACTGCCAGTGCTCAGCACCAAGCAAATGACACTCTGTACCTGTACCAGCCCAGTTCTGGATTATAGGGGTTGCACTTCTAGGTGTTTCTTGCATGCCAAAGGTATTTTTTACAGCGTACTGCAGGACGTGGATTACACAGCCACACTACCCAAGTTGGCTTGGGTAGATAAACGGGGGTAGCCAGGAGCAGAACTTGGATAGACACACCCTACACAAAACCCAGATACTGCCAGAAAGATGATTTTGAAGGGAACTTCCTTCTTTTTGAGCTAGTGCTAACTCAGTGACCTCCATACATTGGATCTGACGCAGAAGGAGAGTGAACACCAGTCCAGCGATCAAGGAAGGGTCTTTAAAGAAGTCTGAGGTTTTAAGCGGTTGGGTTGGCAAGGAGAGGCGGAGGACACATTATGTACAGGAACTGGGAGGTTGTCCTAAGCAGAGGTGACAGTACCAACGAGTCTGCTTTAAAAAATAGCCTTAAAACTACTGCAAATGGCAGTCAACATTTTCTCTTCTCCTTTATAGCAGTGCACAGCTGGAGTGACCCCGTTAACTCCAGTGGAATTATATCCATACATTTGAGATCCAGTGATCTGAACTTGTCCTAAGGAGTCAGCCTCCAAAAGAGGGAGGCAACTGTGGCTGTTGATTATGGGTTAGTTGTCATAAACTACAATTGTTCTCTCTGTACATTAACAATGACTGTTTTCTCATAATTATGCTTTTCCCTTCTTTTCTATAGCAGAGATCATAAAACTCAGCCAGCCCTCCATTTAAACCTTTCCCTAGAATTCATCAGGACGGAATTTCTACAGCATGTCTGTGCTGTCTTTTACACATTTGACTGTGTCCCAGGAAATGTCCGGCTCTGGGCCCCTTTCCAGTAAGAATTTTAATTAGTAACTTGTTGCTTGCAAATATAAATCTAATGATGAAACGTGGGTTATAGAACACTCAGAAACATGGTGCCTGGCCTATATGGGGATTTTCCTCTCTTCAAGGAAAGGCAGAGTCCATAAGGCTTCTTATTAAGAAACCACTATGTTTCAAAATTTACCCGTGGGCTTTATTTAAAGCCCATGGAAACACTCCTATTGACTGAAATGGGCTTCAGATCAGGCCCTATATGTGCACATAATTATTACAGAAAGGAAGCCTCCTAGACTACGGGTGTAGTGGTAACATAAGACAGGCACATATGGTACTGTATATCTGTCTGAAGGCCTGGGTTATAATTTGGTTGAAATTAGTAAAAGGAGTTAATGGTCTGAGCTCTGTAACCCATTTTGTTCATGTTACAAAGTCACACAAGGTATGAAAAATAAGGCCACTCTGATCAGACAGTGTCAAATCAAAGCCAACAGGTTATTGTGTTCCTTTCCCTTTGGAAAAGCCCTTCTATCTGTGTTTGAAAAACATGCTCAACCAAAGCATGCTACAAAAGACAGGAAGAAACTGTGCTACTGCATCTTGCAATTAAAATTAAAAGGCACAAAAGCCACCTCTCTGATGTATGTAAAAGCAAGGAAATACCAAGACTTGGGAATTAAGTCTATGGATTTGAGTATTGCCCCTTTTGATTACCAACATTGATTATTGCTATTGGGTTTTTGATAACTTTTTTTTTTAATTGAACCAGGGGCTAAGTCATTATCTCGGCAAACAGTGCCAACCTCTGGGGTTCCCTCTACCAAATCTGGAATGGAAACGAAGTCTTCAATTTCAGGTAATGTCCTGATACTCTTTCAGATTTTAATTATTAACCCTGGTCAAATATAGAGGTGCTGTGCACCCTTTCTTCTGGCAGGTTTCCAACACCTTCAATGGGTGCTTTGCCTGACTAAAAAGCTGAGTAAGGCCTTCAGGATTTGTCCCCATGGATCTGGGAATAGAGTGTGGGGTGCATGGATGAACAGTAAAATCTCTGCTCTGCCAACACAGCCTCCCCAAAACATCAACTGCTGTGAATGTGCTAATTCCAAAACTATATACTCTGATTGTACAGTGCATTTCCTTTAATACAGTCAGATCCTGAGGCCCTTACTCAGGCCTTATTCAAGGCAAAACTCCATTGAAAACATTCTATAAGGACAGTAAAACCTCAGGACACAAACACAGTATTTGGCCCTTCGTGAATTCTCCACTTGAAGGGATGGTTACTCTTAAAATGGTTATTCCACTAGCAGTTATATATATTGACGGCATCCCTATAAAACATATTGGATTAACTGGATAATGCTAAGGCAGCTCAGAGCAAAACACAGTCCATGATTTTTATATCTTGACAGTTTCCCTTTTAGCTTTTACTACACAAAGGCTCTGCTAATCATGTTCTGTTTCTTGCAGCGTGCATAAATGACGATGAGTTTCAATTGAATAAAAACCCATTTAAAATCCCTTCGGATATCGATATCTTCTTACTGAGAGACAAGGAAAGAGAAAGGGCGAAGGCGGTATGTGTAATAACTAAAGCAATGCATGGAAAAGATAAGGGGTTTGCAGTGCATTCAAAAGGGGATGGCAGCCTTAAAAGAAACCGTTGTATGAAAGAACATTATAGGTCAAAGTCACAGCTGGGGTAAAACAATGTCCAGTCTATTGAAGTCAATGACACCAGGTTGATTAACAGCTGCTGAGAAGCCAGATTATTGTTGATCTTTTATTTCTTTCCTTATATATAAATGGTGGATTAACCTTTCCTGTAGGAGGCTCCTGAGGCTGCTGGATTTACTTGTTTCTATAACAATCTTTGGTTTCATAGATCTCCTGTTTTCCAATTAATCATACTCATCCTTAGACTTGTGAGCCATATTCTAATTCTTAATGCTGGCTTGTGCTGGGCCACAAGCTAAACAAATCCTAACCATGACAGATTAAATTTAGGGCTCCAGGCTTCTGTCCATAAGAGGAATTGGAACCCACCTTCCCCCCTCACCTCCAGCCCCCGAAATGGACCAGTGAGGCCTGGAAGTGGGGGAGAGCCAGCTCTGTGGTATGCTTCCTTCTTCTCCACAACCCTGGAGGGGAGGGTTTTCCACAAGGTTCTGGATCCATGGGTGGGGAAAGATACAGGAGAGCCTCTGGCAGTACAGCTCTTGAAGGTCAGTGTTTCAAGAGGCTGCAGGAACCAGGCAGCAGTGTGGAAGCAAGAGGCCTCTGTGGAAGTGTCCCTTACATTGGAGAGATTCCCAAAATAGGCCTCTTCTGTTGGGTAGAGGACAAAGGTCATCCCTGAAATGGAAGAATGAGTAGGAGACACTCTCAGGATTAACTCATAACGGGAAACACGGGGCACTAAATAGATCAATTTAATAATAATATATAGCAGGGGAGGAGTTGTAGCAACAATCTGCAAACTGCTGGATGTAAATGTCAAGGAATGAGATTGAATTGTTGTGGTTGCTCCAAGGCAGTAGCTTGAAGAGTAAAAGGATGAAATGTAAACATCTTTCAAATATCAGGAAAAAATTTTTCCAAATGAGGAGATTAGTTAGATTGTGAAATAATCTCTGGAGTCATTGAAAACTGCACTGTACAAAGGACTTGCCTAGGTAGAACTTGTCTACCTAACTGAAGTTCCCCCTCTCCCTTGCCCCCCGGCCAGGAACGTGAACGAAAGAAGACACTGAAAGTCCATGAGAAGATGACCCATTCCACTATGATGAATGCCAAGCAAATGGGTTTCAAGAAGGAGCTCCAAAAGGAGGAGGAAGCAGAGGATAGAGAACTGGCAGCAGAAGCAGAGCGACTGAAAGCTCTTCAAGAAAGCATCTCTTGGAAGATAGCAGTCACCAAAGGTAGGAAACTTGCTGGACTTACCGTCCCATCAGACTCTGTGAGGGACTGGACCAAAGGAGCACAGAGGGGTTGAGAGTCGCAGGTTTTCTTGCTCTTTTCAGAAGCAGCTCACTCCTAGATAAATTTAGTTGAGTTCCTTTAGTATGCAGGCACCACCGTGATCTATCACACCTTGCCAATATCCATGCATCCAGTCCTTAACATATGCCTGCACATAAAGGCTTATATGTGGCACATAGAGACATTTACTACAACACTGTGGACCAAATTCTGCTTGGCTTTCCGCCCTGTGCAAAAAAGCTGTCATCAATGTGATTGCATGGGATGCCATCACAGAGTTTGGTCTGGGCCTTCCAAGGCTCTGAATTATGTTGTGGGTCGTGGAGATATTTCCATTCCATTATAATCCAGCAAATTATATTTTTCTGTATTTAGGGTTTAATCCTGATCCCATGAAAGTCAGTAGAAGTTTTGACATTAATGCAACGGGACTTAGATTTGGCCCTTATGGGGGGCATGTCTCTCCATTCTGTCAGACCACTTTTAGTCAGGTGTAACACCATTAATACAGTATAAAACTAGTGTAACGGAATGGACAACCAGATCCAGGACCTCCATCTCAGCATCCTTAGTACTTCCTTGTTGTTGAAACACATACACAAGTGTTCACCTCTGCAAGTAAAATTCTCCTTTGCTTTTGTGTGCTTTGCAATCCTTTTTGTAGCTTTGACACTAATTGCCATGACAGGCACAAACCTGAATAACAAAGACTGAAAACCACCAAGATTCGGAGCTCTGCTTTATAAACCAATTAATTATCTGGTTCTCCCAACTTCAGAAATTATCCTGATTCAATCCTGTAACTCCAGCCAAGTGTCAGATGCCTCCTGAGTTTTCTCCTTTCCCCAATCAAGGACAAAAAATGCATTTTGTATTATCATTCAATTTCCTGATTTTTTTTGTGCCCCCCCCCAACTTCAGCAGACAAAGACACCCAGCATGAGCTGAACCTGGCTCTGTACCCAAAGATATTGTGTCACCAGGGTAGCTCATTTAGGCCTCAAGTGCCAACACCCATTCCCATTCCGAGTTCCCCCTACTAAATGAGGTTTTGCATATAGTCCTTTTGTGTGGTCACTGCGTTTTGCCACGGATACTTGTTCCACCTCCAGCTTGCCCGACTTTGTCTCATGCTTTCAGATCAGCAAGTGGAAAAAGAGACCCTCCATGAATACATAGACAAGAAGCGACAGATGTTTCTGCTGCAGGTATTTGACTTTGGTTTACCAACATGTTATTTTGAGCTCCTTCCTTGTGTATTGTTTTAAATGCAGCATGTCGAGTGGTTTGAGCTGGGAAGTGTCCATCAAGCCTCTTTAGCTGAGTGTGTTGATCTGTGTTTAAAACACTGGAGTGGGAATCAGAATGTCTAGCTCTCTCACGGAGTTATTGTGTGATGTTCCATAAATCACTTAATCTCCCCTTTGCCTCAAATCCTCAGCTGTGAGCTGAAGAAATAACTTCCTTCCTGCACAAGTTTGTTGCAAGGATAAATTCATTAATGGTTGTGACATGCTTGGACATATAACTGTGTGGACACATTGGAATTCGATTCTCCAATACAACTCCCATTTTATGCCAATAGAATTCAGTTGAAATCAACTGTGTTATCTAGTGGTTGGAGCAGGGAAGGAGATTCTAGGACTCCTGGGCTCTATTTTTAGCTTGCTCTGTGACTCACTAAGCATCTTCCTGCCTCCGTCCATTCATCAACACGTGGGTGTCAAGACACACAAAGGGCTTTGAGATCCTCAAGCACTGTTGTAGTGGGCGTATGTTTGTGTTTGATCTAACAATGTTTGCAGCAGCCAGAAAAGAACCAAGCCAAACCAGAACTCTAAGGAAACCAAGCAGAGCGAAGAGCTACCATGAGTTACCATGTGCCCTTTTGGGTTGTTTTCAGTACACTGTGGCGATCAAGAGAGATGAAATTCAGAAGCTGGAGACCTTGGCAGCTGAAGAAGAAGCAAAACTGGAAAAGGCGGAACATTACCTGGAGAAGGACGCCGCCATGTTTGACGAGTTCCTGAAGGAGAACGATAAAAACTCTGCTCAGGCGTTGAAAATGTAATGCAAGTGGTGGGGGCAACACATACACTCTTTGGCAAGGTTGTCTGGGCATTAGGAGTCCCAACAGTCAGGTCCTCTGCCACACTCACTGTACTCCTAGTAGTATCACTGGGAGTTCTGCATGGGGCAGGTTCATGCCCATGGTTCCAGGCACCTCCATTTGGGTTCCCGCCCAGGAGATTACACACAGATCCTCCAAATCCAGGCTTCACACTACAGAACTCTAACATTGATTAGCATGCAGACTCATTGCCTATTCAAGAGACACAATCAGTCCAAGGGGGGATTCACTGCTGCCATGCCTGAGACTTCCACAGGCGATGGACACCTGCAGTGGGGCTGATGGGGGATGCCTCAGAGAGCTGCTGCCTGTCAGTCAGCACCAGCTGCTTGAGTCAATGGGTCGACCCTCCTGCCCATTGATAGGAGTTGGGACAGAGCAGTACTAGGATAGTCTAATTCACAGAGAGAGGTCCTGCCCTCAGGGATGTCTCTGAGTATCTTTACACTGGAAGCAATTGTAGCATAGGTAGGGAGGTCTATAGTAGCTTTAACCTAGCTAGGACAAGTAACAACAGTAGCATGGAGGTGGCCACACAGGCTTCTGCACAAGCTAGCAACTTGAATACAAGCCCACCAAGGTCCCTGGGTTTATGTGCTCTGGTTGCGAGCATCTGACTCCATGTCTAAATGATTGCTGTTACCCTCTGTTTTCTGAACCCAGTATTTCAGTAGAATAAGTGCTTTCATGTATCCCCCAGTAACACCAAGTCTGGTTTCTAATCCCCTTGTTTCAGAGATTGATAAATGGCGGCTGGATAGAAAATGTCAGAAAAGTTTGAAATTACAGTTGGAAGTGGGGGAAGATGGGGGACTGCTGGTTTTCTACCATCTCTCTTAATAGCAGAGTTGAGAGTATTCCTTTTGACCTGAAATTCTTTAACTCCCATTTCCCCTGCCCCAGTCTCAGCTCAAAGGTGGCTTGTATTAGGAAAGTATGTACAAGGAGCTGGGTGAAATGAGTTTGATGTCAGATCAGTCGAGCCGGAGTATCACAAAGGCTTTGTCACAACAGAACCAGCAGCAATCTCAGCAGAATACCTTGTCAGATAGCACAAAGATTTCCTGCCACTCCGTCTGTTTCCTCTATACGTTTCTCCCCCACTGCACTAGCCCCGCTATACTATGCACGTTTGCAATCTTATTTTTATGCATTCTTCCCTAGTGCTGAAAAAGAAACCAAAGCAAAGATAGAGAAGATAATCGAGATCCGGGAGCTTACTGCACAAATGATGAGCATTCAGAGGTAACCGTCACCTAGCAAACAGTGGCACTAAATAGCTGGCACCTTTAACAGAGCTCATGGAGCTGCATCCGTAGGGTGGCCACCTTGAAAAGTTCGTGTCATCTGAAGCCAAACTGTCATGAGACAGCAGCTGTGTACTGGAACAACGCAATTTCACGCTGCAATGTTGTCACATTGTGATGCAATCCAATAATACTGAGCCAACCGTGCCGCCCTTCCTCATGCTTAAAAAATCAACCAACCAAACAAACAGAAAAACAAGTTTAGGGGCCTTAAATGTTCTTGTGCAAGTGGCAGGTTACCCCATCCATGTGCTCAGTCAGGTCCAGGGAGTCTTAGGGAAACCAGGCCATATTCAGTCCTGGTGTAAGTAGATGCCATCCGCACGGATGTTTATGACACTGTTGAATTTCACTCTCTCTAACCCTGTAGTATGACACACAGAAAGAGAAGATTAAGCACCTCAAATTATAGCACTAATTATAGCACTTGGTAATCAAGTAATTATCTCTTTTATAAACTCCAGCAATGCCCTTTCATACCATGGACAGGGTTTCAGATGGGGTGGGATTGACTCTATGGGCCTTGGTTTTACCTTAAAATCCTGAGAATGTGCTCTTTAATGCTGGTTTCAATTTGGCGTAACTCTTCACTGGCTGTGTCAAGCTGTTTCCACTGTAGTAGTTTGGTGCTCAGTTAACATGATTCAATGTAATAGCGTTATTTCAGATATACACCAGTGTCGCTGAGGGCAGAACCTGGCCATGTCAGGAATAGAAAAGAGAATTTCCCATGTTATATCTACCACAACCTGACCTTTTATTTATTGCAGGCTCTTCTCTGGAGAGAGCAGTTTGACCATTCACCATGTTAGAATGTTCACAAAGCCGTACATAACTGATTAGAAGTCCCGGGACACATCTGGCACTTGATTTCTTTTAAAGCCCAAGTGTGAATGCACAGCCTAAAATATGCAATATCATGGCTAATATGCCTGCCCCAATTACTTCAATTACAAATGCAAATTGGGTATTGTTAACCAAATGTTCAGGCCTTTGTTGAACTGGCCTTTGACATGACATTGCACAATTTACTTATAATTGTATATACACATTTTGTATACATCCAGACTCAGAAAACTTAACCCTCATCTCCAAAGACAGAAGGAAAATCTGCTCTCCCGTTTACCTCACTTGTTGAATCATCTTGGAGTAAGGGGTAGTTTATAAACTCCTTGCACTGTCTGTGAAACTGGATGGCTTTGGTATAATAGCTAGAAGAGGTATTAGCTAGCCAGAGTCTGAGCAATGACATTTGAAATGGATCTAAAACTTCCAAAAGATTGGGTCCATCCCCATCTCTAGTATGGAATCACTTAGATCTGAGGTTCCAAAGATATTATGTTATTTTTCATGGAATATATATACTGGCACTGGGCAGATGACCCAATAAGTCTTCTCAGTCTCTAACCTGAGTGAAGGTATAGTTTTCCTTATTGGGGTACAGGAGGTTAGGAAATCCACCAAAGAGCCAAGTCCACTCATACCTCCTCTCCATCCTTAGAGATCTCATGTCCAGCAAATGAAGGGTAGATAAAGCTTATTAATGCACTGCTCCATCTTTCTGCCATAAAGATTTCCTACCCCCAAACCTGCACTACTGGGTTTGCTCCCTTGGCAGCTCCCAGCCACAGCCAGCCTGGCAACTCCCAACGTCTCTTGTGGCCACACATTTACTGGCCCAGTGAGCCAATCCCGGAGGCCTGTCTCAGGAAATCTTCCCTCACTGAAGGATGTTCTCTTCCTGTGAGCCTTGTCTTATAGGGTGCTGGCATTGATTCTCAGCTGACAGCTCTATCTAGTGTCCCACAATTGTGGCATGGACCTTTTACAAGTGCCTAATTTGAGTGGTGGCTTCAGTACTGATTCAATGAAATACATGACACAGGCTGTCTTCCTCACCATGTGCTGGGCCAGCCTAAATTGGTTTTTTGGAGTCTCCCAGACCCTGCTGGCTTGTGAGATCTCATGGAAGGAGTAGCACCTGTGACATGGATATAGTATTTCAAACAGCCTACTCATGATGACTCCTGCAAGCCACTGAAGTGCATTTCTGCTCTCTAAAAATGGCTGCTTGTGGGGTTCCATATTTTCTCTCTCTGGTCTTTGAATGACATCTGCTGAACTTGTCAACAGCCAGCCCTGCAAACCAGGCGGGGCTCTGAGAGTCAAGCTGGGTTCTTTCAACCTCATCCATGATCTCCACTACAATTAAAGATGTGACAGGCCAAATGAAGTCCTTCAGGACACCTGTGTGTTGCAGTTGTCTTCATTGGGCTATCCCAGGAGCAGGGCTTAACATAGGTGTGAGTGGGATAGAGGGAGTGAAGCCAATCTTTTCTGCTAAAAACAAAGAGCTCCCCTCTGCTCTCTACCTTGAGGAGGCGGAACTTCTTCATAGATTCCCCCTTCTACTGGGCTGGTGTGTTGAGAGCTCCTCCTCCTGTATCAATGTGTACTGACCCCTGTGCAGAGGTAGTGGGTTGGAACAGAGTGACCCATTCTGTGGCAGATGCCCAAGAGGAAATAGACAGATGCCAACTTACTCTGTCTTAGCTGTGCAGGTCTAGCAGTAGTCAAAAATCTTGCTGACACTGAGTCTGCAGCTCAGACTCTGAATTGCAGGCAGGGAGCAGGTCCGTAGAGTGAGAGGGTGCCATTTTGACAGTCACTCTACAGACTAGAGCTGCATTTCAGGGCAGAACACTGTGCTATTAAAATGAGTGCCACTCATTTGCTCCTCGTTCCTAGTGAGATATCCAGGTTTGAAGACACTTTGAAGGAGTACAAGATGTACAAGAACTTCCTCTACCAGCTCTCTCCAAAAGAGTGGCGGGAAGAGTATGACAAAAAGCAGATGACGGCAAAGGCGATGAAAGCGTCCTTGGAAGTGAAAGAAGAAAAAATCTCCGTTTCTCCCATTATGCCCAAGAGTAAGTGCTCCCAGGAAGTGTTTCCAACCATTCCTCACTGGGTGCAGCTTCCCCTTCTAAAGGGGTGTTTCTTTTGGGTCCAGGCCAGGATCCAACACTGCGGACCAGACGCGGCAAATTACCTCATCTCAGCTATACAGGGCGTCAGAGTGTTGATTTCTCCTCAGGAGGGGTGGATTTGAGGTCCCCGAGCCAAATCACGCAGAGAAGAGACTCTCTCAGGCCAGGCAAAAGCCCCTCAAAGCAAACCTTCAAATCTCAGCAAACGAGACGACAGTAAGTATGAGACCCCCAATGAAGGCGCTGGATGTAAGTATAGGAGAGCTGTCAGTCAGAGGAAAGTAGCTACAGGTATGTGTGAATATTATCTACCTTCTGTGTTTCGTCCCACAGCACAACTTCCTTCTGGGCAGAGGCGTTCGCTCTCAGCCAAATTGCCATTGCACGTGGCTGTATTTGGAAACAAAGCCACCGCTGGTATCTGTTCTCACTGAGGGATGGAGTTTCATGAGGTCTGAGCTCATAATAAGAGGGTTCCACTGTATCTGTACTTCACGTGCACTGTAATCACAGCTAATTAAAATGTAATCAACCTGTGCTGGGAGGCAGGCAGAATAATGTTTCCTGTAATGATTGTGGCCAGGTGTTCCCCATAACCACAGCAACCTAGAAGCACAGAGGCAGGGAAGGGGAGGCAGGAATAAAGTCAAAGCCCAGGGGGGTAACTGTTTGGGACAAAAAGCATTTGCTACCTGTTTGTGTGAGTAACGGGATTATTTGCCATTTTGCCTGAGGGAAAGGAACCTGAGCTATCACATCCCACTAAGAGTAGTTTACTGGTGAGAGCATTTGTGCGAGGAGAGCGCCCCTTTCCTCTGGCTGAAGAGCATTCTGGTCACCCAGTTCTGATATCCCTATAGTGTGCAGTACTTACATGAGGAACTCTCATAAGTTCAAAGGGGACCACTTGCCTGAGTAAGCGCTATTCATGTGGTGGCTGCAGAACCCGAATGGCAGAATATTGCTGTTCAATATGGACCCGAAGTCAGGACCAGGATCCATTTGGAAAATTCCCCCTGGGGATGCGCTGATGGGGAGTTTTGGAGCTCAGGCCACAGCAGCATGAAGAGGACATGGAAGAGGGCGCGTGGAGCCAGTGTTGATGAGCAGAGTCTGCTGCCGACACCGGTCCAATGTTTCTCACCCTGTTGCTCTTCATCCGGCACTTGGGGCTTATTCCTCACTGCAGCCAAGAAATCAGTTGCTGCACTCTTCATTAGTGGCCATGGGGTCATGCTTAGGACTAAGTTACTTAGCCATGACTTCAACCTGCCCACTTTCTCTCCCGTGCGCAGGGAATAGGGAGCAGGGATGTACACGCTGCAGATGGCTCTGGCTGTGTGGAAACCCTCTGCCGAGGTGCGCTGCTGCGACCATGTATGGAGCACGCATGCAGAACCACTCCATACCTTCCATTCTGCTATTTCACAGGCCTCTGGATCAAGCACTGCACCCAACCCATTATAGAGAGCAGGGCTCAGCTGCCAAATTCAGATGCACAGGAGTGTCCCAGCTCCCCCAAAGTTTGGGGGAGTTCAGAATTTTCGAGATTGGTTCCAGACTATCTGTTGTTGCAAAAGCAGTGGAAATGGCTGTGTAACAGTTGGCCGGAACCCAGAACAACTGAGATTGTCAGCTCTTTGGGGCAGGGCCCATCTTTTTGTTCTATGTTCTGAGAGCAGCTAACATGTGTCCTGCTCCATGGCATGGCTTCCTAGGCAATCCCGTAATGCAAGTATCTCACCGCCTAAAAAGAACCTACCCCTGTAAACATTCAGAGAATTAATATTGAAAGTGAAATAGGTAAGGTGCAAAAGAAATGTCAATTGCTAGCTGTTTGCAGCTGTTGAGATTCACTTGGCTAGCAGCCAGACTCACAGTACACTTGCTAACAAAACCTCCTTTAAACATGGCTTCAGCAATCATTGCATGTAAGTGGCTGTCACTGGAAATGCCTTTTCAGGAGCATTACATCCCCAGCAATAGAAGAGAAGGAGAGCGTGGCCTTCTTTGACAATGAAGACGAGGATGAGGTCAGTAGCCTTGTGTGAACTACTCAAATTACAACAGAGTCTTGTGGCACTTTTAAAGACTAACAGATTTATTAATTGCATGAGCTTTCGTGGGAGAAAATCCCACTTTGTCAGACGCTTTGAAGATAGGAAAGTTACAGAGTGGGAGGAAATTAAATGCAGGGGAGTGTATGACATAGCATCAGGTCAGGCTGTAACAGCAAATCAAAGTAGGTGTCAGGATTCAAAACACTGGGGAACAGCACATAGAGGAGGGGGGAGGTCAATTCACTTGATGTAATGCGAGAAAAATCCATAGTCCCTGTTACAGCTGTGGCGTCTTGTGCTGATTTCCCTTACCTTCCAACCCTTAGTCACTGGTTGTAATCCAAAGATTACAGCACTGACCCTTATTTTATTTTAGGTTACCTTAGTGATGAGTGTAATATAAATACCTGGACCAAAGGAATAATTTATTTCCTTTGCCTTCATCAGACCCAGGATCAACTCAGCTTGCCACCCATCAGACATACTATATGTTAAGGATTTTGTTATTATCGAGTGATTATATTTTAGTGCAAAATTGAAATTTTGTAAAAAGACATTTTTAACAAAGAATACTCTGCATGATCTGTCTCCTGTCTCCCCATCATTAATAATCCCTGCACCCTCTCTCCTCTGAGCAACTGAGCCACGCCTTGCTTTTGTTTATTTAGAACATATATGCTTTGGGACAGGCAACATGTCTCAGTCTCTGTGTGTAAGATGCTCTATGTAATAACGTCTATACAGTCACATTATGAAGTGTAGACTAAATGTCAGCATCCATATAATTAACTGGTAAATTAGCATTACCAGGCAAGAAGAACCCAAACCCACGTTCTGTATTTCCCATCCAAGGAGCCGGAGCTGTATTTTACTGATCCACAGCAATTGCTGAATATTTTCACTGAGCTGGAAGAACAGAACCTGTCCCTAATCCAGAATTCCCAAGAAACTGAGGAAACCTTGGATGAGCTCCGGCATACGCTCACCACGACGCGGACTAAAATGTAAGTGGCTGAAAAACGCTGCATACGTTCCAGCATTAGACTGCATATAGGTCTTCCCTACTACAGATCATCAAGGACTATGGTAAAATGATTTACCAGCGGCGCAGTACACGATGAAAGAGGAGGCTCTCTCCTATATTTTGGTAATCAGATGAACTGCACTCAGCACATTGCCCTGGGATCGGGAGGTGATCTGCCTGTGTGCTGCCATAGAGGAGGTCTGACTTTAGCTCTAAGTTTGTCTTTTGGTTCCCAAATCACTGGGGACTAGACAATTGGGTTCTAGGCTCCTGAAAGGAAAGGTGAGCAAATGAGCCTTGTTCAACACCTGCTCATTCACCAAGTGTTGCTACTACTTAAGGAACAAAGGGTTCTGGAGAGCATTACATACAGGACGTCAGCCCAGGAATAAATAAATAAAAGGAATGATCCCACCTGTGATGATCTGACCCAGAATTCTCTCTAGTGGAAGCCGGAAGGTATAAAGTATACAAGTATAAGTACAAGTATAAAATAGCAGGAAGCCACTTGAGCATTTTATCGTGTTATGCCCTTTCCTCCACCCATGTCTGTTTTGTATATTTAGGCATGTCTACACTAAGAACTTAAACTGAATGATATTAGGTTGACTTGTAGACACTGACTCGAGAGGGGCTAAGAACCTGGGTGCTCAGTTCTGCGCACAGCGCGTTGCAGGGAGCTGGGCATCCCCTCGCTCCTGACTCCTCGCAGGGAGCCTGGGTACTCAGGGGCATCTTTCAGGGTAGGCGAAGCAGGCACACGCCTAGGGCCTCGAGCAGTAAGGGGCTCCATCGCCTGCTTCACTTACCCCAAAAGCTGCATATGCCTCAGTCGGCAGCAGGAGGAGCTGGCCTCTGGGGCCCAGGGCCAATGATTGGGGAACTGGGGCTGGTGGTGGAGGGGGGAGCCCATGCTGCAGGGCTATGGGGGCCTAGGGCCCCCAATAGCCAAAGGCCACCTCTGTGGGTGCTGCCCTGAGACTCCCAGCTTTCTGCTGGAAGCATGGCTACCCTCCCCCCAGCTCCCCATTGCGGGGCTTTGTGCTCCCTCTGGGAACCAGGGAGGCAAGAGCCCCAGGGGCTGCCACACCCCTAGCAGAGAACCTCAGGACAGGGCGGAGCCGAGAGCCTGGGGGCAGCAGCCCAGCTGGGAGCAGGGGAGTCAGGACCCAGGGAGGAGTCCAGCTTCGAGTGGGGAGCCTGGAGGGATCAGCCCGGCTGGGAGCAGGGAGCGTAGCAGCCCTCAAGCAGGAACCCGTGGGCAGCCCCGCTCGAGCTGCAGTCTGTCACACACCCAGCTTTTGTGTTCATTTCACAGCTCTCATGGAGCCAGACACTGCATCACCCTCACCCCCGCGAGAGACGCCCTAGGCTCTCGTGGAGACGGAGTTAGCATGTAGGGAGACTCTGTGCTGCCAAGGGCAATGGGGCGCTGCTGGTGGCTGGCCTTCAGACACTACTGTAAGAAACAGGACTAATAGTAATCCCACCTCTTGAGTTTCGGAAGGAGGGAATTTTCTGTTTTGACATATTGAAACTTCTCAACATTTAATTACCACCCCCTCTCCAATGCAGAGAAAATACTAGTCCTGAGAGTTGGAGCCCTCTTGAGCTCCTGGAAACAGAATTTCAGGGGAGTGTTTCTACCAGCCAGTCATCCACCGGCGGAAAGGGATGTCACAAAGTTGTCTCCGCCTCTTGGTGGGAGGAGTTATAGCACTGTTTGCAAAGACAGGAGGATGGCAGCCTAGGAGATCCTTTAGACAAAGGCCTCTTTTCTCCTGCATTAGGGACCGTGAGATAGAGCAACTGAAGCAGCTCGCAACCACCCTCAAAGCTTCCATCATCAAAGAAGAGGAGACAGCAGCAGATCTGGAACTGAAGGCACGAGTCTTTTCCTTCGGAGAGTACAAAGCAGACGTGCAGGTTTGTGCAGAGAGAGGACACTGAGCAAGAGAGAGATTGGTGAGGAGATGTTTAGGTGTCACTTGTGCTGCTTCTTCCCCTGAGGACTCAAGCCTGTGGACAAAGAGGACTCCTTTTCAGCAGTGAGGTTTTTAGCATCCTTCCTGCTCCTGTACAAAACCCTACATGTAATAGAGCTACATGCTGAAAGTGTCAACATGTGAGATGTGGCACTCACTTCTGTGGAGTGAATTGAAACCTTGTTCATTTCAACTTTTCAGCTGGGTTTAAACAGCTGGCCAGATCCTTAGGTCCCGGGGAGCGGTGACAATTTACAGCAGTGGAGGATTGCCCCCTTGCTTCTTGTCTCCAGGACAAGATGTTGGTGAGCCTGAACCGGAAAGTGACAGATGTCTATCGCCGCTGCATTGGAGAAAATGAGGCCAACCTGGGAACCCTGCAGATGCTGACAGTCATCGAACACCAACTGGATGACTTATTGGAATGTCTGGAGAGAGTCCCTCAAGCAAAGATAGAGCAGGCAGAGAAAGCCAAAGAAAAAGAACGAAGGATGAGGTAAGAGGAAGTTCTTCTCCGGTTGTGGTGCTACCCGTTTAGATCAGACCAAGCCACCATGTTGACGTTTTAACATTTTTCACACTCCAAAGATAAAAAGTGGAACGCACTTGCATGGGTCAAAGTGAACCAGGAAGAAACATCAGGTATATTAAAAACCCACTTATTGTCAATACATAATTAGCACCCATAATTCTAATAAGAAATTATTAGCTGCTAGAGCAGTAGCAAAACTAAAAACTGATGAGGCAAAAAGAAAACTGCCTTCTGAGTTTAAATTTGTATTTCCATATTGAGCATTCCTGATAAGATAGTACGCTACAAGGAAGGAGGGCACGTGAGGAAATCCTAGCTTATTCTCCAGGATAGTATTTGGGAAATTTGACAACATTGGCAGGTTTGAATATATTTTTTCTTCTGCAAAGTGCCAAAATACTAACCCACATACCCCTGCTCACCACATCCACACTCTTATGGGCCTCATCAACTTGAGAAGCTGAACACAGCTGACCATTCACATCCCGAGAAGTGAGCCAGCGATCAGATCACAAACTGTGTGATCACTTTCCGAGACAGATCTGCAAGAAGAAACTTGAAGTGGCAGAAAGAGTTCAGTAACAAAGGGATGACACCTTTTTTTCTGCCTCCTCCCCCTCCCAACATCTTGCTTAGAATTCAGAAAAGGTCGCCCTGCCACGGTTTAGGCTCACAGCAGCAAAACAAACAAAATTTATAAAAAACCCTCAAAACAAAACCCAACATCATCACAGAAAACCAAAATGCCAGGAAATGAAGTTACCTTAAATGAAAGGGTTTATAATTTAAGCAGAATTTTGAGAAAAAGCATGCAGGTTTCTTCTCAGCTGTAGTGGCTTTATGAAGCCGCCTTCACTTAATCAGCCAGAGCAGTTTGTCACGGCATATTATGTCATGCCTAGAGAGCAGCGAATCAGCTTCCCCATTGCCCTGCCCTTTGTGTGTCATTTACACGAGAGCAAATCAGCTATAATGTCTCTGCCATTCTGATCAGGCAGCATTTCATACTCCCGTGGTACGTATAGTTCTCCCACAAAGTGCCATTAACCCTATTTTATAGAGGGTAAGTAACATGGTGAAGGTGACACTCAAAGTGAGTGATGGATCCAGAAATAGAGCCACGATCTCCTCTGTTCAGTTCACTGCTGCTTTGTCTCTGCTGAGCAGGGAAATGTTTTTTTTTTTTTCCCTTTTTGAGTAAAAGAGCGTGCGGGGGCAGAGGGGAGAATCAATTGTACTCAAGCGTCTCAACTGCACTTTAATATTCCCTTCAGAAGGGAAGAAAGCGAGCGCTGGATCACGGAACTTTCACCTCTTGTGGATTTGTCCCTTATTGAAAATCTGGGTCCAAAAAATGTACTTGAAGACTCCATTTTAACTCACATTTTGTTCCATTGTTCTGAAAGGCTGAGGGACGAGAAAGTCAGACAACAGAGGCAGTTGCAGGAGGAGAGATTGCAACGGGCGCTGGCGAGAGCACAAGCAGATATAAAGAAAAAGGTAACCTAAGCAATTTGATATTTTGCCTTTATATTGCACCTTTGAAATAGAAAATCTCAGCGCACTTAGGCTATATCTACACTTACAAAAGCTAGTTCGAATTAGTTAATTTGAACTAACTAATTCAAACTAATTTGAGTTAGTTCGAATTAAGTTAATTTGAACTAGCACGGCCCCACTAGAATGCTAGTTCGAACTAGCCATGTCCATGCAGGGCACTTACTTAGTTCGAATTAGTCAGTTGCATGAAGGTCAATCTGCCGATTAGTTCGAACTAATATGGCCACATTGACTTAATTCGAACTATTTTGAATTAAGGGTTAGTTCGAACTAAGCAATCGGATTTATTAGTTCGAATTAAGGAAGCCCTTAATTCGAACTAATGAAAGCCTAGTGTGGCCCAGGCTTAAGTTAGTTCAAATTAAGCTTCCTTAATTCGAACTAACTTGCAAGTGTAGACATAGCCTTAGATACTAAGGATCCAGTGAGATCCTCACCCCTGCTCCAGCCCCTTCCCATTAGGTAAGTTGGTCGGAGTGGTGTAAGGGGCCCTGATATCTCTGTATCCATCTCGGAGCCGCAGTGCAAGCAGTACACAAGACAGCAGCAGGCTGCCTTCTGAGGACCCTCCCAAGCCCTTACAGTATGCAACTTTGGATTCAGCACAGCCCAGGGAGTCTCATATGAAAGTAGGCCTCCAGAACTTAGTTACACTGGACCAGGGCACTACCATGGTCTAAAAGCACTTTAGGACACCTCTCCTTCTGGGCCCAGAGTTCTGTGCTGAATCTTAAAGGCATAAGACCAAATTTTATCCCTGCTCTTCGCAAGGAGTAAGTGGCCATGGGCCTCAGTGAGTTAGGGCTGCTTGGTTTCTCTGAAGAGTCGAGCCCTCACCCTTTCACTGCAGCTGCAGGTAGGTGAGTGATTGCAACAATTTACTCACCTGTGAAATGGACAGAGTGCCAGTGTGACATGCCTACGGTCAAAGAGGAAATCAGGGATGGAGCAAGGAATAAAACAGGGGAAGTCTGGGCCTGAGTCACTTGCGCCAACCAGTAGAGACCAGAACCTCTATATGTCTTACTTGCTATTCCTTTCACCAGTTGAAGTGTGGCATCCCCATGATGGAGAGATATTGCAGTTGAACTAGATTTTTTTGAATGTGGGCCTTTGTACAATCCTAGCTAGTAGATAATCAGCACCAGACTACACAGAGACAGCCCTGGGCCTCCACCAGCTGTTACTGAAATACCTGAGACACCCCTTTTCATTGTTTATCTACCAGCTAACTAGTGAACTGCTCCTAAAGAGTAGCATAAGCTTGCAATATAAACATCCCTTTTGTGACCAGCATTTGCACCCAAGCTATTCTTTTCTCACAACCATTGCTGTGACTGCGTTTTGTTCTTTGCAGACTGGCAGAAAGCTGATGTTCCGCTCTGAGCCCCCTCCTATCAAAGAGAAGGGAGATGAGAATCAAGGACTGATTGATCAGGAGAAGGAAGAAATTCTCTATTATTTCACTTAAGACCCCACATGATGCTGTACATGAAGGACAGCACCAAGCAGAGGCAAAGATTTTATACAAACCTGACCGGGGCATGTTTT
Source organism: Pelusios castaneus (assembly GCA_007922175.1). NCBI lineage: Eukaryota > Metazoa > Chordata > Testudines > Pelomedusidae > Pelusios > Pelusios castaneus. Next base: position 10,526,265 of record ML685770.1, read on the forward strand.
AGTTCATGGTTCTTCAATTCTGTACAAATTTTGCAATGAATGAAAAATGCCCATTTTGTCTTACTAACCCTTTCTCCCCCCTGAGGAGTTAGGCTCAAAAAACTACTATGAGCCAACAGCTATTTTGGCATTGCCTTAAGTGACTGTTTACCTAGAAAAATATAATTTAACTCTCACCCATTTTGCCTCTGTGCCAGTTGTCAGCAAAGTATTCTTCATAAAATTGCTTGTCAGTAGCAAGACCCCTGGGATCTTAGGAAATGACGTTTATTCTACTGGTGAATAACATCTTTAGTTACAGCCAGACAAAGCTAGGTTCCAGACAGATATTGGTCATACACCCCCGCCAAAAAATACTCTACCCAAGAGATGGAGTTTAATTACATGCTCTACCTTGACAACTGAATCAGCAAGATTCAAGAAAGATCAAACAATGCAAATGAAAAGCTGTTTGTTAGTTTTAAAGCCAATAAGCATATACCTTTTCATCTACAAAAGATTACTTACATGAAGAACAAACCTGATGCCAAAGTAACCATAAAAAAGCTTTATTAATCCTTTTGCACCAGCAATTCTTCATATGTCCATTGCCAGCAATGGACTTCGAGAGTCTGAGTTGCAGCCCTAAGCAGTTAGCAATTTACATTCATATACAAAGCCAAGTGAGGTACATTTTCAGAAAAAGAAAAAGATGCAGTTTTAAATCCCATGAAAACACAGTGTGTTTCTTCACCATTTTCTTAACTTAAGAACAACTGGGGGGTTCTGTGAGGATCAAGAGGAGTGTGTCGGTCAGGGTGACGGGGATTTCAGAGACAGCACGGGCGACTGCTCTAAGACCCAGAAAGTAGTCCATTCAGCAGCACTCTGCTCCTTCAAACTTTGCACATTGGACTCTGATCAAACAAAACACAGCAGTCTCCACAATTGGGTGAAATCTCCTCACGGACTCACTCATGCTTGGAGACCTCACATGAGGGAGGTTAGAGGTCCCTTGGGCGTGAGTTGTAAATGCAGGATGGTAGGACTAGGTAGAGCTAATGCTCAAATAGTTTAGTCACCATAGACAAAAAAATAAAATGAATCCAGAGGATAGAACACTGCCTGCAAATCAGAGTAGGAATTGAAAACAGTCTGCATTCTGCTTTCAAGTCTCAGAAACAAAAGTATCTATCTGGATATATATACAGTTCAAAAGGCACAGGAAGTAAATGCATTCCAAATGACCTCAGGTGAATTCAACAACAGTGTAACTAAATAAATATGTGCAATATTAGGAAGATGGCAATGTTCTTCTGCATGACATCTTATTCTGTAAAAAATATATACACATGCGTGCATACACACAACTCATTGAGAATAAAAAACATACACACCCCTTTATCAAAGTCCTATACATAATTTTATAGGCGTTCAGCACATCACTATAAAACATTTAAGTTACTACCTTAAAATTTAACAACACAAAAGGTGTTTTTGTTTTGTTTTTTAAATTGAGAATCTATACAACCCTATGCTGCTTCTGGCTTAGGCAATTCAGTTAAGTACAGTACATACATTTGTTCCTCTAGAAATGCCAATTTTTCAAATGAGGCAGTTCTTCCTCGTGAACTCCCTCTCTCTAAACTCTGTCTCTAAAACAAGTCAGGAGGCTAGCTGGACACTATGCTCACTAGATATTGACGAAGATCAAGTGGTAACAAAACCGTAGCAAGGAGTAACTTGGCAATGCTTTTTGTATTATAAAGACATAATGAAGGTGCTTGGAGGTAAGTGGCTGTCAAACATTCCATCAAAATAAGGAACGTCAAGACAGACCTAACTTGCCAAATCTCTTTTGGAGAGTGCTGTTCTCTCGCAAAGCTTTCTTTTTTCCAAGTCTTGCTGGAAAAATTCAGCTAAATGTTATTCAGGACGAATGAGAGAGAGAAGCTCAACTCATTCACAGTTAATATTTAGTCTATGTTTTTCTATCCAAGGGATTTTTACTGCATTTTTTCCTCCCATTTTTGTTCTGGGCACTATATTACTTCCCTGTGTTGTCTTGTAAAATATTTTATCACAATTTGCTGTCAACACACAAAAGGGCTGGAAAGGGTGATAAAAAATATTTCAGGATTTTTTTTAAATTCCTTCTCATCACCTGTTTCAAGTAGGAGAGCTTTCTTAGCGAAGGAAAAGCTTAAAATTGGTCACAGGTAAGATTTTAAGTTTACATTTGTTCATTGGCTATAAAATATTTGCTTTCTTGTGAAAGCAGGAAAACTATTACCTTAGTGTAATAGCTATGGCACTTTTCTACAATGTCATTTCAGCAAGCCTTCCACCAGCATGTTTGACCGCTAGACAGAAAGAGTATCTCAGAGGCACGTTAAATAGGATTTACTCATTTCCTTTTTTCGATGCAACTGCCATTACGTGTGAGATCACAGTCATAATCCTACTTTTCATATTTTCCTTAAAAAGCTGGAACACACGATTGCCCCATTCTATTTTCAAATTAAATATTCCTAACCATCATTCCAGGTCCTGTAAGTTTATTGTACTTCCAGCAAATTGAGAGTTATCAGAACCTGCATCGTCTTCTGTTGAGTTGTGTGGCTCCTGTCAAAACAAAGTAGACAAAGCTGAGAATTCAGAAGAAAAACCCTTCCCCTCCCGATGTTTTCATTGCTTGTAACGCACATTCCTTTTTGTAATATATCTTTACCCTCTCACTTCATTGAAGATTATGCCAAGAAACCAAATGCACTGAAACACTTCACATAAAATTCAGTTGTCCCACTCTTGCGGTACACTTACCTAGTCTGACTGTCCACGACCTTCATAAAAATGCTAATGGGGTGGGGATGGATCCTGACTATTGTTGACAAAAGAAAGAAGGTAGCCTACTATTTAAAAAAATATTGTTTGTGCTTTTTGTTAACCCTTCAGAATTTCAAATACTCCAATTCCCCCTCTGTAACCAGCAATTTATCCAACGGTTGTGCAAGACGGGGATACTTCTGGGAAGAAGGTATGTAAACCAGGGGTGGCCAAAACTGGCTCACAGCTAGGCGCCACCAATTTTACTTTTGGTCACCAGAGGACACGCCTCCATTACATTTCTGCAGTGGAGCTAGGTGACAGGCTAAAACTGGCTGCCATGGCAACCAGAAAGTTGTCACAGCCTGATGTAAATCACTTTTTTCTACTGGAAAAGGCATTAATATTTGGCTCAAATATGTTGCAGTTAGCTTGAAAATAGAAAGCTCTCTAACAGTCATCAAAAGAGTGATCTATTTCTCTCCACAAAGATGGTAGAACTTGGTTCTTTTATGTAGTGGTCAGTGTGTAACAAACAGGAGGTATTAGGAGTATCTTCAATAGGTAGCAAGACAGTTTCGAGCTGTCTTTGCACATGAGGCTTTTGAGATTCAAAATGTTATTTGGTGATGCTATGCTAAAGTACAGTTGTAGGAAAAACATTCCAAAAGTGGATAAATTTAGATCCACGCTGCTAACCAAAGGTGATTTTCAGACCACAGGGTAGCAGAATGTTCCCTTCCCTTCAGTTGTTTTCTTGCAGCCTTTTACTAGTACAGGGATAATTTTCCATGCCACAGCTGCCACTATGGATACTTCTCTACTAGTTGCCCAAGTTGCTACAGGGATGATGTTTCTGGAACCTGTGATTAGACTATATTTATTTACAAACATCACTCTCTTGCACCTGGAGTTATTTTAATCCCAATCACTATGGAGAGATGGGATCTATAAATGTCTTCACTATCCTTTTGGGCCTTTCACTTGGCCCCAGTCTATACTTGTTTAGGGTTTTGACAATTTCCCATAAAATGTTTAAAACCGAGCCCCAAATTTCTAGAAAACACTCAGCAACCAGCAGAGTTTCCACTCAGGCACTTACATAAGGGGCTATATTTTCAGGAGCTTACCAATGGAAGCAGCTGGGGCAGAGTACTTTTAAAGATCTCGTCACTTCACATTTAGGTGCCCATATAAGAGCAGATCTTTTTTGAAAATTCAGCCCCACAGCTGTAGGTGCAGAGCCCCTTTGAAAATCTGGCTCCAGATCTCCCCCCCCGCCCCCCCCGTTCGGCCACACATTGTAATAATTGTGGAACATCTTTCTTGACAGTACTATCAGGGGCAAAAGGAAACAGCATCTCCAACATGGAACAAAACCACCAAGATAGGGCGCTTGGGAAAAAACAGCCTCCTACTATGTCTCAGCGATTCCCACAACAAGCATCCTCCTGCTGTAAATGAGCTAGAGACTGTTACATCAGACTTCAATCTGAAAATAGAGTACTTTTGTAGTGCAGGACAGCTAAAGATTAGTGCAAAACTATTTTCATTGCCTCTAACTTGACAACAGCAATCAGAGTTTTAAGGCAGTGGTTCTCAACACACTTGGCGGCGTGCATGACCCTACAGGACACACCAGCCGGCTCACCCACCCCTCCCCACCTTCAGCTGAATCCAACCCCCAACCCGGTTCTCTGCAACACACTTTCTGCTGTGTGGTGACACAGTGATGTGTCCCAACACAGAGGCTGGGAACCACTGTTCTAAGGTGCTGTACCTGAAGTATATGAACAGGTAAGTCCACTGTGAGTTGAGAATGCGATGTGGAAGACTGAGAGCTGAGCTGAAAGGGCAAGTCTCCTTCTCCTGGGGGATCATCCTGTGAAGGGAAAACACAACGCAAATAATATTTCCAAGTCTCTCCTGCTATCACACAGCAAGCTTCGACTCAGTACTACACAGCAATAAAAATCAGGAAAGGTGACCGTGCTCTATTGGCTTACAAAGGCTAGCGTCCCGAGGCACCCCATCTCTGAAGGCTAACAAGACCCTAGAAAAGTTTCCAGTGGTTTCATGAAAGATGAACCAGTCCCCCTAGTACTCAGTCACACATGGGTATTGCAGACTTGAACATTACTCCAAAAACTGTGTGTTTACTCCCAGGCCATTGGGTTATGGAAGTGGTGATCCTGGGGCACTTCATAAAAGGGATGCATGTAGCTTACTCTGCATCTCATAATAAGAGTAAGTGAACTAAATGGATTCTCACTCTGCCTCCTGGAAATCAAACATCTCTAGGTCTGGCCAACCCACTGCTCCTCAGTGAGATATTAGCAAGTGTGGTGGACGCTTGCCTAACATTTCCTGGTATAAAAGCCTGTTTCCTCAGTTATTTGTAACTATGCCAGATTTTAACAGTTTGGGCTAAAACTTTCCATGCTCAGATTTTTTTTTTGGGGGGGGGGGGGGAGGAGAAGATATGGAGGGAGAATGGGGATTTCAACCAGAACGGTTCGGCCGTTTCCAAGAATGAAACTAGGGAAAAAATATTCGTTTTGCCCATGTTAAAAAATGTTGGCAACCTTTGCTTTGACAAGCTACAGAGCCCCTGTGCATAGGAGCAGGTCCCTGAAGTTAGGCAGGGGTGGGGCCTTGTGTGTCCAGAACGTGACGTTTGCTGTTCCCATCCAAACTGGACCTTTTAAGACTCTTAATTCACGTACAGTAAAAATGTGCTAGAGTTTCACATTCTAACTCCCTGAAGGCTCCATCCACAATGAGCGTGCCAGGTGCTCAGCATGGTCTTCCCTGCAGTTGCAGTTCCTAGCTGCACTGGGCTGGGTCCAGACACCTGAATTCAGAGCAGAAAGCCTGTCTCTTCTGCGCTCTCAATGCCTCTCCACTGATGCGCCAGCAGCATAGAGGGGGAAGCCACCTAAATCGTATATAGATGAGATTAGAGCCTGGCTTGGGTGGAGCAGCACTGTGTGTGTAGACTGGGACAACTAACAAGGCGGGAAAATGAGAGCTGGCACAGATATTGGGACCGACAGCCAGGGAGAAGTGGAGACTAGGACTACGAGCCAAGGAAAGAAGGTGGGGGGAGGAGTGACTGGGAGCCAGTAGGTTGGAGGGGAAAACAGGATCTGACCAGGAGCCTGTGTGAAGAGAAGGATTGGGACTGGCTGGCAGAAAGACTGGGACAAGGAACATGGGAGTGACTGGAGATCAGAGAGAGACAGCGCACATACAACAGCTCAAACAAGAAGCTTGGAGAAGAGGAACTGAATGGATGAGAAGCCTGGCACAGGGACAGAGATAGTTTGGGGGAAAAGGAGTCAAACTTGAGGGAGTTTCGCTAGTGAGTCTTCTGTGCCCAATAGAGCACTCCCCTCCAAAGCCCAGAATAGCATCCAAGACTTCCAAGTCTTAGCATTCCTTTGTGGCCAGCATATCTGAAGTCCTCTGGCAAGTTGTTTTATCTCCCCCTAGTGTTGACCCATGTAGATGGTTTCAACCAACTACTGCTGTCAATTAGTCTGGTAAGTGCTGGAGGTCTGTGGTGTGGATCAAAAGGTTCAAACATTGCTGCTGATGACCGTGTGCACAACATTACAGTGACACAATGAATCTGATGTGTTTGCTTAAAGCAAAAACAAACCCACAAAAAACCTCCAGGAACTTGCACATAAAAGCGAAATCATGAGAACATTCAGGCTACAAGGTCATGCATTCAAATTTCAAACCGCCAAGATTAAGGGTCCCTGTACAACCTTAATGCTCATCATGCAGGTCTTGAGTTATGTGAGAACATACTACTTTTTCCAGAGAACCCCTGCCTCATTTAGTGCATAAAAAGGACAGCGCTGACTTGGCCAGCAGCTATTCTATATTGTTTTCTCCTCGTGATTCAATAACCTATTTCTCACTTACTGCACACCCTTCAAGCCCTAAAAACAAAGACAATTATTCATTTTCTCATGAGCAACCTTAATATTCTTACAATGCAGTTTGTGTGTGCGGGTGATAATTCAGGGGAGGTCAGTGTCTTTCCTTCCTAGCTCCCAATCTTGGGGTTCTTCCCACTCTGAGCAGTGTGTCCTCAAGGCCTCTCTCCAGTGCAGAGAATCCTGTGACTTTTCAGTGTTGCCCCCCAAAGCTTCCGCCATGGCACTGCCCGCTATTTTCCACACTCAGCCTGAGCTTCCACACCACCTTAACAGTGTCTAATCCTCCTTTTCCCTGTACCTTGCTATGCATACGCATAAGGGGAATATTTACAGAAAGGTTTTAGTTTATACTACAGCCTCCTTTTGTGTTATCAGCTCAGAGTGGGGAATGAGGTGCCACCCAGGAAGTGGCTCTGCGGGAGAACCATTTAAACTGGTCCCCTTCATTCCAATGACTTTTGTAATGATTTCTAAGATGTTTGGAAAAGTATTTCTGTTTTTGGCATTAAGTATGTGAAGTAACACCCCCCATGAGGAGAGAAAAATGCTCCTTTTGGGCAACAACTTTAAAAACAAATCAGCTAAACGTTATTAATCAAGTACCCTGGTGCCACACAGTGATCACAACGTTTATACAATAGAAGCCTGGATTTGATTTGAAAAGACATTCAGATTTGCCAGTTGACACAGGGAACTGAGTGGATCGTATGTTTTATTCATGTTTTTACCTGAAGTAACTGAATTTGCATGTACTGTGCACCAGTTGCTGGATCCCTTATTGTTAGGCCTCCATTTGGCAAAACAACGTTGCCACACAAACGATTGCCAGGACCGGCAGATGAGAAGGTGGTGGGACTCACTTTACCACCTCTGCTTTTCCTCTGGCCAGAATTTGCTGACCCTGAAATAAAATTTGAATTATAAGGGCGGAAAGCCTGGTTCTTTGGAAACTTTCTCCTTGGGATTTCTCCACTTCTAGTTATTTAGGTGGTAGTATTAATTAACGGTAGCATTTAGTTCGCTCTGAACATGTGAAGTGCAATAAAATTGCTAAGCACCATCAGCTACTCATTACTGAAGCAAAATTGCAGCCTATTTGCTCAGTCCAGCTGTCTGAGGGTTCAAGAGCTAAGAACTGCTTCTCACCAGAAAAAAAAAAAATGTAAATTTAACTACCCTACGCATTTCTAAGCTGATCTTAATGCTGGGAAATAAGTGTCAATGCTGCAGCATTCTCTAGGAGGTCAGAGGAAAGAAATAGGAGCTGAGACACCCAAAGTGTATTACTGATTTCTTAAGACACAAAAATCAAGTCAGGGAAATAGTTTTCCAGTTTATAAGGTGGGAACAATAGTGCTTATCCATGTTTAGAAATGATTTCTAATACTGTTGGATGGAAGGTGCTATCCAAGTGTAATTTATGGTAGGGGGTCATCACAAATAATATATGCATTATCCCATAATAGCTAGAAACCCCATGTCTGGGTCAAGCAAGTTTCAAACCTCTCTACAGTGAAAAGCTTTAACAATAGAGCTTATCATTTAGCCCATCAATATTAAAATCCTTTTCTTTAGATCAGGGGTGTCAAACATGCAGGCCAAATGCGGCCCATGGACCTCCTCCATCTGGCCCATGACTGCACTCCACAGGATCACACTCTCTCCCTAACAGAGAAAGAATGTGGTCTTGCATACCCAGCACTCTGCTGTGCCATAAGTAGCAGGTCTCGCGATATCACAAAATGCTGGGTTTGAGAGACTGCGCTCAACAAGACCACACGCTCTCCCTAACAGAGAGGGAGGGAACTCGTGGAGCGCAGTCTCGCATACACAGCACTCAGCGATGCCACAACAGAGCCCTAGTCTTTTGATTTATGGTACATTCGGCCCACTTGAACATTAGAGTCAAATCTGGCCCACCATAGCAAATGAGTTTGACACCCCTGCTCTAAATCGATACTGAAATCACGGAAGACATTTCTTATTGGGTACCCACATCTGGTTCTGTAAACAGTTTTAAGCCAGAGGGCCATCCCCACAGCTAGGCTCAGCAAAACAAACATCTCACTAGCACCACTTTAAGAAATGCTCTTTATTTTATAATTTTCAGACAGTTGGGCTGAGCAAAACAAATACAATTCCCTTAAAAAGATCTAACATTTCCAACATGCTGCTATTCAGCTTTTTCAAATTTCATCTGAAAACATCTTTTCTCTCTTAACTATAGTTAATTTGCCTCCTTTTACTATTAACCAACTGTAATATTGAAGTAGTTAGGCCCAAAAGTAGAGACTAAAATTTTATGTTGTCTATAAAATATTTTAATTATTTGCTGTTTAAATTTCTATTAAATATTTGGAGTTAAAATAGACACATTAACCAGGAGAACAAGAAAATGACTATGCTTCATTATTCATTAGTTCTTTTAAATTATCAGGTTATTTTTTAGTTCAAATGCTAACAGGTAAAGTTTTTTTTTTTTTTTAAACTAGGACTTTCAACTTACAAGTGCCCATTTAACTCTAATGCATTTTAAGATGCAAGACTTGTTTGAAACACTACATAGAAGTTATTACTCTATGCTAGAGAAAATATATGCATGGGAAAGAAGAAGAAAAAAAGGAAAAAAAAAGAGGAATGGATTCATTGGCTTGGAAAATAAATGGCTGTCATTAAGTAACCAGTAGGTGGCATGTCAGACAAAAAACAAGGAGTCCTGTGGCACTTTTCAAGACTACAATTTCTTTATTGCATGAGATAAAGAAAAGTACCACTCTTTAAAAGTGCCACAGGGCTCCTTGTGTTTGTTTTACTGAACTAAACTAACATGGCTACCCCTTTGGAAATTGTTTAAGAAGGGAACTGGGAATTTTCTACCTCTGTCTTATTGAGAAGGTGCAAATTCAATGCAAGTGTCCTTTCAATGTAAGATACCACCAAGCATACATTTTAGACAAGCTGCCATAATTATAGATCACTTCAAAACAGACTAAAGGAAGGAGAGTCCTCTACTTCCAAGACAAGACGGTAATTTTTAAAAGAAGAGAAAATATATACACATGCACAGCACTATAAAGCAAGAGACACGATAATGTTTAAGTTGGAAGTCTAATCCTTTGCTTACCTCAAGACATAACTAAAAACAACTGTCACCATGATTTTCAGAGATAGGAGGCAACAAGAAATGTAAGAAAAAAAATTGTTTAGTGCGATGTTCCTCTCCCCTTGAGGACAGCTGCAACTCAAATAGCTGTCTCTTGTTGTTTCATTATTTTTTCTGTGTAAGTTTAGTGAGCCATGGAGCACATTTGACCTGACAAAGCAACAGTGCATATCAACAAATAGCTATGGAGTTCTCCTACAGCTTAAGAGGAGGAGAACATAAATGGGCTGCTTATATGTAAAAAATCTGCTACACAAGACTGAAGTTTAAAAAAATTGAAACCTTTCTATTAAAAAGAAAGCCAACAAATTAATTCCTCTACCGGGCTTGCAAACTAACACTGCAGCACTGTGCTGGTGCACAACCTGGAAGTGAAACTAACTGGTTTGTTTTCATTCATTGTCCCCACATTGTGTAAAATTAAATGCAAAGAACGGACAAACAGCGCATACAAAAAGCCAAATTAGTTTTTTCAGATTCTTTTGGTTAATATTAAGATTAAGCCTGTGGACAAGGTGAGTGATATTGGGGTGATGGAAGGAGGAATTTAAATGTAACTTTGACCTACCAGGATCCCTTTAACAGAAGGGGAAAAATCCAGAGTGTGCATTTTATAAATTCGAAACTCCATGCAAGACGACCATTTTAATTATCTACAACAAGCACATCCCACTCAGACTTTGCTGCTGATTTTTATCTTCTTGAAAGAGATTTACTCCCATTTCATTACAATAAAATTATTGTTGTTAGATTCAGCAGAGCAGATGCCTCACCTGTGCTACTCCCATTCCCTTTCTGTTTTCTTTTCTTGGCTAGTTGAATGGCTCTGTAGTCGGTCCTTGCAGATCCAACACTCTCCTAGTGAAAAAAATAGAAGATATTTTATATGTATCACTGAAACAAATTAAGATGGTGAAGTCAGACTAACAAGTTACTAATTTCTTACATCCTTTTATCTTATATATTCATCTAACGCTGACTGGCTGGGATTTAAAAGAGCAAGACTGTCAAGCAGTGATCAGAATTCTCATAGGTCCCTTACATGTAACTGGCATCTAAAAGTTAAACACATTTCCAGGTTTATCAACATCAATATTTTAATAGAATCATGGTGTGATAAGGGGGACATATTATATTAAAAATAAACATTTATTTTAACACAGTACTGGAAAGGGAAATGTTTTCCAGAAGCAGTATTTAAAATATTGAGTTATGGGAACAAAGATTGAGGCTAAAAATTTCAGTTACTTTCCATTCCCGAACCCTTTCCTAAAACTAAAGCACACAGGACATACTGAATATATTCCCCTTTTTGCTTTCTTATTAGTCCCACTTCACCCTTGAGAGGTTAATTTTGAAAAAACAATTTTTTTAACCTTGAACAGGATCCTCCACGACCCCACCCCCATAATTCACGCCTTTTAAAGAATTTTTCACCAGGCTGAATCCATGTCTAACAACATATTTACTCAATATAAAGTTCTACATCCTTCAGGGCAAAATCCCTCTGTAAATCAGAAAGAAAGGTCTGCCCGTAAGTTGCAAGCAGCACTGGAGTATCCTCAAGGGTAAGGTGCTTCAGTCATCTGTGGGCAACTGAATATAGTTACTGCATACCAAAAACGAGCTTCCTGTCACCGGGCTAAGATCCATTTCTTTCTGAGCACTGTAGCTTCCCGGAGGGTTGGAGAATACAAACTGTGTCACCACTTTACTGCCTTCCTGCTGACCAACAACATCCGAGCTAGGAAGCAAGTTTCGTTCGGCTTTAGTTGGTGTCAGTAACTCAGGCCCATTGCTTCCACCAAGGCTGCTGGAAGGGGTCAAAGTGGTAGTGTCTATTGTTAGGTTATTGCTGGATGTCAGACCATGCAGGTCTTGATTGGAATTCTTCACTGATAAAGACGCTAGTGAACCTAAGGCTTCTGCATTTACAGTCTGTACATCATCCAGATTTGCAGTACTTTGCTGTAAAACTGTAGCAGCGGTTCCCATCAAGAGAGAGCTGTCCAGGCTTTGTGGAATATCATTGCTCGCCACCAATATCAAAGGGTCGACTGTTTGACCGAGGGAATTGCTATTGACAGAAAGGTTTCCACCAAGCGTTGAACCCACTGAAGCAACATCTATGGTGACAATTCCAGAGTTCACTAAAGCCATATCTGTTGCAATCCCAGAATTGTTACCAGACACATTGGAGAAAAGGGACACAAAGTCTATGTTGCTGAGATCACTTTGTCCTGGAGTGGTGAGTTCACTGCTAGGCGTGAGGGAGCTGGTTGCCTCAAGTTGAGTTAAGAGGTCTGAAATATAATGCATTACACGTTTAACGCACGTTCCAAATAGAAAAGAAAAGGACTCGATATAGCTCAAAGGGTGCAATACTCAAAAGCGGGAATATACAGAAGCCCCAAAGAAACACTAATGACTAACAAAACGTAACGATACTTCTTCCAAAATAGGTAAGATATCAACAGCACTCTAACCTTACGTACCCCGAGTACGTGCAGTATAAAATTACTGACCTCAGAAACTGTGAGGTTTAAAAGTAACACTTGTACCAGACACACGAGAATTTAACATTGAAGAACACATACATTGCATACAGGTGTCTAAAGACAGAATACGCTTAAAATTACAAGCTAAAAATATTTTAAATGAAACCCACTTTTCTAAACCAGAATTACAAAGGAAAACAGCTTATTAAAACAAATTCACCTTTATGGTGATTGTGAGATTTCCCAGGCAGAAGAAAAGTTAGTGTTAGTTTCCTGTGTAATGTATCATCCTCACATCTCTACCAAAAATACTACACAGGAAGGTCTCTTTTTTCATTTTCTTTCTTATTCACTATGCTACCAACATGCTACCCTGAGCTCAATCTTATTTTGCTTTTCTCTAGCTAAGTAGGATGAATTTTTAAGGTTGCCACATCACTGAAAGACAAGATTACTTTAACAATGTTTACTAATGTTCCACTCTGTGGGGAACAGAGGCGGCTTTTGGGGTAGACGAAGCAGGCACCTGCCTGGGCCCCTTCTCTACCCCAAAAGCCATGTCTGCCTCCCTCCCTGCAGGAGACATGGTAGAGAGATGGGACTTGGTGGCTCCCGGGAGGGGGGGGTTCGGGCCCATGGGGGGTGGCAGCCATGGGGACCTGGGGCTGACCGTGGAGGGTGGGGGTGTTTCAGGGGCCCCAAGGGGGTGTTGGGGTTCTGAGAAGGCTGGGGCCAGCAGCAGGGATCTTATAGGAGGCCCCCACAATGGACCTTCACCTAGGGCCCCAGATAGCCTAAGGCCACCTCTGGTGGTAAAGAATCTCATATTCAGCAAACAATTAGAAATATTATTTGTTCATACCGCTGGCAACACAGTTCCTTTCAGTACAGAAATCTCTATATATGCTTCTACTCTTAAAAAATACTCTAATAGCAATCCAAGCTTGGACCTGAAATAATTCATTTTAGTCGCTATTACCAGGTTCTAGAAAGGATATATTGAAAAGCCCTCAAGAGCAAGGTCAAGTTAATTCAAGAACCAAGCCAAGCTCTGGTCTCAGTCCCTACTGAAGATTTTCTCTCTCACACGTACACACAGAAAAAATCTTGGGCCCAATGAAGTTAGAGTTCTGCTGTTGATTTCAATGGGGCCAGGATTTCCCCCACAGTATTTTCTTAATATATGCAGTGTTTAGGCTTCCCTCCACCCCCGCCATGTTTTGAGGCTAAAATATTATACCTGGACTGAAGTTATGTTGTTTGACCATATGAGTCTTCATACTATGCTTGGAAGTGAACAATTTATTACAGCTGGACACAGGGCAAGGGATCTTCGATGAATCCACATCTTGAAGATGTTTCTTGGAGTGAATGTACAAGCTACTGCGGGCAGAGAATTTTGCACAACAACCTACAAAACAATATGCAGTAGATTACTAGATCTTTCTTAGTTTTAATTTAGGATTAGTGTTTAGAATTCCCTTGTATATAGCTCGGTCACATGAATATGATGTTCTAGTTAGCTGTCCTGAGGCACCACCTACAAACACAGGAAATTAGAAGAAAGCAGCACAAAACAAAGAAGTAGAATTTCATAGGAGCAGAAGAAATGCCACGTCGGAGCAGATCACTGATCCATTTGGTCCAGTATCCTGCTTCCAACAGCAGAAAAAACCTGAACTGATTTAATGGAAAGTGCCATAAGGCACCTTAAATAGAAGCATTTGATAATGGCCATTGGTGAAAGCATAAGGGGGAAGAAAACACTTCCTGACAGCTACAAGGCAAAAACCACTTCATTTTATGCCACAAAGCATAAGTCTCATTATTCTTTGATACTGCAGACTGGAAGGTCTGTAAATGACCTGGTGTTTATTTATACCATGATTGTAATCCTTTAAAACAACCCACTAGACTGTGCCTCAATGATTTCCTACAGCAGTAGATACACAAGTCATCTACTTTGATTCGTTTTAAGATTATCTGTGAGCTCCCCATAGGCCTTTAGTCACTCAATTATCCCTCAATCGATATTTTTAGATCTGCAGAAACCTTTTTGCTGGAAGAGGCAACTCAAGGTAACCACTGGCTATGTACTGGAGATGTAAATGCCATACAAATTTAGAGAAAAAGGTCATTATAACTCTTCTGCATGACTTTCTACCCCTGTTAAATATGAACAGCCAGTCTATTAAATTCATCTGAACAGCAGTAGGATGCTAAACAGACATCTTCATTCTATCATTGCTTGTGATTCTTTTCTCCTGCATGCACAGATCAAAATAATCTCACACAAGCAGTTTATCCCCAAGGGTACAATTAGTCAACTGAAAAGATAAATAATGTCCAGACAGCATTACAGTCTTAAATCTAAAGGAGGTGTTGACTTCCTTTAGTCGGCAATCTGATCAAGAGATGAGCAAAGCTCAAAAAAGGTTTATTTTATTCAGAAAAATCATCAGCTTTGATATTCATTGTGAAAGCAACATAACTGGTAAGACAAATCAGTGACTAAATGATCTGCTAATCATTTCCCCTGCCTCTCTCATGTATGGGACAACATTGTTTGTTCAATCAGATGTTCTTTAAAAAAAAATAAACTACAACAGGTGTTAAAATAATATGTGACTTTAAATACCCCTGGCCTCACTCCGTCAGTGAGCCCGGACTGAGTAGAACCCTGCACCTACCAAAACCAGATGTCACTTATAACAAACCGTACCTTCCACTGGACATTCAAATGGTTTTGTTCCTAGGTGAGTTATACTGTGGCCTTTCAAGTGTTCTGCTCTTGTGAAGGATTTCCCACAGCCTTCTACTGGGCATGTAAACCTTCTGTCATCCTCATGTTTCCTACAAAAGAGGGAGATTACTACCTCCAAACTTAAATTCACTACATTTGCCTTTCTTGCATCAGTTACAATCACTTTGATTTTTAAAAATCGCTCTTAAAACAAGTTCCAAAGGGGTAGCCATGTTAGTCTAGTTCAGCCACAAGACTCCATGTTTGTTTTAATCTTAAAATAATTATCTACATTAAAACATGTTTAACCAATGAGAAGAATGGAAAGACAAACCACGTATTAGGTTGCTTCTGGGTTTTTTTAAGCATTAAAAAAAAAATTGTGTTTTACCTTTTATGCCTTAGTAACTTGGACATGCTGGTGAAAGACCAGCCACAACCTTCAGAATCACAGATAAAAGGCCTTTCACCTTAAAAAAAGAAGATACATTTAACTACATAGTAACAAATATATGTCAATACTGTGAAATCTCAACAAGGTTTAAGGTACATCTATTCTCTAACATCCTTCTCACACCTCCCCTCCTGCAGCAATGAGTCTCTAAGCCTGGGTCAATGGATGTGGACTCACACCGTAAGGCTAAATAGCAATGCAGATGTTCCCATGCTGGATGGATCCTCAGCTCTGAGAGCCTCCCCAGGTTTTGCTGTCAAGTGGAAACATCCACATGGCTATTATTAGCCCAGTAGCGCAAGTCCAAGAGCTCTGAGACTCTCTGACGTTTGATTGTTTAAGGGTTTGTTTTTCTGGGAGGGGGGAGGCGGGCTGTGTAAACATACCCTCTGTTATCTTAAAGAATTAAAGAAACTGATAAGGAAACTCGTTTAAAATATTTAAGTTATCTACTGGCCATGTCCTGCAATTGGATCTGGATAGGCAGAGTGCTAAGCCTCCATGAAATCCCAGTCAATTCAAAGGGTCTCCATGTGGGTGCAGAGATCCACCTACATTAATAGACGACCATCTCCTGCAATTTGATTTACTTGGACAACTAGATTTTTTAAAGCCCAATTCGCTTTTCACAGTTCATGCGTAGTTTGGGGTTTTTCTTCCTCATTTCTCTCAGCTATTTTGTTTTCCAAACACATTGTCCACTTAAAAAAATAAAATCCACTGCTCCTTGAAGTTTTATCTACTACTGCTTGCTGTAAACACTTAAAAGTACTAAAATATGTATCTACTCTTGCAGATTGCTCTATGTACGTGATAGTACTTGGTCCATAGTCAATTTCCTCCTGTTTCCATAGTAACAACATAGAAAAAAAACAGTGAAAGAAAACTTGATTGTAAAGTCACACCAAAAGAGCGCGCCAAATGATGACAGAGGAAAGAGAAATAATTTGAAATTTGTTTGTTTTTTTAAATTGACAAGATGAAGTGAACAGTGTCCCCTTATAAGTCATTGACAACTATTCAGAGTTTTTCAGTTTCTCACTGTTCCAATCTTGGTTACAAACATTTAAAGGGTGTTCTTATTGACATTAATTTATTTTTTTTAAATTGGCATTAGGTTAGGGTAAAGACTGTTTTATAAATGGCTAGAATTTGAAGCTGTGTTTGACCCAGTAATATCTCTATACATTCCACTGTCCCAATTTATGAACTACCCTGAGGAATACCTGTGTGACTTCTCATGTGGATTTTCAGCCGGCAGGCTTTGTCATATTGCTTGCTACAACCAGGGAAAGAGCAGGAGAACTGTTCTTGCTCTCTGAAGTGGGCTCGATTATGAGAAAATAATGCACTCACTGTGATAAAGGTTCTCTCACAACCTAAGGAAAGAGAACACGTTAGCTCAGAGTGACACACAAAATAGGAAAATTAAACTCTACTCCATACTTTATCATCTGCAACTAAGGCTATGTCTACACTACCACTTATGTGGCTCACAGGTATGAATAATCTACTCCTGATCAACGTAAGTGCCAACATGGACAGCGCTGTGTTGGCGGGACAGCTTCTCCAGCCAATGCAGCTATCATTGCTTGTTGGAGGTGGAGTAATTATGTCAATGGGAGAGCTCTCTCCTCCCAGCAAAAGGGAACTGCACAAGAGATCTTACAGCAATGCAGCTGTATTGGTACGGCTCCGCTGCTATAAACTGTCTAGTGCAGTGGTTCCCACTCTTTTTGACTCGAGGGCCACAGATATCATTTTTACAATCTGAAGGGCCACCAGTCTCCCTCTCCACTGCAGCCAGACAGAAAGAGGTCATCAAGGAGCCTGCCTCCTTGCTGATCTCCTGTCTCCCTGGCTGCAGCAGGAGACCGCCACACATTCTGTAGCCTATGCATTCCACCTGGGTCCCTAGGCAGTGGCTCCTTCCAGCAGCCAGGGGGTGGAAGATCAGTCCCCTCCTTCTGGCTCCAGCAGGGACCCCAGCACCTTTGGACCTAAGTGGAACACTTTGCCATGCTCCCTGCTACAGACAGGGGAATGAGAGCACTGATCTCCCATCCCTTTGCTGCAGCAAGGAGCCTGCACTAGTCTTTTAGCCCCACAGAAACATGCTCTGCCTAAATCCAGAGGCAACCAGCAGGAGAAGAGCCAGGGCCCACTTTGAAAGACCAGGCTGGCCACAGATTGGGAACCACTGGTCTAGTGTAAACATAGCCTTGAGACAGGAACTGAACATCTATCTAGACACCAGTGTGTTTTGGACACAGAGGAAAGCATGCCAACAGATTAGAGAAACAAGAGTGAGGAAAGTGCTCACAAAATAAAATATTGTTCAAGATTTCAGTATGTAATTCAAAGGCCTATACAAGTCTAACAACTATATGCTGAATGACATCCTTTTCCTTTCTGTTATTCAAACAGCAAACTTCAGGAGATCTCTCTGACAAGGATCGAGATCAGAAGATTTCAGCTGTCCCTCCCAGACTTCAGGGTAAACTAGGAGAGTGTGGTAGTACCAGCTAGTTAGAGATAACCAATGGATGAGAAATGTTATATACAATTTGAAATTAAGCAGAACACTACATAAAATACACCTTTTAATGGGTCTGAACAAGATCATCATTACTTGGTGTTTAATCGGGGGGCCCTGTCGGAAGTTATTCATCAACAGCTCTGAATGTCTAAAGCAGAGGTCTGCCTCTTGGGTCAGAACTGTGACCCCAGCCAAGGAGATAAGTCTCCCCAGACACAGCAGCTCTCTTCCCTGCCCCATGAGGCAGCTGAACCCCAACACTCCCATGAATGCTGTGATCCCCCAACTTTTTTTTTCAGGTAAGCTCTCAAAAATAGCTCATGCAAGCCCAGTGTTCCCATGATCAGAAGTGATATGAGACAGACAGGAGGGTTGTCATTATGAATTTTACGCCTCTCAGGGCCTGCGATCCTGCCAGTGACTAGACATTAAGGGCAAGTCTATATTGACAGTGGCGAAGTTGCGCCATCAGCAAGAGCATCAGGTTTCGATTGAGGCGTCTGTGTAGATGCGCTCAATCAACAACCAAACAGGAGCTAGAACACCAGATGGATGGAGTTAGAGGCCTGGAGAGGGGTGGAGGGGATATGGGAACAAAGAGACTGGGGAGGGATGGAGGAGGTTGGGGGATGAGTGGGGGCTAGGAATGGAGGGGCCCGGAGAGGTGTGGAGGGGGTTTGGGGGCTGAAGGGTGGTGGAGTGAAGATGGGGGAAGCTGGGGAGTTTGGAGGCCTGGAGTGGGGGTTTGGGGGCAGGGGTGGGCTGGGGGCCACAGCCCTGGACCTTTTGGCTATCCAGCAACACCCCTGCCATATAGGGAGAATTTAAGAAGTTGGTGGGAGATATGCAAGGTATTTCACGTACCTT
Source organism: Pelusios castaneus (assembly GCA_007922175.1). Lineage (NCBI taxonomy): Eukaryota > Metazoa > Chordata > Testudines > Pelomedusidae > Pelusios > Pelusios castaneus. The sequence continues at coordinate 10,545,287 of ML685770.1, forward strand.
GCATCTCTCCCGTCAACTGCGGCCGAAAACGGCAGTAAGAGTAGACGAGGGCTTAGGAGGGAAGTTCCAAAGGGATAGCCGCGTTAGTCCAGTTCAGCCAAAGAAACAAGGCGCCCTGTGGCACTTTTAAAAACGAACACACATTTATTGCATGAGCTTTCGTGGGAGAAAAACGGCAAAGTGGGATTTCCACCCACCAAAGCTCCTGCCATAAACAGATGTGTTAGTCTTGAAAAACGCCCCCGCACTCCTGGTTTGTTTCGCTGCCACTCCTTTGGCACTTCCTTCCAAACCTCTGGCGAAGTGGGGTTTTCTCCCCGGGAAGCTCATGCGGCAAACAAATGGATTCGTCTTGAAAAGCGCCCCCGGCCTCCTGGCTCGTTTTCAGGCAGGAAGGGCTCGCGGATTACCGGGGAACTCGCAGCGGTAGGGCCGCTGGGGCTCCAGGTGGCTCCGCCGCTGGTGCGCCCCGAGGCGGGCGGCGCTGGGGAAGCGCTGCCCGCAGGCCTCGCACTTGTGCGCCGCCTCCTGCTCGTGGGCCCGCCCGTGCGCCCGCAGGTTGTAGACGGTGGTGAAGCGCTTGGTGCAGCCGGGCGCGGCGCAGGCGAAGGGCCGCAGCTTGTCGTGCGAGTGCAGGTGGCGCCGCAGCTTGTAGGCGGTGGCGAAGGACCAGGCGCAGCCGGGCACCGGGCAGCCGAAGGGCCGCGCCGCCCGCCCGCCCCCGTGAGCCGCCACCCGGTGCAGCCGCGCCTGCTGCTTGCGGGAGCGGGGCTCGGGGCAGCGGTGCGCCCGGGAGCCCCCCGCGGCCGCGCCCCCCTCTGGGCCGGGCGGCGCGGCCGGCTCCGGTTCGGGCGCAGGCGGGCCCGGCTCGGCGCCCGGCCCCAGGGTGAGGACGCCGTTCTCGATCCGCACCAGCAGGCTCTGGTTGTTGATGGTGATGGTGCCGGAGAAGGCGCCGGTCCGGCCCGCGCCGTCCGCTCCCCGCCGGGGCCGCCCGGGCGCCTCTGGCTGCTCCTCGCGGGGCGGCTCCGGGCGGCCGCTGTCCCCCGCCTCGGCCGCGCCCCGCACCAGGTTGAAGACCAGCAGGAGCCCGTCGCTGTCGGGGTCGGGCGCGGGGGCGGCGCTGGGGCCCGGCTCCGGCTTCTCCTCCAGCAGCATCAGCGGGAGGCTCATGTACAGGCCCGGGGCGGCGGCGGCGGCGGCCGGGTCCCAGTCGGGCGGCGGCGGCTCCGGCTCCTGCTGGGGCGGGCGGGCGGCGGGTGCGGCGCCGCCGCCATGTTGGGTGTCGGGCCGGGCCCGGGCGGCCTCCTCCACCGCGGGCAGCCCCTGCGTTTCCATCTTGGGGGTCCCTGTAGCAGCGGCTGAAACCGGAGCCGCGGGGCGGGGCCGGGTGGGGGCGGGGGAAACGCGGAGCGGGGAGTTCGGAGCGGAGCCACGGCGGAGAGGAAAACCCGGAGCGGGGATGGACGCCCCTGCAGCTGGAACGGGGCCGGGCCAGGGGGGAACGGAGGAAGGCCAATCCCAAATGCTGAGTGTGGGGATCTGGGGGGGTTTAAACTCTGCTTGGCATGGGCCCCCGGCACCGGCACCCAGGGCCAGCCCAACCATATAGGTGAACTAGGCGGCTGCCTAGGAGTGCCAAATTAAACAGAAGTGATTTTTTTCTCTCTATTTAAAAGAAATGTCCTGGGACGGCAGGGGATGCTGCTGGTTCTCCCCTACCACCTGTGGGTGGAGGGCATCTATTGAAGCCCCACTCTTCCCACTGCCATGGTCTCCTCCCACTGCCAACCTCTCACTTTTTCTTTTTCTAGGGGTCCAGAGGTTCCTCTGCCCCAGGGTTAAAGTAAGTGGGTTCCCCCTGGTTCGCAGAACCCTGGCTCTGACATCTAAGGGCAATGGGGAAAGGCGGGGGGAGGGTTCCCAGGCCTGAAAACTTATACTTTTAACTCCTGCTCTGCCCTCTCCAGCACTCCTGTCCCACTCCCCATCAGCCTTGTCTCAGCTCCCCTTCTGGATCCCCATTCTTTTGAATTCTTTGTCCTCCCACACCCCCAGTTTCCCAATCCCCCCTGGGTTCCCATGCCCCCCTTTCCTCTACATTTCCCAGTACAGGGCTGTCTTCCTGCTGCCCTGCAGAACATCTCTGACTTTGCTGCTTCTTCATATTCTCAGTTACACCTCTATTAACCTCTTCCTGCTCCCACCTGCCCCTGCACATCCTCCTCTTTCCCTTCTGAAACCCCATATTCCCATTTCTACTCCTGAATCCCTTCTGCTTCTTTGGATCCCCTCCTAAACCACATCCCTTCCAATTTCTTACAGTATATTAGTTTCAGGTCTATTGAAAACAGTCAGTGGCCATCTTTATTAGGGATAGCTGCTTTTCTTCATGCAACCTCTTTAGGAAAACACTGGCCACCTTGACAGGGGCTTCAGTCCTATTGAAACTGATTGAAGATGGTGTGCCAGCCCTTTGGAACAAGAGCAAAAATTCAAGAAAAATCTGTAGTCCACAAGGCAGTTAAAAACTCCAAAAACAGAATCTGAGAAACAAACAAGGAGTCCTGTGACACTTTTAAAGACTAAAAAATTTATGTATCGCCTGAGCTTTCGTGGGAGCGTGGGAGAAAATCCCACTTCATCAGAAGTGGGGTTTTCTCCCACGAAAGCTCAGGCGATACATAAATCTGTTAGTCTTTAAAAGTGCCACAGGACTCTGTTTTTCTACAATAGACTAACACCCCTTTGGTGCTACCCCTTTGGAAGATAAATTTGTTAGTCTTTAAAAGTGCCACAGAACTCCTTGTTTGTTTGGCTGACCTAGACTAACACGGCTCCCCCTTTGGAACTTAACAGAATCTGAGAATCAGTAACTCTGGAAAATGATTGAGCCATCTAAATAAATGTGAACCTAGTGTAAATTAATGCTGTGTTGTCTGCCTAACGCTGTACACAGCCAGTAACAAGGGTGCTCAGGGCTGATCTATACACAATTTTTGTACTGCTTTTAACAATATATCCATTTGAAAACATGTGCATATCAAGATAATTATTTTGGTACTAGTTTATGACCCTAAATTTATGGGACTAAGCTATCAACCAGTATAAAGCACATATAATAACTATGTCTCCACCATAGGTTGTATAGATTTAACTATTTAGTAATAAATTACTCAAACCCTAATCAAAATATTAAATCAGTATTAAAACTGTGTGTAGACCAAGCATGAGAGATGTAGCCTCCCCAGGCCTTTGTTCACAGTATCAGGGTGTCACTCTAAAGAGCCTAAATTTGTCAATTCACATGTCATCATAAACTTTCATTCATGACCGGATTATCAAATGCGATGGAGAACTATGTCAATGTGAATCCTAAGGGTGGTGGGAAAAACAGAGTAAAGAAGGGAGGAAGGACACACAAAAAAGAAAGGAAAAAACAGAAAGGTTGGGGAAAGAGAAGAAACAAATAGGGCCCTAAAGGAGAGCAGATTATCTGACTCAGGGATGCTGAAATCAATTAAATAGTTTTGTGCAACACCTCTTAATAACACAGACAAAGCTGCTGTGCGTGACTTAAGAGTAATATGTAGACCAAAACATATGGTCCCAGCCCACAGAGCATAACTGAAAATGGAATTCAGCCCTCTCCCGTCTCCCTTCTTGCTATATTCATATAAATAAGCTTTGACACGTTTCCAGCAAAAGGGGCAAATTAACTACAATTTAGATAAGTTCCAAAGAGATAGCTGTGTCAACCTAGTTCAGCAAAACAAACAAAAAGAGACTTTTGGCACTTTTAGGATATATGCACACTGGAGCCTGAGGTCAACTTAAGGAAGGTTAAGTCGACCTACAGACTCCTGCGTCCACACCGGGCTTTTATGAAGTTGACTTAAGCGCTTCCTTAAGTCGACTTAATAACACCACCTCTTAAGGTCAACCTAAGTCTTAAGTAGACTTTAGTAAGTCAACTTAATTCAGGGTGGACAGGGAGTAGCCCTCAAGTCGTCTTAATTGGCCTCCAGGCCCCCTCACAGATGTCCTGGCCACTGCTCCGTCGACCTAGCACCTGCTAATGTGGACGCAGGGCTGTGAACTCTCTAAGTCGACTTAACAGAACCTCCAATGTAAACGTACCCTTAAAGACTAACACATTTATTTATTGCATGAGCCTTTGTGGGAGAAAATCCCACTTTGTCTGATGAAGTGGGTTTTTCTCCCATGAAAGCTCATGCAATAAATAAATGTGTTCGTCGTTTTTTAAAAGTGCTAAAAGACTGCTTTACAACTTAGGTGTTAATTCTAGTCTGAGAAATAATCAGTAGGTGGTGCTGTAGCACTATCCCAAAACCTCCATTTTGCTTTATTTTAAAAATTACTTGAATTCCTCTTTGCAGCATAATTTTACATTTCATCTTAAGCAGCAAGGATTGTTTCTTTGCGTGCACCTCTTAGCTGACAAAAGTTCCAACAATTGGCAGGTATTGACAAGCTCCCGTTATTTGTGAATGCCTCCTGTAGTGTATTAAAAAGGGTGTATAATAAGGACAGGTAGATATCAACTGAGGCTAATCCTATGTGGTGTATGAGCATAGTGAGAAAAGGAGACCCCCTTCCATAACGTACTTGTGCAAAGGGGAAGCTACATTATCAGTCCTTGAGTTCTTGGTACACAAGACCCATAGGTGGTGACAGCAGCAAAAAAACCTCAGCAGCCTGGCCTGGCCTTTGCCTCTAGTGCAGGAAGGAATTATGTCTGAGTCACTCGTACTTTCCCTATGATGAGGCATCTTTGCAGCTCCCGTCAGGTGATAATTCTTATTACCATTTTTCTTGACATAGAAACGCCTGTTGAAAGCATGTCACCCGGAATCCTGTTCCACGAGTTGGGATGGGAATTTCTGTGTTTGGAGCGTGAGAAATGCAGCATGGCAGATTGTTAGCAATATTCCAGGATTCTGTCACTGCTAAGGAAGAAACCCCAACCAAAAAATCTCCCGTGTGTATAACACTTTGGAGAGATTGAACAGATGCTCACGACTCTAGGAAGTCCCAGATTAATTATTCTTCCTCAAGTTGTGGATGTATGTCCTCTAGCCATCCTTGTGCATAAGCTTTTTCAGAACAAGTAGCCTTGTCTTTCCCATGCCGGGAGAAGAGCATCAAGATGCTTTTGCGATAAAGAAAGGACTTTCACAATGGGGAAAACTTCATAAGGGACATTGCTACAACAGTTCATTTATCCTGTCAGTCATTGCATGGGTGTCTCGTATTATGACTGCATACATGTGACTTGAATAAGAGCACTCTCCCTCACAGCCTGGTTTCTCTAACAATGAAGCCATCATCCTAGAAATGACAGCAATCTCCCCATGGAAGGGGATGGAGCAGTCACACATTCAGAAATCTGGCTTCTCTGCAAGACAAGGCAGGAGGTTTGGATGAGTTCAGAAAAACAAACTTTGCCCTAGTCATGGTTTCAGCATGTTCTGAATCAGCTGCTGCTTTACCCTAGTGGTTCATAATAGGAAACCTAATTCCAAAGGGGTAGCTGTGTTAGTCTATTGTAGAAAGACAACAGAGTCCTGTGGCACTTTTAAAGACTAACAGATTTATTTATCGCATGAGGTTTCGTGGGAGAAAATCCCACTTCGTCAGACGCTTTGAAGATAGGAAAGTTACAGAGTGGGAGGAAATTAAATGCAGGGGAGTGTATGACATAGCATCAGGTCAGGCTGTAACAGCAAATCAAAATAGGTGTTAGGATTCAAAACACTGGGGAACAGCACATAGAGGAGGGGGAGGTCAAATCACTTGTTGTAATGCGAGAAAAATCCATAGTCCCTGTTTAACCCCAGGACAACTGAGTCAAATTTGCATATAAGTTCGAGTTCTGCAGTCTCTCTTTGAAGCTGTGATTTGTTATTCATCTGTTTCAACACAGCTATTAACAAGTCGTCAAGGGAGTGAGCAGGGAGATTGAAGTGTTCCCCTACAGGTTTTGCAGTGTTGCAATTTCTGATGTCAGATTTGTCCATTGATTCTTTGGCGCAGAGACCTCCCCTGCATTTAATTTCCTCCCACTCTGTAACTTTCCTATCTTCAAAGTGTCTGATGAAGTGGGATTTTCTCCCACGAAAGCTCATGCGATAAATAAATCTGTTAATTTTTAATAGGAAACCTGTTTGCCTTACACCGCAACAAGATTTTCATGAGGCTCAGTTAGTTCACATTTGTAAAATGCTTTGAGATCCTCAGTTGAAAGGGCTACATAATAACAAAGTGTGTGTGTGTGTACATATAAAAAGGGTAAGGGATGTAATTAAATATGATGAATTACACATGGGTTCATTAAATCCTTTCATTGCTATTCCATCAGCCATCTTGCTTTGCTCATGCTACTTAGTAAATAGACAAGCCTAACGAACCTGATTGCAAGAAGGTCTGATTCTCAAGCAGTAAATCTCGTCTGGAGATAGTGTTTGGATTCTCTTGTTTGTCTACCTACGGCCCGGCCCTAGTACTTGCTGCCATTGACTCCAGTAGGATTAAGCATAGGAAAGTTTGCAGAATCAGGCCCTGAACATAAAACCCTTGAGGCTAGGACCATGTTTCTTTTCATCTTTTGTACTATGCTGAGCATGCTGCAAGAATGTAACTGGTATGAAATAATAAAAATGGATCTAAAATAGTCATAATAAAGATTTCCTTAGTATAAGGCAGCCTTTTCCCCTCCGTGGATTAACATGGAGGTTAGGTTATGTTTATATCTTAAAAATTCCTTCAGCACGAAGAGCAGATGTTTTTGCTGGCCATTTATTAATGGCAAAACAGTCAGCTAATGCCATTAAACTTTGAAAAATATTTTTGAAAAACTCCCACTGACTTCAATGGAGTTTGCATCAGACCCTAAATGCAGTGACCCTCAGCATTACCCACTCATGATCAATGAAAAGAACTGCTCACATGGGAGACACACTTGCAATGCATTTATTACATTATCAGAGAGTAAGGTAGGGTAACAAGGAAGCAAATTCAAAGTCTGTCTCAAAGAAGCATGATGAATTCAGAATGCCATTAACGATGCAGTGCTTGCTCCAAAATGCTTTCATCTTCTATTTTGTGAGGGAGGGTCACCTTTAATTCCCTGTTCTCCTCCATCGCTTGGCAGATTGTTTCGTAAGCATTGCTGTTGCCCGACCAACAACGTCTAGCTACCTGTCAGATTACAAGAGTGGTGAAAATACAGGGATGTAAAAATGCAATTGTATCTCCCCACATCTCACCGCATCACATGCACACAATTTAATTATAACAAATCTCCCAAACTTGTGCTAGTTCCCAGTTTCTTTACCAACATAAGGAATCCCTGGTGTAATCCCTCGCTCCTTTCACCCAAGCATATTTTTAAAAAGGTTTTGGATGGTCTTCAGGCATTTCAGTCCAATTAAAGATCATGGAGTGAGAGCACTGGCTAGAGCAAGGCACACTATAAAATGATGCTGTGCAAAAGTCCCTCACAAGGAAAAATGAATGCATCTCAAACCAAATCTGCAAAACTAGTTGCTGTTTCAGACCTAGATCTGTCTTAATCACTGCTTTTGTTATGGGACAAATAGTTACATGGGAGGATGCTGAGATCACTGTCCAGATTTTCAAATTGAACCTTGGTGAGATCTGGAGACCAAAAGAGCAAATTCTCTGCTAGTGTCTATGGGCTAAACTCCATTGATGTCAATGGCGCTGTAGCCACTTCCACAGGTGGAGAATTAAACCCGTAGTCTCCAGAAGTTGAAGGCTAAGCGTGTCGTGACCGAATCACGTGCAAACCTGAACATCAGAGCAAACTCCTCTCTTAGAACTGGAAAAGAAATGCTAAGATTTGGATTCATATTTATTTGTAAAACAGATTTGAAGAACAAAGACAGATCCAAACCTCTTTGAACTTTGGAGAAGGTCAGATATGGATCTGAATTTCTTGGTTTAGGCTTATCACCAGTGTATAGGTGCTATATAATGATTCTCAATTATTAATTTATTATATCTTATTGTCATTTAACACAAGAATCATGAGCCAAATCCTGAGTTCTTTACTCAGTCCTTACACAGGCACAATCTAATATACAATGGGCCTAGAAATATTATGTTATTATGCATTACAAATTCGCGTTTGAAGTATTTGGCCAGACTTCAAAGTTGTTAAAGTAGGCAAATTCTTAAGGTCCCAGTTCAGCAAAGTACTTAAGCATGTGATCAATTTAGGATTAATACATTTTGAGGATTATAGCAATAAGGTGAACCAATCAATGTCCCCTGAACATGTAGGATTACTCTTGCAGTGTGCTTTCTAGAGTTCTGTCCAATTTCTTTTCCTTCTTGGATGTAAGAATAGAGACAGTCTTCTAAGATTGTCTTTTTTAAACAGTGTGCTGAGAAGTGGTGCTATTGCTTGCAATAAATCACACTGCCAGTAAGTCTTCTACTAGATGGTTGGTTTATAGGCTGTCTCTGATAAATTATGCTTGTTAAGCATCTGCCTCCATTACTCAGATCTAGAGACTAAATTAATCTTCTTCCTTCTTCCTCAGTGATTTATCTATTCTATCTGATCTGATGCAGGGAGTGCATGTGGATTGTTCCTCCTCCTGTTTTCTGTACCATGTTCTTGGGAAAGAACATATTTTCAGATCTAATGCAAGAAAAGCAACAAGATTCACCAAATTCTTTTGAGAAATAAAATGTAAACAGACCAGACCAGAATTGGCAAGCAATATCCTCAGCTAGTCTGGGAGCCATCAAGTCAGGCGTGCTGGAACAAATCTTATAGTGGAGGTGCTGATGATGGAAATCATGTATCTGATGTTCGTTATTACTACTTCAAGCGAGGGAGGTGCGGGGCCAGCACTGCCGCATCAAGTCATTACGAACAAGCAACATCTTAAAAGTCAACACATTTTGGCCTCTATAATTTTGCCCTACGTAATTGTGATGCTGTGGGGAATTGACCCCAGGATCTCTGGATCTAAAAAGCATTGCCGGGCCTCCTTGATCTAAATGACCACTTCTAGTAGCCCAGGCAGCAGAGTCCTAAACCCATGTTGCTCTGGCTCTCAAGGAAAATAAACATGCTCCATCAGGCCAAGGAAAGTTGGCCCAAGCTCATGATTCATGGCAGTCCAAAGAAATAAAATGATCTGATTTTGCACAGAAATGGCACTTCCAAACACTAGATTGAGGACTCGTGGCATGTACCCACAAATAAAAGTGGCCACAGGTGCCTAATTTTAGAAGGTGTCTGTCTTGGGGTTGCTCCTTTTCCCACTGATAACACTGGAAAAACTCTCATTAGTGTAAATGAGAGATGAATAGGTCTTTTATGCATTGTGAACTCCGGGAGGTTTCAGGTTGCTCTGGACGTCTCAAGATAAGGTCCCAAAAGCCCTATGTTTATTGGGTTAGTTTTTTTTAGAGTGTGACCCCAAAGCACATGGACATTGATGAAAGACTCCCATTTACTTCTTTGGGGTTGGGATCAGGCCCATAAATAGTACCTATCAGAGAAGAGTTGGCAGAGTTAGTTACTCTGTCTATTTCATGGTCCAGCTTGAATATTCCTGGGACACCGAGCACTTGGAGGAAAGCAATATTTCAAGTCAACACAGAAGACAGATTTTGCTTACTCCGTTTGAAACATCCCAGCTGAGCATCATCTTAGCTCGTTCCTCAGCCTCTGCTGATCCATCCAGAAGAAGGCCGAATCCTCCATTTATCACTTCGCCCCTTTAAAACACAAGTTCATTTAAAAAAGTGTAAATACCTTTTTTTTAAAAAAAAATTACACAAACTAACCCAAAAGGTATCACTCCAATCAAATGCATGGGGTGAAGGCTAGGGGAGAATGGGGGGGGGGGGTGGCAGTATCGAAATTTGGCCTGGATAACACTGCTGAAATTGGATACACAACACAGTCAGTGATTCTTTGTACTTCCAAGATGTAAAACTAGCGGTTTCGGAAACCAAATGTAGAAAAGGGTAGGAAGCCTATTCTGTCCTTTCCCACACTACCAGCCAGCAAGCCCATTTCCGACCCAAATGGCAGTGCCAGAAGCTAAGCTTGCTTTAGGTCTCCTGAGAACAGTATGCTCCACATAGCACTCGCTTTTAAAAATAACTATAGAAATGCCAGCATTGTTGATGATTAAGTAGCTAAACTCACAGGGTTTCTTAAATGTTAAGCCTTTCACGTTTGCTGCATTCAGATTTGGCATTCAGATACCACAATGATGACGGCCATGTTGGTATCTAGATAGACAGACTGACCTATTCATATTCCCCTGAAGCTAAAAAGAGAGAGAATCGGAGTGTTTCTAAAAACAAATAAATGTTTTAGTCATTACACAATGCACATCTGTCTAAGTCATTTCACAATTAGCCACATATTTTTAAATGTGATGCATAGATGTTCAGACACCTCAGAGCTGAACTTTGAAGAAGCTGCCATATTGGCTGAAGAATGACTAATACTACATTATAAACAGCTTTATTTGGGGACGCATCAGTTCGGTTTAAAGGAATTGGAAATAAAGCTTTTCTTTTTGTGGGGAGAAGGGGAAATAGCCTAAAAACTTAGGTCAAAATTCTGATCAGGGAACTCAATTGACTTCAGAGTCTAGCCTGCATAGTTTAACACCATTCAGATTCCTGTGGCGTTGCTTTGTTACCTAGTGCTGCATACGATGCACAATGGTAAAAGCATTATCTGCTGGTGTTAATTTAATATTTTAAAAGATCTCGGGGTAACAACTCAAAATGTATGAGACAGCAGGACAATTTGTACTCTCGGTTACATCCATAAAACCTGAATGAAGTTAACAGGTGCGTCTGACAGCAGAATTTCAGTGGGTTTAATTGCTTGTATGGTTAATCAGCTCAGGAAAGGCAAATCAGACATCTCCCTGGGTCAGGTGAAAGAATAGAGATTAGGGGAGGTCTACACTGCCTTCCCTTTTCGGCAGGAGTCAAACAGAGATACACAATTTACTTAAAATAACTTGCATATCTGTGTTCCGACCTCACATCCACTGTGCTGAGTCGAAGGGAAGGGGAGGGCGGGCGGGCTCTCCCTTCAACCTAGTGCTAAGCCAGTTGCCAGGATGGTGTTTAGAGATCAACCTCCTGATTGGCTGAGTGGGTTTTCACCAACCTGATCAGTTGATCATGAAGTTCAAACTGATGGTGGTGAATTTGCTTTCATCAGTGAAGAGTAGCCCTATGTCTCTTCCAGTCCATCCCTCTGGGCCAGTGCTTGATTGCTCAGTACGGATTATTTGCCAAGATTTTGTCTAATTTAGTCCCAAGAAATAGGGTTCCCACCATATCCTCTAGGAGTCCATATAATAGCCTCATAGACCTCTGAAGTACTTCCTGATATTCTGCATAAATTTTCCCATAATGTCAACTCACTAGTCCCAATTATTCCCCTCGTACCACCCTAATTATCCCACTCCTTCTCTGGTGTTTATCCGTCTTTGTCAGACTCTTGAAGATGGGGAACTTACAGAATGGATTCAGTAAGTTCCCCGTCTTCAAGCATCTGACAAAATGGGATTTTTTCGCACGAAAGCTCATACAATAAATACATTTGTTAGTCTTTAAAACTGCCACTAGACTCCTTGCTTGTTCCACCAATCTTCGTCCCTTAATACTACCATGAATTGCATCTCGTCAAACAGCTTCATCGTGGCTATTTGATTACACATTTTTTTTACATCAGGGTGTCAGTTATGAGATCTTCAGTGGAGTTATTCTGGATTCACACCAATACAACAAATCAGAAGCTCATCCTAGATCCCAGACTAAATTCTGTTGTTGATGGCATGTGTGTAAAAAAGGAGTAATAGCATTAATTTCCCCTTCCCAAATCCAGCAGTGATGTCAATGGTGGTGAATGTATAATACATTTTGCACACCTATGGCATGACAAATTGGTGCACATTACCATAGTTCACCATTTTGGTTAGGGTCACTTATAGCTGAATTTTGTGAAGAAACATAGACACATCCATGAGAATAATATTCACTCATTCTATGGGACACTTGGCTGACTTTGGTCCACTGATATATGCAGTATTGCTGTAGCCTCATCAGCCCCAGCATATTAGAGGAACAAAGAGTGAGGCAATATCTTTTATTGGACCAACTTCTGTCAGTGAGAGAGACAAGCTTTCAAACCACACAGAGATCCTTTTCTTCAGGTCTGGGAAAATTTATCAGTGTTAAATGAATCAGTGTTACAGGGAAATACAAGGTGGAAAAGATTGCTTAGCATAAGTAGTTATCATCAAGATAAAGTGGTCCGTTAACACCATTCCAGACACAGAGAGGAAAAGACTGAATACATTCACTGGATTTATGGCCTATTACAACAATCTATCCCCCACTAACTACTCCTCCCAGGTGCTTCTCTTGGGAGGGGAAGGGAGGAAGTATCACTCCCCTGTTCCTTTCCTCCTTATGCCCCATGGGGTGTTAACGGGCCACTTTACCTTGAATGGTCTCTTGGAATATATGTTAACTACTTACCTGATGCTATGTCATACACTCCCCTGCATTTAATTTCCTCCCACTCTGTAACTTTCCTATCTTCAAAGCGTCTGACGAAGTGGGATTTTCTCCCACGAAAGCTCATGCGATTAATAAATCTGTTAGTCTTTAAAAGTGCCACAAGACTCTGTTGTCTTTCTACAATAGACTAACACGGCTACCCCTTTGGAATCTGCTCCACTGTGTATTTAGCCATGACACTCCCATTAAATTCCCCTGACCTGAAGAAGAGCTCTGTGTAAACTCAAAAGCTTGTCTCTCACCAACAAAAGTTGGTTCATAAAAAGCTATTACTTCACCCACCTTGTCTTTGGTTCACTGACTGTGACTGATACCGTCTAGCCAGGACTTGAGATTCTGCTCTCAAGTACACCATGTAAACCCACTCTTCAAAGCATCTGATGAAGTGGGATTTTCTCCCATGAAAGCTCATGCAATAAATACATCTGTTAGTCTTTAAAAGTGCCACAGGACTCTGTTTTTCCTGTAAACCCAGAGTAACTCTTGTCAATTTCAATGCAGTTATTCTAGTGTTACTGAAGACTTGGTTTAATATCTCAGGACAGTCCACTACCAATACAGAACAGTAAGAAAATTAGATCGTTAGTTAGTGTTTGTTTGGGTGTTGTTTGTTTGGGGTTTTTTAAGGGGGAGGGGGACACGGGAGTTGTTTTTGACAAAGAGAACATTCTAATGTTCTTTTCAGTGACAAAAGATCCCCTGGAACACAACACCTCAAAGAACATGCTTTGAAGCATGAAGGTGAAGGGCTAGGTTCCTGATCTTACTAACACTCAAGTAAATCCAGAATAACTCCACTGATTTCAATGGAGTTACACCAATGCACACCCAGAAAAACAGTTTAGAATCTGGCCTAGTATGTAAAAACAGACCCATAAATTAAACCCCAAGCAAGTTGTGTGTGTTAAGATGGCTTTTCCAACAAAACCTCTCACTTTTAAAGGAGAGTACTCTGCCTTCATTAGCATTGGGTAATATTTTCAAGTAATTAAAGAAACATGTGGCATTTTGACCTAAGCTACCTCCTATAATTTCCAGATGCCTCCTCCTAAGGTGATCAAAGAAAACCAGGCCCCTCTCACAATCAAGATGTCACACTGGCAACTGTGTAGTTCAATGCTTAAATTGCCTCTTAATTTTTGTTACTGCAGGTTATATAGACCTCAAGCTAATATATATTCTTGTGCAAATAAACAGGCCTCAAGAAATCAATGACATTCAGTTGCTATAATTAATGGTCAAGCCTGCATTATTCTGTACCCACATCAACATTGCATTGATGCAGATCCAGCTAAATAAATACTAATCCTCTCTCTCTCTCTCTCTCTCTCTCTCTCTCTGTGTGTGTGTTACAAGGTTGTAAGTTAAATTAATCAAAACAGAGGAAAGACATTTCTTTAGCTGCATAAGGAGGAAGCATCGGATTTGTCAACAATTCCGATGAAAACAAAACATCTACTGGCCGCCAAATAAATAGTGGTCCTCATTTCTGTATCTTTAAAGAGCAACATTCCAATGTCAACTTGATTTCTTTCTAACATATGTATGTACATATATATACACTCCTTTTTATCAGTTATCAGGAAAGTGAAAGTGGAAAAATAAATCACACAGATGAAAAGCCTACATCATATAAGATCAAGGAGATGAGAGCTGATTTTCACCATGCACAAGGAGATTTCTATATTGCAGAGCCAGCTGACCTCTCATGTCCCCAGTGTTCTCCACAGTGTAACACAAGTTCTTCTCAGCTGCTGAAACGCAATGCTACTGGGTGAAAAGAGGGGACCAAAGAGCATCTGGCTCCTTAGGACAAGAAAATCAAGTAGATTTGTAATGGTTGAAGATTATTTCTTTTTTAAAGAAAAACTTCAGATTATCCCTCCCTTTCTCCTGAGAAGCAAACACATTAAGGCAAGGAGGATGCAGCTCCAATTAGCCTAGGGGGTGTCCGTGATTAGTTAAACAGAACAGAACCACGACAGTGCCAAGGGTTTCAGAAAGCTCTCCAGACTGCAGGATTTAATAACATGACATTGTTACAACATCTGAATCTCAGCATGGTGGCTTATTAACGCTTGTGCAGAGACAGGCCCAATTTTCACCTCCAATATTCTTTGTGGAAGCCGAACCCTTTTATTGCACAGGGCCAAATCTACTCCCAGGAGTAAAATGAGCAGGAATGAGTCCATCAGGTGCTGTACCAAATCCCCAACCCCAAATCATCTGTGGCAATTAGTAGGCTGGGTTACCAGTACTCACTTTTCCATGAGTAGTTGGATTCCAGTAAATTTTCCATTTGCTGATTTTCTGATTCATTTTGCAAGCGTCCTATTTGTATTACGCTCTGACACAGTTTCTACTCCCTGGTGTAACACCACTGAAACCAGTGGAGTTACTCCAGATTTACACTAGTGTAACTGAGATCCCAAAGTGGCCCATGCTTTGATCAAGTTTTTCAAAAGAAATAGTGGCAATGGACTAGATTCCCAGAGTGGGGTCCCCCATGGGTTATATGAGGATCCATCCTTTAAGCCAGGGCCAAAATGTACTCAAAATGGCATTCTCCACACAGCAGGAGAGGTCACACTGGTGAGGTATTCACAGCTTTGCAGGGGCAATCCGATTGTAGTAGTACTTGAATAGATGTGTGTTCCTTCAGGACCACATCTTCCCTGTAAGAGTTGAGAAGTTTTTTTTTTTTTTTTTGGCCACAGATGTCAGGATACTTCTTCAAGATAGGAAAGTGATAACCCCCATTTAGGGGAAATAGAAATATAGATAAAATGAAGTGTAAAGACCCTAGAACAACATGAAACTCAGGTATAACCCGCCCCCCAAAAAAAGACATTTAGTCAGATGCCAAAGGAATCCTTTGCAGAAAAAGGTTTGAGAAGCATTGGACTAGATAGTCTTTTCTATAGCTTGAATTTTGAACATTCAAAATCAGTGCAAAAAATAAAACAATTCCTGAAGATATTAATCATATCAATTTAAATAACAAATGCATTCATGGGCATAGTGATCTTATGGCGGATTTTCCATGAGCTGATTAAAAGGCTAAATTTGGCACAGAAATGACTCATTCTGAATTATTCACTCAGATCTAGTTGTTTTCCATCTCTACGATCTATGATTGAGATTATCAAAGTGGTTCAGGGGATTTAGAGCCATTAAAATGAATGGGCATTGTGGACGAAATCCTGGCTCCACTGAAGTCAATGGGAAAACTGTAACTGTCTTCAATGGGGCCATGATTTACCCTGTGTATTCAGCTTCCCCAAGACTGTGGCCCTGATTCTCATCTCACACAGATATAAGTCAGTAATAACTCCATAGAAATTCCTCGAGTCAGCATAACGCAGACAGAAAGATCTAACTGACCAGGGCAGGAGATGGTTTGGCTCCATTAACAAAGCCACATAATAGTCAGTGCTTCCACGGATAACATGCTGCAAGCTCCTTAATTTTGATTCTCTCTCTACAGTTGTTTGGGAATGTGTTGGAAGGAGAGTGGGTTTTTTACAGCATTTAACAACAAAGTTGGGCCCCTTTCAGCAATCTGCTGTTCCACTGGACAATATCCTAGTGACAGACCCAACAGCTGAAGCATCAACAACTTCATGCCCCTCACATTGCATTTTTAGCTGTGGCTTCCAAACTTTCTGGGGTACATTGGACTTGTGATAACCAGTTTTTCCTATAGCAATAGACTTTCCTGCCCTTAAATTGCTAGGCTGAAATTTAATCTAAACTAGCAGCCTACAGTAGTTGCCTAGGGAAAAAGGGACATTTAGTGAAATATCAGACACCATCCTACAGATCTTAGGAAAAATAAATGGCAATACTGCAGTGTTATCATTTGTCATGTAGGTGCGTCTACACTTGGTACAATGGGGCAAAGGCTGAGCCCCCTGGCACTTGGCAAGAGGTGCCCCCCCCACCACCGTGGACCTGTCCCAGGTCCACCTAGCCCTTAGAAGTCGACCTAGGCGTCCAGTGTGGATGCTCTAGGTCGATTTTGTAGGGTACCCTCAAAGTCAACTTAAAATTTAAGTGTGGACATGCTAAGTCAACTTTGCTAAGTCGACCTAAATTAACAAGTGTAGACATAGCCGTACAGACTTGAAATCCTTGATCAGCCATCCCTACACTGCAGGCAACCACCTTAATGTGTGCTAGAGGCTCAACCAGAAAATGCTGTCACAGCAAACTTCCTACAGCTCCTCACCTAAGTAAACCATGCAACACTATAGGACTGCATGGGTAAGTAAGGTAAACAGAACTTTATGGTATGCGTGATGATGTAATTTTATTTGATGTATTAATAATCAATAATAAACCCAGGAAAAACCAACTGCAGCAAACATTCAATAATAGATTTATGTAACAGCTGTAAACCCAGAATACCCAAGTGCACAGCTTTTGCGGTAAATGCTTTGCAGACAGGCCCACTTGACCCTAGTGACCTCCCTCTAGCTGTGTTTGCTGGAAGCTTGTGCAAGCAACATTGAGATTCCAGGAAAGGGGAGGACAATTTTTTCTATATATTGAAGAAAACTATTTTTAAACACTGTTAAAAACTATGTTTTCTGTTTCTAATAAATGAGCCCAGTGATGCCTAGACAAACAGCTGAGGATTAAATTCTGCTTGAAGCTACACCAATGTGAATCCAACACTGCAGCAGTGGAGTTACTCCAGATTTACATGGTGTAACTCAGAGCAGAATGCAGCCCCCTAACAATAATAGAAAAGCTGTCGCAAATTGCTATATCAGACCAGAACCATCTGTCTCTCTACTGCAACATTTAGGCTATGTCTACGCCGGCAAGTTAGTTCGAATTAAGGAAGCTTAATTCGAACTAACTTAAGCCTTGGCTACACTAGGCTTTCATTAGTTCGAATTAAGGGCTTCCTTAATTTGAACTAATAAATTTGAATAGGCTATTCGAACTAAGGGTTAATTTGAACTAGTTAGTTCGAATTAACCAATGTGGCCATGTTAGTTCGAACTAATTGCTTAGTTCGAACTAACCGGCCCATTGAACTCAATGCAATTCACTAATTCGAACTAAGCAAGTGCCATGAATGGCATTTGCTTAGTTCGAACTAAATTTTGTTAGTTCGAATTAAGTTAATTCGAACTAACTAAAATTAGTTTGAATTAGTTAGTTCGAATTAACTAATTCAAACTAACTTTAGTAAGTGTAGACATAGCCTTAAGAGCGCCCCTCATCACAGGATGCAAAACCCCATCCAGCAAAGCGCTTCAGCACATTGAAACTTTGAGCATTTGAGTAGTACCACTGAAGTCCGTGAGACTTCTCACATGCTTAAGGACTTTCCTGGACTGAGACCTAGGTTGAAAGACCATGAGTTTATTTAGTATAGTTTTTCTGGCATTGTTTAATATGGATAGGCATAAAGCTCTTACAATACACTCGTGTGTACAGGTAGGAGAAGGACTTTTTTTCTAGATTGTAATTGGTGATCATCCTATACCTTCAAACAGGAAGACTGATAGACATTATTTTGTTCCAACTTCTCTGTCATTTATTAAATTAAGTTTGCTGGAAGTAAATAATCTGAATCATCCTGGGGTAGTTTAAACAATCATACAAACCAAAAGAAAAAAGCCCCCTTTTAATATTTCATTAGCCATGCTTCTCTTATCTGGACGTTTCTACCCAAGATGCTTAGATAACATGATGAAAGACAGCTTAGACAGCAGCTATATTCGGATCTCACTGAGATCAGTGTCAGTCCACAGTAAGTTTTTAGTGGAGTTACTGGATTTACACTGGTAAATGTGAAATGAGAATGTGACCTCTGAGAATTCGCTTGAAAACAAGCATCCCCATCTCACTATATGACAATCATCTTGTTCTGCTTCTCACTTTAAAAATCCCTGCAGATTCAGTGTCTAATGTGATGAGGGAGCTGTATGAAAACCAGTTCTTACATTGCTTCTGCCTTTTATCCTGCCAAGCATGAGCAAGAGAAGGAGAGTGAAGAACTGGAAGAAGGACGGGAAAAAACATTTACTGGCACCTGAGCTGTTTTGTATCAATAACCGTTTGTTGCACTTTAGCACATGGACAGGTTATATTGGGGTCTTAAGGTCACAGATTTAAATGCAGCTGAAGGGGAAACCTAAACACAATCCATCCACTAACACTCTGGTTCTTCATGTGTGAAGACAATGTTGGAAGTGGGATCTGTTCAAAAAGACAAAGCCAGTCTGTCCTTTTTTGGCAAATTAAGTTTCCCACATAATGCTATGGCCAATGTTTAAAACACTTTTTCTTGACATATAGACATTAATTAAAAATGCGTCATATAACACCGCACTTCAACCTATAATATATTCTTTCGGCTTCCCCTACTCAACTCCCTATTGTTCCCTTTTACTGCTGCAGTAGCACGTGCTTCAAATTCTCCTTACCAGCCAACTCCACCACCATTGTGTAAGGCAACCCAAGTGGCTCCTCGAAATGCATCTCCTACGAAATTCTGCACTGCCATATCTAGAAGGAAAGAAGATGAGTTATTGAAGCACCAGACTTCTTTATTTGTTTCATGTAATGCTTGTCATTGCTTTTCTCACATTTGGGGTGGGGCAAAAAGAAGAGACTGTTTTTTCTGTCCTCTTTCTTTCCACACAAGAGGAAACACATGCCAATACCAGAAAATGTCCTGCTTTCTCAGGATTCTTTATACACTGATAAAGTGGAGATCTAAAATGAGAAAACTCTGCAAGAGGAATTGTGGAAAACTAGAAAATAAGTAAATAAGGGCATGTTTTCACTTAAATGACTACAACAGCACAGTCAATGGGAGGGGGTTCGCCTGTCTCAGTGGTCTCCAACCTTTCGCCAGCAGATGGCACAATGCTCATAGGTTTCAATGGCTACTGCCCTTCAAAAGTAGATCGCGCTCTCCTGGTTGGGGACCACTTGTAGATAATCTACCTCCCAATGAGGGGGTAGCTAAGTTGAGGGTAGAATTCTTCTCTTGACCTAGTGCTGTCTACACCGGAGATTAGGTTGGCTTAACTATGTTGCTTAGGGATATAGATATTTCATACCCCTCAGAGACATAGCTAGATCGATGTAAGGTCCCAGTATAGACCAGTTCTAACACTTCAATGGACTAGGTAAGAATTTGCATAGACATGGCACTTTTGATGGTAGGAACATTATTTAATTATAATCTTCAGTTATATGTCAGAGTTGGGTGGTCACCTCCATTCATAGTGAAACTGAAGCATAGAAGTTAAGGCCTCAATTTTTAAAAGTCCACTAATTCTGGATGTCTCCTTTCTGAAGTCTCTCATTGGACACAATAAACATAGGTATCCAAAATTAGCCAATGCATTTGAAAACCTAGACACAAAGTGGAAGAACCAAGGGCTTAGAAATCAGGAGTTCCTGATTACCAAACTCATGCTCAGACCACCTGATCACAGTTCTCTGTTATGCGCTGAGACAGCAAAAAGGCCTGTGCATCAATTAAGCCTTATTTTGAGATTTTACATAGGACTTGTCTCAAGTGATACGCAGGCTTTGGCCTGAACCTCTTACCCTCAATGTTTAAATTCCAAAGGGGTAGCCGTGTTAGTCTATTGTAGAAAGACAACAGAGTCCTGTGGCACTTTTAAAGACTAACAGATTTATTTAT
>ML685770.1:10565994-10620163 GCA_007922175.1 Pelusios castaneus
ATAAATAAATCTGTTAGTCTTTAAAAGTGCCACAGGACTCTGTTGTCCCTCAATGTTTAGAAATTGTGGAAGTTATCTAGAATATTCTCTTTAAAAATCACAACTTAAAAAAGTAGAAAAATAAACTAGAGGCCTTATTGTGCGTGCATGGCTTCCTCAGAAGTGCACATAAAACTGGTTCACACATACAATGGGGGGACTAAGATTTGCATATTCAATTCTAAATTGCAGTTTTGTACGTTAGTTTTCATACCTCAAAGTACATACAGAAGTGTGTATGTGTGGAAAAAATTGCATGCACCAGAAGTGAAAACCTGACCCTATGATTTTTGATGCAGGAACTACATAGCATGTGCTTTGGTTTTAGGAATTCAGAATTAACCCAGATAAACACATCCCTAGAACCACATTTGCAGTGTAATTTAAGTACTACATAGTCAGTGTAAAAACTAGCTAATGCAGTCACTGATCCATGTTAAAACCCTGTCAAAAAGCTTTCATTATGGCATCATATCATCTGGCATAGTGTCACTTTAATAACCTAGTTAACATAATTATAACTTTGTCGGGTGGCATTGGGGACCAGAGAAATAAGAGTGTACGCTCAACATATAAAAACTTCCATTTCCATTCTCAGTCATTTGCCTGAGAAGAGTCGAGGTTAGAAGGGAAGCAAGGCATGCAGTTTAATTCTGCAATAATTTGCAAGCCCCCTGCTTTAGAGAAGGTCACTAATTGAGTGAATGACTGCATTGAAAGCTCCTTTCCTCAACGGCATCTGACTGGGCTGAGGTGACCCCTCTTTACTGATTAATGCAAAAGCAAAACAGATGTGCCAGCGTTCCAGAAAATCCCAATGTTCAGTAACAAGAAGACTTCAAATGGGCCCGCTGAGGTAAACTACCAGATTTTGCGGTGTTGAAAGAAAAGAGAGAAATAAGGAAACCTAAAATGTTCTCCCAGGCTCTCTGAGAACTCATCCATAGAATCTTGGAAAGCTAGGGGCTGATCTCTTGGGTACTGAAGACTACAGAAAGACTCCCATTGATTCCAGTGGGCTTTGGAGAAATTTTTCAAGGGAGCCAATTTTCCATGTAATAAAAAACAAACAAAAACTCCTTATTTTTTAAACAATAAAGAACAAATTTTGCTTTAAAAATGGAATTGGAATCCCAAAAATTAGTCAATTTTCACAACTCTGAGAAATTTCTAATAATTCTTTGCCCTTATAGCCCTTTAGCAACTTGTATCCAAGATCTCAAAGCACTTTACAAACAGCAATTTATGATGTTCTGCAACATTCCTGGGGTTACACAAATTCACATTTTATGTTTGGAAAATTGAGGCAGCAAGAGAGTTAGGCCAACATTTTATAATGTGGACTGATTTGAGTGCCTCCATTTTTGGGTGCCTAATCTGAGACAATTTGAGCCAGTTTTTCAGAATTGCTGGGAACCAACGTTTTCCCCCAACTGCTCAGCACTCTGAAAATCAGGTGCTAGGGCTCCCAAAATTAAAGATCCTTTTTAAAAAGGGGATCTAAGTGACTCATTCAACATCACTTTTCAGCTTCGTGATAAAGCCTGGAATCTAATCCAGAACTCCTGACTCCCATGTGCAAACAGTAACAGCCCATGTTCCCTGATGACAAGGGCTGCCTCACAGAATCTGAACTGTATTTTCTTGTTAAGGTACAATGTAAAATAAACAAGGCTGTGTAAGTATCAATTCTGTACAAAGAATTTTTGTACACACACAACGTGATTTTGATCTTGTTTATACCAGGTTAATGTTGCTATAACTCCACAGAGGGTTGCTTTGATTTATAGGTGCAAGATCAAAATCAGATCCAATGTTCCACCAGCTGGGGCAGAATCTACTTTCTAATGACAGCAGTGTAAATCTAGAATAACTCCAGTGACTTCTGTAGCATTAGTCTAGATTTACAGTGGGGTTACCAAGGGCCCTTCTAGTTTAACTAGTTCCAGGCTAATTTCTGGATCATAATTACATCCCATAAAGCCTCCATGTCAAGATAACAGCAAATCTGATTAAGGAGAATTAAAAAGTTAAACAAATCCCATTCACCCATGTTCTATAAATAGCTAATTTCTTGTTTTGAGCCATTTCTTTTGTTTGCCCCTACACAGGCACATCTCATTGGCTCTGCTGACCTGCACAAAAGGCTGATCCATCATAAATGTTTGAGGTCTCTCTGTAAGGACTGTCGGTGCCACTCACATCATGGTGATCTCGACTCAGGACAACTGGTGCCTGCGAAAAGCAGGAGAGAAGGAAGTGGAATACGACACAGATTCTCAACTCTGTCATTAAAAACACAATCTTTGAATGATTTCACTCTTTGTCTTATTGATTTACCATCCCATTTCAAATCTCATCTAAAAAGAACTCTTAACTGTCTAGCCTAATCCTTTTAATTTCCTTCTCCCTCTGCCAGTAATTTTTATTGTAAGTGGGGAGAAATGCTGATTTTTTGTGTGTGAAATCTGATGGAGAACATCACCATCACGTCACACCTAGAAATAAGACTTTTTCTGCATATTTTCACACTAAAAAAAAGATGTAGTGTTGCAAGTAATTGATCTGAACTGATTCCTATCTGAAATTTTAAAGACTGTCGTATTTGGCTAATCCTCATGCAAAATAGTCCTGTTTCTGAACAACAACAACAATCAGGGCAAAGTCAGTTTTCTTAATGAATTTGCAACATTTTTGAAAATGTGAATGACATCTGAGGCTTTGAGAGATTATGTAGATATTTTAAAAAACACATTTCCCTTTATAATTTAACCCTAACTTTATCATTTAATGCAACTGTATTTGTAACTCTGCAGTATTTAAGGAGACTGTTTTCGTGAAAGATGCTATCCAAAATGAGGAGTGGTACTGCCTATGTGATCAAAGAGTTGTGACACAAACTGGTCTTTTATTGGTTTTGTTCATTCTTACCCTCATAATTGCAATATATATGTGTAATAAACCACTGTAGACTGGAAGCTCTTTGGGGCTAGACAAACTCATTTCTTGTTGTTCTGTGTTTGGACAGTACCTAGCACAATGGGGTCTTGGTCTGTGTCCAGGGTTCCTAGGGGATACTGCAATTAAATAATAAATAAGGGAGCTGGGTAGAAACTGGAATTCCCATTCCACAGAAAATTCCAAACAAAAAAACCCTGTTAAGTTGTTTAGAAGTGGAACAAGAAATAAAATTTTGAAATTTCCTCAGAACAGGAATTCCAAAATTTCATTTAGAAAAAAAAATCCATATGACATTTCATTCTGACCTTTTGGAAATATTTCTGAGGCTCCCTGAGCTGCTCACAGCCCAGGCAACTCCACCAGATTGGGAACCTGGCAGCTCAGAGAACTTAAAAACCATGGGCACCCCAGCTCTGCCTCGTGAGCTACCTTGGAGCCGGTAGCATGGAGGCCCTGGAAGCCAGAGTTGCTGAGGAATAGGGAGCCTGGGGTCCTCCTCAATAGCCCACTAGACAGGCTGGTGTGGAACCAAGGTGGGTGAGCTGGTAGGAAACCAGACAGGGTTCTGCTGGAAATGTGCGTAGTTTCAATCGGCATTTTGCCAAAATAGACCCATTCCTCCAGAACATTTCAGTTTTGACAAATGGGCATTTTCCAGTGTAAACTGTTCCATCAGAAAAACCTCCCACCACTACTAATAAATAATAAAATAAGAAGAAGGGGACATGCTAAATTAGTAGCGTGGTATAGCTCAGGTAAGATTTTTCTTGAACTGCAGATATTGAAATTAGCTGATAGGGCCTGATTCTCCTCTCATTTATGTGAGTTTTATACCATGGTAACTCCATGGACGTGGCATGTTCTGGAGTTAGTTTGCTCTCGCTGCTGTGTGCAAGAAGACCTCTGTGTCCCACTCATAAGAGTGGCTGAGAAGGGGAATGGAGATTCTGAAGAGATGAAAAAGAGAGACCAAAATCTGAAGGGCATGTGTGGTTGACCTTGTTATTCAGAACTCTGAGGGCTTGGTTCATCCGGTCAGGTTTAATTTTTAGGCTAACTTGCAATGACATTCAGTATGAATCCTGAGAAAAATCAACAGTATTTGAAATATGTTAATAAACATTTTCTGAGTAACAAAAGCCAGACATTGCTCCATTGACATTATAAGCGTTACTTGAATTTGCTTTTTAAAAAATGCTGGTAATTCAGTTCTGAGACTGGAAAGACAGAGTTGCATGATTTAACATCTTCAGGCCTGAGTCCAAGTGCACTTACAGGAAATTAACAATGTTGTAAAACCTGTCTGAGAGGAGAATTGAGCCCTTAGATTTTCTGATCAACAAAAAAAATATAAAAGATGGGTTTGAATCCTTGGAACTGAATGGCTGTCTGATTTTGTGGAGGCTCAGAACCTGCTTAATAGAAATACACATGCTGATTATGTTATGCTGTTATACAGAAAAACACACGTGTCAGGACCCATCATACTAAAATACCAGAGCAAAATGTTACCACATTTAAACACCCTTTCATGAGAATAAACTAGAAGCAAGAATGTAATTTTGTTAACTGGATGTTTCTATTTCATGTAGTTTTCCCATGGTGTGAAAGTTTTTATTATAGATGTATTGACTGAGTCAAACCAGGAGCCCCAGATTCTCTACAATAATAAACCTGTATTTTCTACAGTAGTGCTAAGAGGTCCCAACCAGGAACTAGGTCCCAAAGTGCTATATTCCTGTACAATCATATACAAAGCCCACCGAGAGCTTCACAAATCCCAATATGTACAAATTCCTGTGCATATACTGCATTTCAACGGGGTAGATTCTGCCTCCATTACTTACTCTGAATAGCATCTTACTCATGGAGTAAGGTACACCCAGCATGCACAAAGGGTATCCACACTGGGCTTTCATTAAGTCGACTTAAGATTCCTTAAGTCGACTTAATGAAAGCTTAGGTCGACTTAGTAAGAACCGCTGGTTAGGTCGACCTAACCCTTAAGTCAACTCCTTAGGTCAACTTAAGCACAGTGTGGACATGGATTAAGCCTTAAATCGACTTTATTAAGTCAACATGAGGGCAGTTAGGTCGACTTACTAAGTCCAGGTTCAGGGTAACCACTTTCTTAAGTCGACTTAATAAGGTCGACTTTTAAGTCGACTTAAAGTCGACCTAAATTTTTCTAGTTTAGACATAGCCAAAGATGGGAACATCAGACCCTATTTTAGTTTCCTATGAATTTTTCACTAGCACACAAAGGGTAAGTGAATGTTGACTGAATGATGCCCATACACGACACCAGGCAGATTCTTTCTATGGAGACTAAATACGGTATCACTGGCTTTGTCTACACTGGCAAGTTAATTCGAATTAAGGAAGCTTAATTCGAACTAACTAAAGCCATGGCTACACTAGGCTTTCATTAGTTCGAATTAAGGGCTTCCTTAATTCGAACTAATAAAGTCGAATAGGCTATTCGAACTAAGGGTTAATTCGAACTAGTTAGTTCAAATTAACCAATGTGGCCATGTTAGTTCGAACTAATTGCTTAGTTTGAACTAACCAGCCCATTGAACTCAATGCAATTCGCTAATTCAAACTAAGCAAGTGCCATGAATGGCACTTGCTTAGTTCGAACTAAATTTTGCTAGTTCGAATTAAGTTAATTCGAACTAACTAAAATTAGTTTGAATTAGTTAGTTCGAATTAACTAATTCGAACTAACTTTAGTAAGTGTAGACATAGCCACTAGGTTTTCTCTAGGCCAAACATTCTCTAAGTCAAACTCACCTCTCAGTTATACATCTTCACTCAAGTCAATGAGTATGTTCTGGTGTAATGGAGGAGAATTTAGGTCTACATTTTCTAACAGAGTTCTGGTTCTGCTTAAAGAGCATACATTTTTATTACCTTTAGTTTAACCAGTCTACTTCTCCCATCCCACCCTGATCTCAGTTACTAAAGACAATTACCAAGCTTTATAGAGTGGGAAAAGCCATACCTTAATCCTTTTTTCAGCAATAGCTCGATTAATAGCCACTGCAATAGACACACGACCCTTCTGATCAGAATACAAGATTCTAGCTTGGGAGCCAACTATCTGCAAAATGAAGATGCCAGAGAGATAAGGTTCCTCTGCAACCGTCTTATCTCTAGGCCCCAGTTATGGTGGAATCAGCCCCCACCACTGGAGAAAGCATGGAATATGAACTCACAAACAATCAGCTTCCAGAAATAAGAAATTAAACCCCCATTGAAGTGAATTTTATCTACACTGGCAAAATAAGATTTATTTTTCTATTTAGCTGCTATTGTTCACTAAATCCCACTTTTTAAATCAACCTCATTGTCGGGTCCACAATCTCCTATCAACAACCCCTTATTATTAACAGCTGAGAAGCAGAGATTGGAACCGGAAGTGGTGGCCTGGAAGCGAGGAGAAACATGGAGACAAAGAACATCAAACAACTGTCTTACATAGCTATGCTCCCATCCATCCCTTACTTTTTAGTCTTTAATCAGGCTTCCAGCTGGCATGGCATGCTTGAATCCTGAGTGCCAGTGGTTAACTGCCTATGGAGCTTAACTGAGCTTTAAAAAAGGGAGTCTGTCTAATATGCAACGTAATAGGATGAAGCAGTGCTTTCCCCCTTCTCCTTTTAAAAGAGTTACAGAAATAGAATAGCAGTCCTGAAGGGGAGAACCCAAGGCAGTTACTACAGAGAATTCTTTCTTGGGTGTCTGGCTGGTGAGTTTTTCCCACTTGTTCAGGGTTTAACTGATCACCATATTTGGGGCTGGGAAGGAATTTTTTCCCAGGGCAGATTGGCAAAGGCTCTGGCGGTTTTTCACCTTCCTCTGCAGCATCGGGCACGGTTTACTTGCTAGTGGATTCTCTGTACTTAAAGACTTTAAACCATGATTTGAGGAATTTAATTACTCAGTCATAGGTTAGGGGTGTCCTACAGGAGTGAGTAAGTGTGAGGTTCTGTTGCTTGGGTCCCTTCTGACCTTAATGTCTAAGAGGACAGCTCCTTTAAGGTCAGATTTCAAGAGTAGAGGCCAGGGAAAGGTAGTTGTGAATAAAGCATATTGTGAGCCTCAGTGGCTTTGTTGAAAAATAGAGATGGACTCCAGCCACAAAAGTTGGCTCTAGAGCCAGTTTTCAAACCTCTCAAAGTTGGTAGGGTGAGGAGTTGGTTTGTTTTTCAAATTATTGCAGCCTTGAACTGCTTGCCAGGCTTCCCTTCTAACCTTGACTTTTCTCAGGGAAATGACTGAGAAGGGAATGGAAGTTTTTACATGTACACTCTTATCCCTCTTGTCCCCGGCACGACCTGGCAAAGTTAGAATTACGTTACCTGGGTTATTAAAGTGATATTATGAAAAAGGGGCCATTCACAACATTTGTAAGTGAAGCTAGGCTCGGATTTCAAACACTCCTGGGTGGAGAAAGACATGTTTGGTGCCTCAATTTTCATTCAGGCCCATTCCTGTGTTTGGAATGGTCGTGTATGAAAGAGGCTGTGCATTTACCAAGTTGTGCCTCCCGGCTTCCTGAATCCAGCGGATATTGTCATGGTATTGCTGCTTCACAGAGGCACTGACTGAAAGAGAAAACAAGAAACCAAAACGTTTAGAAAAAGAAATGCAACATGCTCTAAATACCACTGAATTCATCTGACAGCTCCAGGGGACAAATCCTGCTCTCAGCATAGGCATATAGGAATGGCCATACTGGATCAACCCATCTAGCGGCCAGCTCAGTTACCTCAGAAGAAGGTATAAGAAATCCTGCAGTAGGCAGGTATAGGAGAATCTGTCCCAGATAATCTAACGGACTCTTCCAAATTCCCAGTGGATTGGTTTAAACCCAGAAATTTGTTCACATGAACAATGCTGGATACTCTTGTTGTCCATATAAACATCCACTCTCTCTTTGCATCTTGTTAAATGACTGGACTCAGCAATACACAGTGGCAATTAGTTCCAAAATCTAACTCCCCATTGGGTGAAAAAGTAGTTCTTTTTAGCAAGTTGAATTTCCAGCAATTGAACCTCAAAGGGAGCTACTTATGCGCATCTGAAAACAGAATCTGGTACAATGGTTGTAATCCTGGGCCGAATTCTCTAATTTACATCTATATAACTCCACTGAAGTCACTTGGACAAATTAAGCAGCCAGAGAAATGAAAGGGTAAGTTATATGGGGAGTGTAAATTGGTCAGAAAATGGGTGTAAGTGGCAAAGAAGCATAGTGTGCATCAATCGGGCATGTGTGGGTGGGCTGTAATAGATACCTAACATACTGATGAAACTGGAGGTAACTGTGTCAGTTAAAGGACGAACAAGAGCTAAAGAAGGTGTAAAATAAAGTAGAGGGGTTGCTTTATTCTGCACCTTCCTTTTAGGCTTTTCTGCTCTTACACCTGTCCTTCCACCCCTTGGCAAGTACACTACAATAATTTGCACACCTACTACACTATACAGCTCATGTCCATTTTCTCACCAATTTATAATGGGCACGTAACTTCTACCAGTATTTCTGCCAACATTGAACCTGGCACAGAGACTTCCATGAGGTCTGAAACTAACCCCTGAGGAGGTTATATGTGGAGAAGCGGACGTATTGAGACCATTGCTTTTCACAAGGCATACATTCAGTCAAATACGTGCAGCCAAATGAGAGAGAAAATGAGGGAAGAGCAGGATATTCAAGATCAGGTTTAATATATTGCTAAAAAGAAATGTAAAACATGTTCATATCTGCATAGGAAAGAAACGTTACTGCAGACCTGCATTAGCAGTGAAATAGACAGGAGATTGTTTTAATGATTCTGTAAGGAAGTTTCAGTGCTTTATGGGTTGGTGATGGGCGCCTCTAAATTATGCAGCAGGGATTAATATGTCAGCTCTTATAATCACAAGGAGTGAAAGCTGAAACATCTGCTTGCACCATTCTTTCCTAAGAGACTTGAATTGAACATTAAAAACCATTATGGAAACATCCTATAGAACATAATAGATATGACACCCATAGGGTTCTATTAAAGTTTAAAAAGGGTCTGTGAAAATAATTCTACAGAATTGAATACAGAATGAGATCCTTTCTACAGTTTTAAAACAATATCCCATGGAGTATAATTTTCTATTCTGCTCATGGGTACACATAAACCTATAGAAAGGATCTCATTCGCTATTGAATTCTATAGAACTTTTCCTTAAGAGGAGCAAGTTGAGAAAACTGCTGTCATTCAATTAGACTATGGGGACATATAACAAATAAAGAAATCTGACTCTACAATATAGCCCAACACACTGTCAGGCTCTCTTTTCTGAATTTTGAAGTATTTCAGTGTTTAATTTCATGTTAGTCTTGTTGGAGTGGGGAATGGCATCCTTTCATTTAATCTGACCTCCTGGAATTGAAAGTATGGCCCAGCCATGGAGTAACTCCATGCATCTTTCATTTGTTGAGCTGTTGCTGCCTCTCGCAGGAATATGTTCCTAAATCAGATAGGATACTGTGTTTCTTCTGATATTTCACAGATCCCGGTCTTTATTTGGGCTTTAAAGCACATTGTGAATTTTGTGATCTTACAAAAATAATCCTCATCAGCGAGGAAATTAACTCTCAGGCTTCTTGATTTTAATTACTGTTTGCAGTCCATCCCTGTCAGACTATGACTAGGGTAGTGAGCACATTCCTCATTTAAATTAGTTATTACCATCTAACTCCCACTATGGCCCTGAACCAAAGAAGTCAAGATTGCTAGCATGTGTCTCAACTGTTATATAGGTCAAGCGTAGAAATACAACAATAATATGCAAAGTCTTTAAAGGATTTTAAACCATTCTTCTCTGTTGTGGGGCTCACAGATTGTAAGCAGCAAAATCATGTCTTCCAAAAGGGCAAAATGGTAAAACTGGAGATGAGTCCAGACTGAAAGTCCTGATCTGAATTTGAAATTTCCCAAAGTTCAGGGTGTTGGGCTCTCATCTTTTGGGTCAATCTTTTACATTCTATAAAATTCAAATCTGGGTTTAGTTTTTGAGTATCACTGATGTTAGGGGATCTCCAGATGCAGGATTTTGGTGTAGGCCATGTATGTATTTACAATGGCTGAACGCAAATAGAACAGTCAAGAACTTGGGAGGTCAAACTGGAATCCATGGAAAGCTTTGTTTATTAGGTGCATTTCCCAGCCACGTTCATTTTTAATTTCTCTCAGAATTCCTCTGTCCATTGCTCTGCCAAGCACAACAGCAAATTCAATAACAGAGTTGCCCCCAAGTCTGCTTCATCTGCTGGGTTTTAAGATACTATTTTTTATATAAATGTAAAAATACAAATAGCATTCCAATGCCTTTTCTCTGTGTAAGAGGTGTTTTTCCCAAGCTTTTCCATTCATTAATACATATACACAACACTCATATTCATATGCTTACACATTATTCAATTCATTTTATATATATACAGTGTGAAACATTCAAATGTCATGTGCCAGCTTATTCCTGGGATGGAAAAAATGAATCACATGCCAGACAAGTCATGTATTTATGCTGCACTAAGACACAGACCTCACTTTACTTTGACAAGCATGATGGGACAGATTTTAAAAAACACTGAGTGTCCAGCAGTGCTCACTGACTATCACAGGAGCACCTGGCAATGGACCATTTTTGAAAATCTGACGTGACTGTTTTCATGTCTGTAATTCACACACAGCACTGTACTGAAAAAAACATGCTTAGTAGGTGCTGAGTGCCCACCATTTCCACTGAAGTCAATGATAACTAAGGGAATTCAGCACCTTGTAAGATGAGGCCCTGAGTAAATCATACCTGTGAAAGCTGGATAAGGCCTAACACCAGGTTTATGTTATGGGAAGATAATAATTGAGTAAAGGCTATTATACCACATTTAAGCATGCCTGAAATATAAACTGTATAAGGTTGGCACATCACTTCCCAGAAATACTTCTTTGTTTCTAATCATTCTCAGAGGAGACAGATTTCCCGATTCACATTTTTCTGGTTACATTCCAATAGTGGTGTTCAAGCACAAAGCAAAAAAATTAAAAGGGGGAGGGGGAGAAAGAAATGAAAATTTATATTTTGATGCCCTTTAAAATTGCTGTGATTTATGATCCCTCCTTTTAACAGCTTAGTGTCAGGAGGCTAGCCTTAGAAATTTAGAACAACAGTTTATTCAAGCCAAGCTGAAAACAGATCATCTGGGGTCAAGGGAACGGGGTAGGCAAAACAGCACTTGGGATGGCATAGTGTAGAAATTTAGAGAATCGGGAGCTTTAAAAGCTGGATGACGCTGATGTTTAGGGGATGATTCTGCTCTTTCCCTACTACAAATCAGAACAGAGAAAGGGTCGTCCAGTAGTTACGTTAATAGCCTGATATCTGTTTTTAAGTGTCTGCTCTACCACAGAGTTACCTTTGGCAAGTCATTTAGTCCTTCTGTACCTCGGTTCCCCATCTGTAAATAGGGTAGAATAGCCCTACCCCACAAAAAGGGTGTTGTAAGGGTAAACGCAGTCAGATGATGAGGTGCTCGGGTATTACAGTGCTGGGAGACCATATAGGTACCGCAGAGAGTTAGACTGATTTTCTATAAAAGTGAGAGCAGACTCAGGCCCTATGTTTTCAAACACGGCTACCAATGGTACAGGCCCAAAACCATGGGAAAAAATTATTTGCCACCAAAATTGCAACCACAGATCAGGTAGTCAGGATTCAAAAGGGGTGGAAGAGCAGGTTTAGATAACTGAGCCCACATCTAATTCTCAGCACAAAATTGCACCCACAGAACTGCTTAAGGCCCAGACAGAAATTAAACTTCTGGCTTAAATGCATTTTGTGTTTAATCCAATAAACACATCCCAGTCAGAGCTTAACTTGACCATTTTCTTTAGTGCATTTAATGCTCATGAAAGGTGCCCGGGGCACAGCTTTGGACAACAACGTTGTGTGTGTTAATCTTAATAACAGGTGCAGCTAGATAGCTTGGGTAAAGAGTCACATCTGCTTCCCTGGTCACTTTATTTCAGATCATAAAACTCCAAAGGTGCCCATCCCCCAAAGCCGTGGGTGTCATGGCACACATTTCATCGCACAATATAATTAATGTTCCCTGCAACTGATGACCCTTTGGCACAAAGCAGCAGCCTCCCCCACCTCACTCCGGTCTACAAATGCCCTATAGGTGCTGCTGCAGGAGTACACACCAACCCTGCTGCATGCTCAGAAGAGTAACACATCTGGGGACCAGTGGACCAAGAAGGAAAGCAAATTCTACCACTGAAGGGCCCTCATAGTGAATGCCTCATGAGCAGCCTCTTCTCAGGGAAATTGAGGTCGTCAATTCTTTCCTCCATAGTTTTGGCCCTGTTTCCAACTTGAGCACCTGTGATGACCCTAACTGCCTCATCACGTCTGAGAGATGAGAAGTGGTCTCTTAAGCAGGCTGTTCTCAGGGTATTTCCAGCTTTAAGACCAATCCCCTGAATTCCACAGACAGCTCAAATGAAGCTCCCAGAGCACTGGTGTTATACTCTTGACATGAAAGCCTTCTTAATAAGCAGGCTATTTTATTCTGCACCAGCTTTAGCCTCCAGTTCTCAAGGCCCAGTCCCAAATTGAGTGCATTACTGCGCTATAGGCTAGAGCACTAAACTCAGGAAATCTGCACTTGATTTCTGGCTCTGTCACTGGCCTGTTCAGTGACCACTGGGAAGACATGTCATCACGCTGTTCCTCAGTTTCCCCATCTGTAAAATGAGGATAACACTACTGACCTCCTTTGTAAAGAGTATTGTACTCTACTTGTGAAAAAGTCTATCTACGAACTAGGTATTTATTATTATTATTAGCTGCATCTCAAGGTGACAAAGTCCATGCCATGTGCAGATGGGAAAGAGTGCTCTTAGTCAGAGCTGCAGTTTACTCATCTAAGAGTAGCCTTAGGTTCCATAAACCTCCTAAATAGTGTTTGTGTGTCATAAATATTGGCTGCACTCCTTGCTGACCTTTAATGAGTAGTGGAGCAGATAGGAGGTTGGTTTTTGAGATTTCACCTAAAATTCACAGCAGATTGTATAGTTCTCAATTTAGTTGCACCCCATTCTTCAAAAAACTTGCACGTTTTGTGATAGAAAAAGAATCAGCATCTTACCTTCCTGATGGATAGCATCTTCAAGCACTGACGTGGCGATTAAGTCAGTGGTAGACAGATCCTGTGGATGACCTGAGGTACAAACCCAGCGGAATGGCCCAAATCCCAGGGAAAAAATGTCTCTGGGAAGAGAATATGTTTCATTAAGAGATAGCTGAAATTCTTGTCTGATTTATCCTGGCAGTTAGCAATGCTTTTCTTTCATTAACTGAAGATGGAAGAATTCTAAATATTTCAAACAAACTAATCTAAACAGAAAGCACTTAGGATCATTATTCCAGAATTTAAACAATGCTGTCTCATAAGGATATCACATCAGCTGGTGTGTGTGTGTGTGTGTGGTGGTGGGGATTCATAATCACACTTGCATTGCTCACAACCTTTGACAGAAAAATCAAGGCAATTAATGAAACAAGGGCGAATCCCAGCTGACCGCAGGTCCTTTCATAAAACAAGATCTTGGAAGCCTGGCTCTCGCCTTCCTTATGCCAAGATAACTCAACTGATCTCTGTGAAGCTATGCCTGGTTTACACAAGCATGGGAGAAGCACTAGCATCTCATTTTAATGCCCACAAAGTGAGGGCTTGATTTAGCCAATCACTCTCTCGTACTCTGGTCTAGTCATTTAGGGCTACGGAAATTGAGAAGAAAGTGAGTGTTAATGTATCCATCCGCAGAGAAGAGAGTGAAGAATTCTGATCTGGTAGCATTCTACTTGACATTGCACTTAGTGGGGCCAGAGAATCTGCTCTGTTCTGCTTCCAGTGGGCCGAGGCTGGCTACTCATCTGGTATTCAACCAAATAGTCCTGTTTTTCTAGGCTTTATCCCCCACCCAATACTCAGACAAAGGTGGATGTGGTGTGGTCACTACCAGATGGGAGACACCCTTTTGAAGAACGAGCTGCTCAGCTCCTGCTGGCATCACCTTGCATGTATGTGGAGACGGAGTGGCATGTTCTTAAAAATGGCATCCACTGTGTGGCATCACCTCGCACGCGCATGATGCCAGAAGTGGAGAGGCAAGCTCCTAAAATGGGTGCTCCCTGGTAGATGACCAGATGTCCCGATTTTATAGGGACAGTCCAGATATTTGGGGGCTTTTTCTTAAATAGGTGTCCATTAACCCCCACCCCTGTCCTGATTTTCACACTTGCTCTCTGGTCACCCTAGCCCCTGTGTGGCACACATCTCACACGCACCGTGTGTCCAATATCATGCCAGCGTGGAAAGGATCACATCAGCAAGAGCAGCCCCCCCGTGGTTCCCAGAAATAGTGGTATGTTTAGTATTCTGGGAATGCGTGAATGGCCATCCTAATTGTGGCGCTAATCCAAAAGGAGTCTGCCTCACCCCAGGGTAGTGAGAGGTGGTAAATCTGTATATAGATACAGAAACCAGCAGGGCACCACTACAATTCCCACTCTGCTTTCCACAGGCATATAAATGTTTTCCAGAATAACTGAGCATTTAAGGGCCAAGTCCTGCTTGCCTATAGTGCATATATGATGTCTCCATAGGCCTGATTCTGACGTCACGCTGATGTGTATCAGAAGTAACCTCAGTGAAGTCAACAGAGTAGAAAGACCAGCCCCGTGGCCCTGTTCTAGACATTTTACATTGCTCCAGCACACCCAAACATATCCTTCTGAGCCACCCTGGGCACCACATCAGTGCAAATGAGAACGTGACCCACACAAGACTGCAAGTGCAAGTGACATCAGAAGCAAGACATGATGGGATATCCTAGATAATTCATTGTGGAAGCCCCCTTCCACATCACCATCATTTTATTCTTGAATGAGAGTAGGCAGGATTTGGTCCTGTAAGTGGGGTCTCCAAGTTAACACATTTTTTGCATAGTCCCCTAAAAAGCATTATGGCTGTTTCTTCCGTAAATGGAAATAGTTGTTGCCCCAAGTTACCCTCTAACATACCCCATAATGTGCTGAACATAGGAAGGGTATCGGAATTCAGTTTTATTGGCTCCTCTTTTCTCAACGTCAGCGCCTGAAAAAGGATTTTAAATACAGATTATCTGATGAGAAGAACAGCTACAAACTTGGGCCAGATTGTACCCTGAGTTCATCCTGCCAGCACAAGTCGGCCCCTGTTGAAAGAGAAGTCAGGCCTGTGCTTGATGGCACCCTCCTTCTCCTGGATCCCTTTCAAGGGTTCTGTGTGAATGAAGTGCCCCCTTCAGTGATGATCTCCTTTTAAGGGAATGTTGGAGGCAGCTGTGAACAGGGCAGTCCTCTACTGGAGCTGCTCTATCCGAGGGTTAGATGGATGGAAGGACCGGTGTTCCAGAATCAGCGTATAAGCAAAAGGCTTCTGCATGAAAGGCCATGGACTGTTGTATATCCCAGGAGTTGTGGAAAATCACACAGCTCATGCCTTGGGGAAGAGCAATCCCGTCCCTAAATTGAAAAAGGCAGGAGAAATCTATAGGAAAACCTCTGATTTCGTACCATTTCTACAGGATTTCCCAGGAGAGAAGCAATACAGACAAGTCTAATTTAAACCAGAGCAGAGGACCAAAATGACACACAATTGACCCTGCACCCACTTCAGAAACACTGTACACTCCTGGGCCATAACATTGCAGCAAGCCTCTTAAAATCTCTCACCCTTTCTTCTATTGGTCTTAAAATTTTCTTGTTAGAAGAAAGAAAACTGGGAATAAATGCGTGGTAATGGCCACTGAATGCAACCAAACAGATGAATGATATTCAACAGGTCCTGTATTTTGCAGAAACACCTCCCTAGACATCTTCAAAGCTGACCCTACTTCTTTTCCTTTTTTTTTAATTGCTCATTTTTATTTTACTTTTCTAGTTCTAATATGTCAGCTAGGAAAAGAAAAAACAACTTTGCCAAACCCGGCAGCACTAAGAGGGCAGGTTTAAAAAGTGACCTGGAGATCTTGGAGTGATATTTTGTGTTTGACCACAAAACACATAGCTCCAGAGGAGGAAGACAAGGCACCTTTGTGCACTTCCAATTCCAGGTTGCTCCGTGGGCAGAACCTGCCCCACCCAGCCACGCTTGTATCTCAGGAGAGGAAGTGAAAACATGGACTAGCCATGTGTCTACCACCAGCACTATAACCCCTGGCACACCTCAACCTCGAGTGAACCAGGTTGCAGCCCCCATTCTGGCCTGTCCAGAACCCCTTGTTGAGGTTCTGGTTGCACTTCTCCCTACACCTGCTCCCAGTGGTTAAAGTATAATTTGACGGGCCCCGGAACCCTCCTAATCTCTG
Organism: Pelusios castaneus; assembly: GCA_007922175.1. Classification (NCBI taxonomy): domain Eukaryota; kingdom Metazoa; phylum Chordata; order Testudines; family Pelomedusidae; genus Pelusios; species Pelusios castaneus. The sequence goes on from ML685770.1 coordinate 10,582,455, forward strand.
GGCTCCCTTCCTATATTGTCTGGGCCCCCTTCATGCATGTGCGGGCCCCAGCCCAGGTAGGCATTTGCAACCACTTCTCAGTACCACATGCATCGGTTATCGCTCCATAAAAATAGTTATAATTTTATATGGCGTTTATGTCTATAGCAATTACTGTCACAAACTAGCAAACACTGCATCACACAATAAGTATTGTGATTAACAACGGTGGGGCGTAGGACGTGCCAGCAGCCAGGGCAGGGCGAAACATGCGTTCCGCTGGATTTTTCTATTTTTAGGGGCCCTGGAACTCTGGCACCTCAAATTTGGGGGCCCCAGAACAGCGTTCCAGTGCGGTCCCCCTTACTTTAACCCTTGCCTGTTCCTTTACGCACATCCCATCCGTGGCTCCACAAAGTCGTGGGACCTCCTCATCAACCTCCTCCTTGTGCTGGCCCACGTGGCCATCTACAAGACCAGGGAGAAGAGGCTGACTGAGAAGGTGCTGTGAGATTGTGGGGCCTATTTCCAGTCCTCTGTCCACTCTCGCACCCACAGGGAGTTCCTCTGGGCAGCGTCTGCTGGCTCCCTAGACACCTTCAAAGTGCAGTGGGTGCTGTCAAGGGCTCTGTTAGTGTCCTCATCCAGTTCCCACTGTTTTACCCTTGGTTCCCAATGCCCATTCCTATTTTTTCATTAGTTGTTCCCCATAATCAATTGAATCTGTGAGCCAGTGATCCCTCCCCTTAGGCTGGGGGAGACGCCGTTAGCACTGGGTGCCCTCCCACTTCCCAGAACCCAGATAGGACTAACTCTGTAACACGGAGCTGTTTGTCCCACCCAAGCCCTACCTCTTAAACCGGCCCTTGTGGGGGTCCTTCGTAGATCAGCATATCTGGCCAACACAATGCCTGAACCAGAGAAATTTTTCCCTGGATGGACAAGGAATTTTTACAATTACTGTCCATTGTGCCAGGGCCATGAAAGAAGGCAAAGTCCCTCCCCAAACACTTGTTTCTCCCATAGTCTTCACTTGGAGCTGTGTGGGCTCAGCACCTTTGAAAATCAGAAACAAACATTACAGAATAAAGCCCAATACTCAACAGGTTTCTTGAGAAAAAGAATGGCACTGATTTAACTTCCAATCAGGACTGACCCCTCCTGATACAATCTATTGGGAAGACCAGCTTTAGCAAAGATAATGAAAGATGTTTTATCTGCCAGAAAGGACAGAAGTGCCCTGATTACCTCTAGGAAAGTCAATAGCTACTCACCGGCTCTCTGAGCTTCCAAGAGAAAAGCATTGCCATAGTCCCAAAAAAACATGCCCTTATCAGACAGCTTGTTTATAGCAACCACTTGTCTCCTCAGACTGAAAACAAAAAAGGCAGAAAGTTAGCTCTGAGATTCATTCACTTACTTAAACAGTCAATGGTAGGAACACTGTAACATAGCTAATATGGCTTGGACTGTGAAAAGGAGGGGAGAGTGAAACATGAATCTGAAAGACTCATGATCAACCACATCATCTAAGCCTGCAAAATACCAAATAAAAATATGTTCCACCTCTTTAGCAGCTGTTATCCTAAGCTTTCCAACTGCTTCACAAATATTAAGTGAACCTCATGACTTCACAAAGAGGGTAAATAACACAGGAGTCATCTCATCCAGCTCAGAAATGCAGCCACCTCTGGGTTGGAACATGACAGCTGTTTAATAGCACATAGTAACACTGCCCAACAGCTTAGAAGAGGAAGTGAAGAATAGTATCATAACGAGCGGACACTACAGAGATAAATTCAGAGAAGCAGAATATAGTTATTGTACCTAAATAGGAATTTGGCCAACACAGCATGGTTATCACTTGTACCATTATGAAAATTGCCCTTGGATCTTTAATGACCACAAATGATCAGGAGTTTGGTTTTATTATCTAGAAGAGCTCTCCTGTCTCAGCACCACACCTGCTAGCAACAAGCTGTGAGACAGGTTAAGTACTAAGCCAGTGGGAAGAGTGCCACCAATACAATTAACAAGGGTATTTTCTAGAGGTCTCTGATCCAAATAATAAGCCAGCAGAGCTCCTGAGGTCTAACAGGAAAAACTGCAGAAGGTGGTACTGGCAGAGATTATCTCCTAGCACAGAGCTGGCAGTTTCCAGCCAAAAAACCCAAGTACCTCCAGACCATTATATCATGTGAGCAACTCCCATCACTCGTCTGTCTTCCCTATTGCTGGATCAGAGATCTGAAAACTTCAGGCAGCAAGAGTGCTACCATTGCTCATCTTTGTAACCTCATTCCTAGTTCTGAAAAACCCTGACCGCTGGCTAAGGCTCAGAATCAATACAGCTGGGGCTTTTAAATTAGTAACGGCCTCAAAAATAAAATCCACTTCCCGTAAAGTCATTTGCTAGCTTAGTGTTAGATCAAAATTCAGGAAGTTAATACAACTGTTCCAGCCCTTTCTGACCTTCCCCAAAGATGATTTCCCTTTCTTGGAGCTCTTTGCAATTCTCCATGCCTTTTCCTTTTGCTAACTCTTCAAAGCATGCACAAGGTCACAACTATTTTGAACTAGCTGCAGTTTCCACCTTCTCTTGGATTAAAATCCAAGACCCATGATAGAATAAAAAAAATTAAAATTAAAAAGACCCCAGTAGATTATTTAGTCCACCCCTTGCCCAATCCAGGAGTCTAATTTTCCTCTTAATTTCACTGGTATAAATCACAAGTGAAGACAAAGAAGTTAAATTTCTACCTAAGAAGAGACTCAGGCCTGCCCTAGGACTATACTCCATAATACCCTTTTCATTGTTTGTCTTCACAGAAAACAAATTCTAATTCTAATCTCACTTGCAATCAGAAATCAACAGATTAACATCAATACATAACCAATGAAAAATCAGGATCACTAAGTTATTCTGTACCTTATCAAATGGTCCTGCTGGAAATTAACTTTGCTGTTACACATAGCAGCACCCTCAGAACAGCAGACAAACACAGATGTCCGCTGACAGATGGAAAACACAAATTCTAACCTCTAAAACCCTCATGTTTCCACAAGAAAGGAGAACAGTAGGAGTGAAGAGTAATAGCACTCAGAGCCAAAGGCTATGTCTACACTTGAAAAGTTAAGTCGTCTTAAAGTTGACCTTATTAAGTCAACTTAACAGAAGTGGACTTAACTTTTCAAGTGTAGATGTGACCCCTTTTTGACCTTATTAAGTCGACCTAACGTTTTAAGTCGATTTAAAAAGCTCCATCTAGGCACTATTCCACGTCTCCACTGGCTTAAGTCAACTTAATAAAGTTGATTTAAGTGCTAGTTCGAATTAAAATGCGATGTTATTAATGTGAACTAACTTTTCCTTAATTCAACTTAAGGAGCAGCTTAAGTCGAATTAAGGAAACCCCAGTGTAGATGCAGAGTAAATTAAGTCGACTTAAGCCTCCTTAAATCGACTTAATTTGTAAGTGTAGACGCACCCAAAGAGCCTACAAACACCTGCTGTATTTTAGTGGAGAACGGTACCCCTGTTTTCTGCTACAATCCAATTATGCCGCTAATGGCAAGCATGGCAATGATACAGAAGAGGGATGTTACATGCTAGGTACCTTGCCTAGGTGACAAAGCCCAATATGTCATTGAAATCGATCCCAGCAGATATTTTCAGGCCTTAGTTCATATACAACAGGGAATAACCATGCAATGGCAGACAAAGGGACTAGATGAGCTGATAGCCTGTTTCCATCTCTGGATTCTGTAGGATTAATTCTATATCAGTTACATCAGTGTGACTGGAGCCACTCCATGGGAGCTGAAAGAGTTACACCAGTATAGCTTCAATGGCGTTACTCCAAGTTTACAATGAGATAACTGAAAGCAGACTCTGGCCCACTGGTTTTCTGAACCTTATTATGGGGACGACAATCTGGTCACTGAAGAAACAAAATAACATTGAGGCTGGAAATATTTAGCAACCAAACCTCCATAATCAAGGCTGGATGTTTTTCTAACAGATCCAATCCAAGAATTATTTCTGAGAAGTTCCATGCTCTGTGTTCTACAGGAGGTCAGACTAGATGATCACACTAGCTAGCCCTTTCTGGCCTTGGAAATGATGAATCGATGATAAGGTAATCATTTACCTTTCTTGCACCAATGTACGGAATTTCCCTGGGTTGGTCGACATGAGCTGATTTGCTTCATCAAAGCTGAGTTGTACTGGGTAGTATCCGCCACTGAATGGATTGTGACAAGAAGTTTGGTCCGATCCCAGATCCACTAGCAGTTCTCCTGTTGTATCAAGTTCATAGACAAGTCTCTCCCTATGGATAGGAAAGATAATGAATAGGCTGAAAGCTTCACCTAGTTATATTTCTAGTGAGTATCAACAGCAACAATTAGAACTTCCTAGAAATATCACTGAAGATTTTTTTTATAATATTACAAGGATGTCCTGTATTGGCAAAGTCTGTTTGTGGGTATCTGATATAAGCACAGAATGCTTACCATTGACTTCGGTGGGCTTTGGATCTAGCCACAAAAGCAGCAAATTTTCTATTCTCAGTATTCTGTGTTCTAAGGGTATATCTTTCACTAAGACACCATCCTCTATTTATAGATTACCAAGGAAGTATTTTATTAAGACACTACTTGGAGACTCATTACCATCGTTCTTTATTTCCAAAGTCAAAGTTATCCATTTATGCCTAAAAGGTGTACTTTGGTCAGCAGAATGTAATGCGCTAGTTTGGAGTTTGGACACCAGATTTAACACTCTTATTCCTGAAAAAAGTGCAAAGATATCTGGCAACCATCAGGAGTCAAGATGTTGGATAAACAGTTGGTTTGAAGGACAATGCCCTTTATGTACAAGGTGGGGATAGTTCCAGCTTCTAGCAAGGAAGAGTGCCACCTACCATTGGGTACTTACCAAAGATCTACCACATTCCCATGATACCCCAAACTAAGGGTAATTTTATTCTTTCTTGCATCCCTATAATAGAGTAAAAATGAAAATGGATGAAGAAAATTCACCATCTGGATAGCTGTCATTCACAAACTACGCAAGCTACCAAAGCAGTCACTCAAAAGAGCAGAGGAAAACACACGTGGGTTCAATCAGCCAGATAGGTTCACCACCTTATCAGCCTAAACCTACAAGAGGATCTTTATGTGAGAGTGGGGTCCTTTGAGTAGACTGGGAGTTCTGGGTTCTTAAGCAGTATAGGATATGGCATGGTACTAGCAACTGAATAACACACTGAAGAGCCAGTCTTCTTATTCAGGCAGGCTTTCTGAAAACAGAGAAACAAACAAAGAGTCCTGTGGAACTTTTAAAGATTAACAAATCTATTTATCGCATGAGCTTTCATGGGAGAAAATCCACACACTCTTCAAAGCGTCTGATGAAGTGGGATTTTCTCCCACAAAAACTCATGCGATAAATAAATGTGTTAGTCTTTATAAGTGCTACAGGATGCCTTGTTTGTTTAGCTGACCTGGACTAACATGGTTACCCCTCTGGAACTTGAAAACAGAAAGAAAGCCCCAAGAGTTTCAGAGCAGAGTTCTGAGTGTGCTCTTAGTAGTGAACAGGTTATAGTGCTGGACAGGCCAAATATGATTTCTTTCATTTAAAAATAATTCTTTAAATCCACATCCACAGTACCGAGATTTTCTACTTCCATCTAGCTCATGCTGTTCAAGCCAGAGTGCTTCTGTAATGGGGATACAGAATAATAACAAGACAGAATTCATGAGTTGAGTTTCTAAAAGATGGCCTGATTCTCTTCTCATTTACCTTGTTTAATAGCAGAGCTGGGATGAGGAAAGATAGTCCTTCCCCCACACACCCATGTGAGGGATTGCAAGAGCTGCTGTGGTTACTGCAGCCCTTGAGCAGGATTTAGCACACACAGGGACACATTCAGCACATCATGAGCCATACCTGAGCCGAGCAACGCAGTGGTCCAGGCTATCAGTGATTTCCATCAGCCAGCCTTGCCTGTAACGTTTCAAAAGTGCAGCTTCATCAACCTAAGATAAATTGCATAAAGATTTCAGGACCGTCTTCTCACCCACCAAACAGCTTCCCCATTCCATCTTTAACTTTAAAACAACCCTGAATGAAACAGTAAAAAGGTACACTCCTGCATTGGCTTCAAGGAGATGGACTGGGTGCTCTAGAAGTTCTCTTGTACTTCTAGCTTCTACGATTCCATCAATTCTGGTTTGTGTTGTTTTCGACTACGAATGAAGCGAGAGCTGAATCTTTTGTCCAACCAACCCAAACTCCAGTGCTCAATTTGTAAAGAAAGAGGTCTTGGGGCTCAAGCAATATTTTTACTTTCCTAACTGACACGGCAAGCCAAGAGGTGCGAGGGCTCAGCCCTGGCAACCCCCAGCACAAATTAAGCACTGAGCCAAATCCAAACCAACCTAGTTTTAGAAAGCAAACCCCTGCTGAGAACTGATTGGGAAATAATATTTTTTCCTACAAAAATTTTAATAAGTTTTTTAAATTTCTTGAGGTGAGAGAGACCAACTCCCTGTTCAGCAGCCAGTCCCCAGCACTGTTTGATTCTCAAAATGTTCCACCCTGTGATCCAGCATCAAGGCTCCATGTGTACGGGTGGCTCATGGACCTCATCTGGTCATCAGGCTGCATTTTGGTCACTCTTGTATTTAGCTTAGCAACAATGTCCACTCTCCATATTGAATAAAAAGTTATTTTTTGAGCAAGAGTAGCGGGAAAGTGTCTGTTATTACTAATGATCAGATGGCCACATAATTTTAAAAAAAAAGAGGACCCAACACAATTAATATAAAGCAAATCTGATGGCAATTTTTTGGTAAGTATTCTGGCAAAATGTTTTACTGATTTGTTTTGCTTGACTTATTACCACTGTATATTAGACAATTATTTTGCACAACACTGCAGGAAACTGAGTTTGGCTGATAGGAAACCACTTTCTTATCTCTTATTCCACACTGTTTGAATCAAAATAACTTACTTGGTTTGCTGAAAAAGTCTGAACTGACCTTGTGACTTACCTTATCTGCATTTATATTCACCTACATGTAGTAGTTTCCATTTCATGCATCTGATGAACTGAAATTTTACCCACGAAAGCTCATGTAATAAATACATTTGTTAGTCTTTAACTGTGCCACAGGAATCATTGTTTTGTTTTGCTGAACTAGACTAACACGGCTCCCCCTCTGGAGCTAAGCATATGTTTCAGTGTTTTGCTGAATTGAGGCATAAGGGATTTACCTAACACTCCCCCTACTACACCCCCCTGAATTTCCCAACACCCCCCCCCCCAGTTGTCAGCTAGTAACACTGTGTTATACCAATTGGAAATTGGCCCTCACCCCGCCACCTCCCCGTAAATTACATCCCCCCTCCCCCTGCCCCATTTCAATTCCTGGGGAAAAGAACTTACTCCTTCAAGATGAGAAGGAAGGAAAAGAGAACAGATTCTCTTCTTTAACCCTGTAACCTGCATAATAAGTTAAAGGGGTTCTAGCAGGTAGCGTATGCCCCAAAGTGAAGCTATGTAATACATATATTGTTTTGATTCCAACATGCCAGTGCAGGATTTGCAACTCAAACACTGCAGCATTAGCAGATGAATCGCTGTCAGGGAGTTGGACTATAAAAAAGCAGACAGAACCAACAGTAATTCCCCTCCATGCCTGCAACTCCTCTCAGGGAGCTGGGTGAGTGGAACTAGATCCAGTGGCAGCAAGGGTCCAAAAGAAGTTATGCGACAGGGGACCCTGAGCCTGGTGTAGAAGAGAATGCCCTCTCTGAAGGGATAGGCCAGGCTCTGTATAGTTCTATATGGACTTCCCAACAGATCCATTGCCTTTACTTGCTATCAAGACTGAGTTGTGGGCATCCAGATCTAGTGCTTAGAGCCACATTGAGGAGTGAAGAGTTGGCTGAGTCAGGTTAATGGCAGATGAGAAGCAGGAAGCACACTGGAGATCAGACTACACGTTGGTAACCAGCGTCAGGCCACATCAGGATACCAGGGGGTCAGAGGCAGGAGAGAAACTAGAGATCAAAACCACCAGTCAGAAGTCATGAATCAAGGCAGCAGAAGTCACAGTCCACAGTAGGATGGATCCCAGTTGTTCGGACAACTTTCTGTTCCTGTTAAGTAGGGCCGGGAGGCCGATCACTATGTTGGGACTCCACCAGTAGAACATTCGGGGTGCAGCCTCAAAGGGGGCCTGGGTTTCATGGGTCCTGGGCCAGCAGTTGTCAGCAGGCTGCTAAGTGAAGGGGTGAAGCATAGCTAACCCTGTGGTCCTAGGTTTGAGGCCCCTAACTCATGACCCCGCTATGTTCACTTCCCTCTCTGAGTTGGCCCACACTGTTTCCTATCCTACAGTGGGTGTACCAATGGGAGGGCATTATATAGCACTTACCTCTGGATGTAATCACTATTGTGAACAATCAAACTTTTTAAAACATGTTTTAAAATGATCATTACTGGTAAGTCCTGGCTGTGATCCTGTAGTCTTTACACAGGCGAATACCTCCTCAATATCAATATTGTTTTCAAACATGCTATATACTAAAAGTATATGTGTGGAGAGGTAATAAATGATTACTAAATGGTTAATAAGGAGTTAGTCAATTGTCCTAGCGTTCCATAGGTCAATAGGTTTCTTGGCTTTTAACCATCTGTAACATCTTCTACTGATGTCATACCATCTGCTCCCATCCTGAGCCAATGCCTCATCAGGCTGAGACCAGTAAGGCACACCTGTTTCATAGCCAATGGTACAAAAAGGAGTGATGTAGCCTGCATCACATCCAATCACCTTTGACTGCCCTAAGCTGATGGATCAGGGACCCATTTTGTAGCTGGGTGATCTGGAGATGGCCTTTCAGTGTCAGATCAAACAAGACTCAAACCCATGGTCTTCTACTGATGCGCCTATAGTTATCTCTACTATTCATGTCAGTGACATATTTATAAAGTTTATTCATCATTTATTAACCCTTCTGAAATAATTTATAAATGTAACTTTATTGTAAAGTGTGACATGTGACTGACATTTGTGCCCAAGTAAGAAGTGCACCATCAAGGTCTAGAGAGCTGAAAAGTTATTTAAAGGGAAATAAATTGATCTTTAAGCTCAGTTCAGTGGAGATGGAAATGTGTTTCTATTCTTTAGCAAAAGAACAAACAAATGATTGTTTAATGAAACAGCCCCATTATTCCCAGTCTATGCCTGATCTCTTTTTATTACCTTTTGGAATATGGAAAATTATTCTGAGTTATGTAACAAACTGCTGGGGATCAATTCTGGTTAGAAACCAAAACAATTTTAGAAGGATGAGTCATTATAAAAAGCATCAGAATATAAAAATAACAGAAAAATGCAGGCACCCAGAGACTAATATTTTCCTTATTTATGTTTCAAATTGGGGTGGATTTTATTTCAGCCTTAAGGGTACTTACATTTATCAACATTAAAATTCTAGTGTTTGGGTTTTAGATGTGTTGTTTATTGATCATTTTATCACCCTGCTGAGCCTATAACATCCAATGTGATGATTGCTAATGCATTAGTGGTCTTTAACTTATAGATAAAAGGTGGCTAAAGTTAGCAAAATAATATTAAAAAAATTGATCTTACTCTAAATGGGAATATGAGGAGAAACTGTATTGCTACTGACCCTCATTTAAAAAAAAGAGGGGGGGGGGGCCAGAGACAATTGTTAAGCTACTTTCCTCTAGGGGACCAAATAGATGAGCCATTCTGGCAGTCTTTGCCCAGGCAATGCTCACATTAGGCCCAATGATAAATTCCTACTTACTTCCCCCAGCACATCAGTGGCAGGCAGTGAGTGGAAGAGGATATGGCACACTGGCTATTCCCCAGACCAAATACTTGCCTGGAAAAGTCCTTTACAAGTTGGCTTCATTTCGAACAGCTGTAAGGTTGCTCTAAGTTATGTTGGCGGAGAGGCCAAACCACCTTCTGGCTAGCTGGTGAATACAGTGTTTGGGAAGGCAGAGGCGGCATTTGGGGTAGGTGAAGCAGGCACCTGCCTAGGCCCTGAGCAGTAAGGAAACCCATCCTCAACTCACTGGACAGCAGGGGCCGTCGCCTGCTGTGCCCACCCCAAAAGCTGCCTCTGCCTCTGTCGGCAGCAGGAGTGCTCTGTGCCATGGCAGGTGCAGACAGCCTGGGAGGGGGGCGTGAAGGGTGGGGGGAAACTGGAGCTGGGGCTGGCAGCAGAGCGCTGGGGCTGGAGGGTTGGGGTCACAGGAGGCAGGGAGCCAGTGCTGCAGATGGGCTGCGGGGGGTTTCGGGGCCCCCAGTGGGGAGCTGGGGGGGGGCTGGGGCTGGCTGTGGGGAGCCTATAGGGGGCCTGCAATGGGAGTTCACCTAGGGCCCTAGATAGCTTAAGGCCACCCCTGTGGGAAGGTGAACCAGGGGACTGAGACAATGGACTTCAGTGCAGGATCAGACTCAGAGTGTTCAAAGTCCAAAGGCAGAAGTGCAGAATGAAGCAGCCCAACTCTTGGGCTATGTCTACACTTGCAAGTTAGTTCGAATTAAGGAGGCTTAATTCAAACTAACTAAAGCCATGGCTACACTAGGCTTTCATTAGTTCGAATTAAGGGCTTCCTTAATTTGAACTAATAAATTTGAATAGGCTATTCCAACTAGGGGTTAATTCGAACTAGTTAGTTTGAATTAACCAATGTGGCCATGTTAGTTCAAACTAATTGCGTAGTTCGAACTAACCGGCCCATTGAACTCAATGCAATTCGCTAATTCGAACTAAGCAAGTGCCATGAATGGCATTTGCTTAGTTTGAACTAAATTTTTCTAGTTCAAATTAAGTTAATTCGAACTAACTAAAATTTGTTTGAATTAGTTAGTTCTAATTAACTAATTTGAACTAACTTTAGTAAGTGTAGATATAGTGTTAGGCCAATGCTGAGCACTTTTGCAAATCCCACCAAAACAGGTAGACGGTTCCAAGCTTTTGATGTGACACTCCCGTTTGAAGTTCAGCACATGGAGCCATGGCAAGATATTGACAGGGTATCCTCTTTTTGAAGGTGCTGGGTAATCTCTTAATGCAGACAGGGTTCAGTTAAAATTTGAATTTTATAACACCTGGTTTTCTAACAATAGATAACACAGCCACAGAAAATGCTATTTTCATTTTAACCTTATCCTGAATTCAACAAAAGGAGCATCTTTGTGTTCACTGCAATGGATAGGTATGGACAGATGACAGACAGCAGGGAGCTATTGCTGCCCTGGACCACAGAGAACAGTCCATGGAACAGTGGTAAGAGATTTGGGGACAACCTGTATATTTGGGAGTGTCTGCCAACAGACTGCCAGACACATTTACATTATTATAATCACCCCTGTTTTAATACCCTGGGCCAAACTGAGTCCTGGCACAAAAAGGCACAATTCCCACTCAAAATCACTGGAGTTATGCCTATTTTACACTAGGGCAGAATTGAGCCCCAACATTCAGCACTGACTCTCTTACAGTATTATTATTTACTCCTTACATAGCACTGTGTATGTACCTGGCATTTTGGAAACATATAAAAGGCAAGGTCCATACTCTGAGTAGCTTATTATCTTATACAAAGAACTGAGGACAAACTGTAGAGGGTGGAGGAGTAGGGAAGAGGTGGGAGAAATAATAAGCAATGGGAAGGATACGCAATTCTCAGGAAAGAATATTTTTTTAAATGAGGATAATTGTTTGGTGGAATAGCAAGTTTTAAAAATGAGCCGGAGTAGATGCTGCCATAATGGAGTTTAGCATAGGAAGGCAAATTATAAGGAATAAGAAACAAGCCTCAGAAAAGTGGAGGGTCATGACAGAGACAGTGTATAAAGGAACCCTGCAAAGGGCATACAGAAGGAAAACAAAGAGGTGTTGGTCTTACCTCGGCAATGATCCCCACACACCCAGCAATGACAGCTGCTTTAGCTTGAGCTCCACTCATCCCTCCAAGACCAGAGGTGACAAACACTCTCCCAGCCAGGTCCTCCGCACCCAAGTAGCGACGACCTGCATTCAGCACTGTTAGCTAAAGCACAGTGCACAGCAAAGCAATTATTGGTAACAACGCCTTTCCCTAACATCCCTAAAATGCAAAGGTATTTAACATGTATATAGCTCTGTGCTTTCACACTGATTAGATATATGTGTCAAGCCTACGTTTGTTTACCAGTAGAACTGGTTAAGATACTCGAAGGCACTGGTGTTTATAGGATGATCTATACATTCTTGTAAAAGCTTGGCAAGAGTAAGGCTTGACAGAATAGAACTGGCTTAAGGGATAATTTACATTCAATAACAGGAGAAACTATTTGAATGGTTAAAGAACAGAACAAGCTGCCTAGCAAGGTTGTAGACTCAACATTTCTGAAAAACAAACAAAGGAGTCTAGTGGCTCTTAAAGACTAACAAATTTATTTATTGCATGAACTTCCCACGAAAGCTCATGCTATAAATAAATTTATAGAATCATAGAATCATAGGGATGGAAGGGACCTGACGCAGTCATCTAGTCCAACCCCCTGCTAAAAAGCAGGACCACTCCCTCTAAATCATCCCAGCCAGGGTTTTGTCTAACCGAGCCTTAAAAATCTCCAAAGATGAAGATTCCACCACCTCCCTAGGTAGCCCATTCCAATGCTTCACCACCCTCCTAGTGAGAAAGTTTTTCCTAATATCCAACCTTGACCTCCCCAGCTGTAATTTGAAACCATTGCTCCTTGTTCTGTCCTCTGTTACCATTGAGAACAGCTTAGCTCTCACCACTTTGGAGCATCCCTTCAAGTAGGTTGCTATCAAATCTCCCCTCAGTCTTCTCTTCTGTAGACTAAATAAGCCTAGTTCCTTTAGTCTCTCTTCATAAGTCATGTGCCCCAGCCCCCTAATCATTTTTGTTGCCCTCCGCTGGACTCTTTCTAATTTGTCCACATCCGTTCTGTAGTGGGGAGCCCAAAACTGGATACAGTATTCCAGATGCGGCCTGACCAGTGCTGAATAGAGGGGAATTATCACATCCCTGGGAGCTGGCCCTCCCTGTGAAGACTGAAGTAAAAAAAGCATTGAGTACTTCAGCCTTTTCCACATCATCCACCACGAGGATGCCTGCCCCATTCAGTCAGGGACCTACACTATCCCTGATCCTTTTCTTGTTGTTGACATACTTGTAGGACCCTTTTCTGTTATCCTTCACATTCCTTGCTAGCTGCAATCCAATTGCCCTTTGACCTTTCTGATTTTATCCCTGCAGTCCCGAGCAATATCTTTATACGCCTCCCTTGTCATTTGTCCAAGCTTCCACTTCTTGTAAGCTTCCCTTTTATGTTTCCACTCACCACAGAGTTCTCTGCTAAGCCACGCTGGTCGCCGCCCACATTTGCTGTTCTTTCTGCACATCGGAATGTTATCTTCCTGTGCCTTTAACAGGGTTTCTTTAAAATACAGCCAGCTGTCTTGGACACCTTTCCCCTTCAGATCAGCCTCCCATGGGACCCTGCCCATCAGCTCCCTAAGGGATCCAAAATCTGCTTTTCTGAAGTCCAGGGTGTGTGTTCTGCTTCTTTCCTTCCTTCCATTGATCAGGATCCTGAACTCTACCATCTCATGGTCGCTGCTGCCCAGGTTGCCATTCACTTCTACTTCCCCGATCAATTCTTCTCTGTTTGTGAGCAATAGGTCTAGAGGTGCAAGGCCCCTAGTTGGGTCCTCCAGCATTTGTACTAGGAAGTTGTCCTCAATATTTTCAAAAAACTTCCTGGATTGCCTGTGCACTGCTGTACTGCCTTCCCAGCAGATGTCAGGATAATTGAAGTCCCCCATAAGAACCAGGGCCTGCAATCTGGAAACTTCTGTTAGTTCTCCATAGAATGCCTCATCCACCTCCTCCTTCTGGTTTGACGGTCTGTAGCAGGCACCCACCACGACATCCCCCTCATTGCATTCTTCTCTAAACTTAACCCACAGACTTTCAACCGGTTTGTTTCTACTCTCATAGCGGAGCTCTGAGCAGTCATACAGCTCTTTTACATATAGTGCTACTCCTCCCTGCCTTCTTCCCTGCCTGTCCTTCCTGAACAATTTATATCCGTCCATGGCAGTGCTCAAGTCATGCAAGTTATCCCACCACATTTCTGTTATTCCAATTATATCATAGCTCCTTGTCTGTGCCAGTACTACCAATTTGTTAGTCTTTAAGTGCCACCAGACTCCTTGTTTGTTTTGCTGAACATTCCTGAAGATATTCAAGGCAAGAGACATCCAATGCTTATGGATGGTTTAGGGATGCTGAAATCTTTCCTGCCAAGATGCCTGGGAATGGAATATATATTAACTAAAGATCCCTTTCAATCCAAATGGCACCATAGATATACTTTGGGGTCCTTAGACAGGAGTTTTGAGTCATTATACAGAAAGAATCTGGCTGAAACTAAATACTGTATGTCAGTCCTAAAGACAGTGAGGGACCAAGAACATGATACATTCAATGTACTAGATAATGCATGTTCAGTCAGTTTGCCTGTTGTAACTAGAGATGTGCCCTAATTAAAATCCTGGATCCAGACACCCTCAAATTTTGGATCTGGATCATGATTCTATATCTGATTTGAAGGCTTTGGGGTTCCTGAGTGGGAATATCCACAGGTCTTTTAATGAGGTGGCAAAACTGATTCCCTTTAGCAGTCAGGAGCATCCAGATAACAGCAGTCAGCTCAGCTCCAGCCAGCAGCCAACTGTAGCAGACAATGAAAAGATCCCCCGCAAATCACTTACCACTGTTCCATGGACGATTCCTTGGGGTCCAATGTAGCAATAGCTCCCTGCTGTCATCTGTCCATACCTATCAATTGAAGTGAGCACAATGATGTCCATTTTATTCAATTCAGAAGAAGGCTAAAATTAAAACAGCATTTTCTGTGGTTATGCTATTCGTTGTTCGAAACTCTGGTACTATCAAGGTAACAACACAACTGAATTCTGTCTGCATTAAGATTAAGAGATTTATCCACCATCGCCCTTGTTCCATGTGCTGAAATTCAACAGGAGTTTCACATTAAAAGCCTAATGCTGGTTATTTATTGTAAGAAGATCAAATATAGATACAGGAGGAGCTCTGAGAGTGCACTTGCTGCTGGTAATTGCATGACTGCAGCGCAAACAAGTAAAACAGAAGCATGGCTTTGGGGGTTGGACTGGGACTCCCAATGTGGACACTGAATTCTCATTGAAAGACAATGAAAACTGAGGGTAAAATTTCCAAAAGCACCCAAATGATTTAGGGTATGTCTACACTACAAAAAAACCCAAACAAACAAACCATGGCAGTGAGTCTCAGAGCTCTAGTCAACCAACCTGGGCTGCTGGGTTTGTGCTTTGGAGCTAAAAAGAGCAGTGCAGACATTCCCACGTGGGCTGGAGCCCGCACTCTGAAACCAAGCAAGGGGAGAGCCTTGTTCTCAGAGCCTGGGCTCCAGACTGAGTGGGAATGTATATCTGACTGTGTTTAGCCTGGAAGCATAAGCCCTGGAAGGCTGAGTCAGTTGCTTTGGGCTTTGAGACTCCCTACAGAGGGTTGTTTTGATTATTTGGTCTTTTTGCAGTGTTGACGTACCATGAGGCTCTTATATCCTTTTCACTTCCAATGAAACTTAGCACTTGCGTCCGTTAGTGCTTTTGAAAACTTTGCCCTGGATTCCTAATTCACATAGATTCCTTTGAGAATGCCAGCCTCCATGTTCATCCTCCATTCTACTGTTTGAAACCCGAGTGGTGGGTGGGCGCAAGCCAGCCCACTGCTAAAAACCTTTCCCTCAGCCTAAGGGAGGAGTCACGGGTCCAGGGCTCAACTAATTATGGGGGACAAATGATAAAAAAAACCAGGCAAGGGTGTGGGGGTCAAAGGTTGAGAAGCAGGGAACCGGGAGAGGACACCAAGCAGAGAACTCTGGACAGCACCCACTGCTCCTGGTAGGTGTCTAGGGAGCCAGCAGATGCTACCCAGAGAAACTCTGCCCGCATATGTGAACAGACTAAGGAGTGGAAACAGGCCCCACACATGCAGGATATCCCCTCAGCCAACCTCCCCTCCCTGGTATTATAGATGGTGGTTTTAGCTAGGCCCAGGAGGAGGTTGATGTGGGGCCACGGATAAGCCATCCTCCATTCTAACCCTCTTCATCTGTGCTCCTTATTTATATGTACCTACTTCCTAAGGGCTTTCACAGGACCTTATTTCTCACCAGGATATATATAATTGAGCGAACAATCCCCCTGCTCCATAATCTGAATGAGCAATGAAAAAATTAAATGCAATCAAATAATTTATTCTCAAAATATCAAAACCAGCTTTTAGTTTGATTCAGCTTGAGTCCTTATATGTATGAAGTTCCAAAGGGGCAGCTGTGTTAATCTAGTTCAGCAAAACAAACAAGAAGTCTGGTGGCACTTTTAAAGACTAACAAATTTATTTAGTGCATGATCTTTCGTGTGCTTAACTTTAAGTCTCAGTGAGATTTAAGTATGTGCTTAAATTGTTTGCTGAGCACAGATGGGATCACTTGTGCTTAAAATTAAGCATCTGTGTAAGTGCTTTTCTGACTTGGGGCCTAATCTCAGTTATGGAACTTGGTTAAAGTCCATCTACACTCAAAATTTTAATCAAAAGGTAACTGGTCCCTGACTTAGGGGCAGTTAACATAAGACTGCAAACCTTTGAAACAGGAACAATAATGAAGGATCTCTTACATTGTAACTCCCATTGCAAACATTTTTTCATATTCATCTCTGGAAGAATAGTTGGGAATAACCTAAAAAAGAAAATAATAAAGCTCCCAGCAACAGTTCTATTCCATAGGACAATTCTGCTAGACTTGCCCATGCCAACAGTAAATGAATGGAAGACATTGGGACTAGCTCAAGGGTAAGGCAAGTAGACTTTGGTTCTGTATCTTCTAATATTATGGGGAAAAAATACGTATGCCATGCAGTTTACCTGCTTTGCAAATCTTACAGAAGGCAATTATCTGTTCTCGTGAATAACAGATCAAGAGAGGGGTACTGAATGACTCAGAAGATGAGTACTGAATGGAACATAGAAACTTCCACCTCTGGAGCATTCATTCAAAGCTGCCCTGCTCTGACTGTGACAGAAAATCACTGCCATGTGATGAGGGCAGAATTCTGCCCTTAATTATATCAGAGCAACACTGCTGACATAGTGGGGGTTGCACTGGAATAAATGAGGCCAGAATTTGGCCTTATGCATTTTTATGCATGTTATAAAAATCTAATGGGGAATAAGTTTAAAACAATCTAAGAGTGAAGAGAACAGAAGGAGATGATAATACACACCATGCCATTGGTGATGACTAATCGAGGTGCATACCCATGGCTGGGGAAGAGACCCAAAGGATGTCCACTGTACATCACTAAAGTTTGCTCTTCTGTCATCTCAGACAAATAATGCATCACCAACCAGAACTGAAAATTAAAGCAGGGGAAAACTGGTGAATCTGTTTCCATCTTGCATTGATCTGTCTTCCAAGAGCTCTTAAGCTGCTAGCATAAAAACATCTGTGTGGACAACATAGTGTGTTTATATATAGAAATCAACCAGAGTCTTTATCATATTCTTGCTTCTAATAATGTCTATTAGAAGGACACTGCTCAACAGCAAACTCATAAATTACCAGTGAGAAAATTTTGAATGAATTCCAGAGAGTACAGGAAAAAAATAGTGTTTTTCTCCAGTACAAAACCCAGAAATAACTTGCGTGCATTCAATGCATCATTTTTTGAATAGTCCTAATTTTAATGTGAAGTGAGCCACTTGGTTCTGGAATTTTTCTGGCAATTTTTCCAAGGTCAAATGCTAAAAATTTCTTTTAAAAATAATAACAAAAACACATACACACAACCCTCATTGACCTCAACCAGAAATAGATTTCAAGGTCTCTTATGGCTTCTCTCCTTTGAAACAAATATGGGTTACAATTTGCACTAGAAGATGAAAGAAGTTTTCATCCTAAACAAAAATCACCTCTTCTCATCATGTATACAGTGCTGGATATATTCAGAAATAAAAAAACCCTCCTAGCATCTTTTGCAAAATTAAATAGAGTTACTCGGGTTTTAAATCAGAGATCAGCATTCGTCCTTTCATCTATAAGCCGGCTGCAGAGTTCATTAAGTCCATTATTTTCAAACAGAAAGTTCATATCATTTCAAGTGAATTTGCAACATGTGGTTATGGACTGAAAAGACACAGAACAGTCACATTTTGCTATATTTTGTGTACAATCTCCATCCTTCTAGCTGAATAATGAGCAGCAACGACTGTCTCTAAAGGATTACCCATCCTGCCCTTCTTGGCTGAAAAGAATAACCTAGGTCACTACTTGAGGCTGATGGGGATAAAGTGAGGGAAATTTGGTCCCAGCGGTGATAAATTTTCAGGATAAATTTTGCAATGGCAAAATAAAAGCACTTTGCTCTCATGACATGAACGTAGAGACCAAAGCGTCCCCATCACAACTGAATCATTCATCTGATTGCTACTCTAAGTAAACAGGAACAAAAAGAGATTGTTTGTTCTGCTGTGAAACTCCTGCAACGCACAGCTCCGTCTAATTCGGACGAGACGGCTGGAATTAGAGAAAAGACAGAATGTCACCAAATTGTGTGTTGCTTGCATTTCACCTCGTAGTCCCACATCTGCCCTGAGGCATGCCAGCCACTGAAAACATTGCATGCATCCATCCAATTATACTAAAGGCACTGTTCACACTAAAACTGGAATAGGATCTCATGAGTAATTTATGCTATGCACTTCTATAATATCTTCCACTCGAGATCTAAAAGCGCTTTACCAACAAATGCATTTACCCTCAAAAGCCCCTTTACTGGAGTAAAGGACTACAATCCACATTTTATAGATTAGGAAACTGAGGCACAAGGAACTTGCCAAAGGTTGCAGATGGAGTTTGTGGGAGAAAACATCTCCCAGACCAGTGCTACAACCACAAAACTATACATACTCTTTAAGTTAAAGTAAAAACAACGAGAGTCCTGTGGCACCTTAAAGACTAACACATTTCTTCAGGCATAAACTTTCGTGGGCTCCAACCCACTTCATCAGATGCATCTGAAGTGGGTTGGAGCCCACGAAAGCTTATGCCCAAAAAAATGTGTTAGTCTTTAAGGTGCCACAGGACTCTTGCTGTTTTATCTGCACACAGCCTGACATGGCTACCCCACTAGAACCTGGAAGTTAAAGTGTTTTTTGAAAAACAAACAAGCGATCGATGTCAGAGAAGCTTCAGCAAGGATATACTTGACCTGATGCATTTCTGTCTTAAGGGTATTTTTGTTTGTGTGATGTACAGAAAAGCCCTAAAGTAATCTGCAAAGCTGCAACATTCTAAGGTGAGTTCTGGGAGGAATTCAGAGCCAGAACTCCTCCTAGATCTTCTAGTCTGGAGAAGGTGGCACATGTCTAATGCCATATCCCTCCCAGGGGAGGCAGGGTGGAACAATACTTGACATTTCTAAACTATTTTCATCTAGTTGGGAAAGCAAATTCCTGCAGACAATGGCATCAGAAGCATGTGGGAACCAACAGTAAATTACAGGTTTATTGAGCTATAGGGCAAATGTGGGAATCTTCCTCCATGTTCTGCAAATCCAGCCTTGAGCCCAGGTTAAAAATTTGGACTTTAGTGTCTATTAAACATTCCTGCCCAGAATTTAGATTCAAGCCTCTATCACATCTCAGTATGAAAGGAGATATATATAATTCAGTGTTACCAAAACTAAAGCTAAAATGGGCAATGAAATGGTTAGTTAATACTTATCCAATACCTTCAGCTATTCTTTGACATTGTTTGAAACAAACTCAAGATTGTGTCTTTTAAATCAAGCTGAACATTGTTAATAAATTGTGTGTTTTGCAAACTAGTGTGAAATTAATATAAACAACAAATATATATTTTTGCTTCTGCGGATGCCCTTTGCCTCTAAAGTTATCTGGAAAAAAACCAGAGGTGCTTGCAAATGTACAATAGAAAGGTAAAGAAATGATCTTATAATACACAATTATAATCACAATATTCCTATTTGGCAAGCATGTGTGCTCCTCACTAAATAAAGCTCTGTATATCTTTACAATTCATAACTCAGCTTTCATCTCTCCAGTCCCAGACAGGATGTTTTGGAATATTTGGAGACAATGACTGCCAAGAATTTGTCACAAACTCTGCCTAAGCAGAATGGAGTTCAGATGGGTGAAGTATGTATAAATCTAATCTACTTTTTCACAAGACCTCTGGTTGGAAATTTATCAATGTCATACCTGAGCCCAATTGCTGAAGACTTGTCCATTTCCTCCATAAGTTACAAGTTCCTGGGGAAACTAAGAAAGGCAAATTTTCATTATATTAAAACTAATGCTTTCCTGCAATATATCTGAGTGGTTCCTCTGTAAGAATCCTAGAGATGAATTTAATAGTAAATTCAACTCTTATTTTTAGCATCAACATTCTCTCAGACATTTGCAATCAAATAATGTCATAGTGGAAGTGAAAATTTAATCCAATGAGTGGCTTGCAATTTCTTCTTTAGAATAAGAGGTATTAATTATTGCAATAATGTCATTACCAGTATGCCAAACTACAAAAATTAATCCTCAGTGGTTGTTCTTTTAACTAGGCAGGTAGTGCAAAAAGCTCCCTGGAAGACAGTTTGAGTACTTCGATGCATGCTGCACTTTTAAAGATACAGAAAAGATTAATACCTACTTTGCAATATATGTTGGGGACTTAAGTTACTGAGTGCTGAACACTACCCTGATTAAAGTCAATGACAAAACTAATTTACTTCAATGGAAGCAGGATTGAATGCTGATTAATCTGTTGTGCTCAGGAGTCCCAATCAAAGTCTGATCCCATTGTGCTAGTTATTCTGTAAATACACAGTGAGAGATGGCATCTTCCCCAAGGGACTTCCAGTCCATGTATTTAGGGCACAACAATTGTGTGTAGCAACTAATCAAAGAGAACAAGGAAAGGAAGACAAGTGAAAGTAATAACACTATTGCTTTATGTGGAAGTGGGCATGGCAGTTGCAGGGACATCCAACCTATAGTAGTACATTTGCTGGAGGAACTATGCTGCTATGTGGAATAAGAGCCAGCACTGTGATCTAAAGGGTGCCATCTATGTGCATGGCTCCTGCCCACATTCATTGGAGAGGGGGGGATATGTTTCTTTCCTGCAGATCACTGGTATCCATGGGGTAAGAAGCTATCACCCTCCAAATTCCATAGCTCCCCAACCCTCCACGAGGGGGAAGTTATACCCTATATTAGATCATTTTGCTGTGATTTCTTGACTCATTGACTCCCAAGGTGGGCTTCTTTGAGGGAGCCAACTATAATTTTACCTCATTTACTGAAACATATACAGAGGCTATTAATTTGCACAGCTAGAATCCTGCCCCCTTTCCCCAGCCAAACTGAGCCTCTTGGGTCTCCAGGCGGAGTACTCTGGACTTCCATAACTGATATCATAGTTTAATTAATAAAAAAGGCCAAATTGTTAAAGGAACTCCAGCACTTGCCATCTCCACCTGAGAGGGATCCAACAGGAATTGAAAACTCTGAGGAACATTGCAGTCAGTGATAAGGTCTTTATAACAATTGTGGCTTTGCCATTGAAAAGAGGCCCAACCCTGCATGCCTCTTGCAGACATAATTCCTACTGAAGTATTAAGAATTACAGCATATGGGACTGCAGGACTAAGTCCCAGTCCTGAGAAATATGATGTACCCTTAGCCGCAACTGAAGTTAAAGCAAGTGGCTGGTCCTTAGTCCTTTCAGGAGATGCCCAGTCCCATCAAAAGTATAATTTTGGCATGCCAGACTACGTGTATTCTCCTGAAGAAATTGAAAATGGCCTGTTTAACTAACATATATGGAAGCCAGCCCTACAAATGTTAAGGGTGAAGTTCACCCTTGTGTAAGGGACCAATACGAGAACTATGCACTACTTCAATCCCTTTGAGTCCTTATATTGAGTGTTTAAATAGGAATAAGTGGTGCATAAATCTTGCATGGACCCTAAAATACTCAGTGCATATATGACCATATGGAGGGAATTGCTTGAAGATTTGCTCCTATTCAGTGAATAATTTCCATTCCTTTATTTCCTTGGTACATTACCTGGGCCACTGAGGGATCCAGATTATTCATGATCATGTGCATTATTGCAGCAGCTGATTTGGTTCTGCAGGGATACTCCTCTATGGGGTAAGCTCTGAAACAAACACAGTCAGATGTTAAGAAGGATTTTGCTTAAGCACATGTAAAGAGAGAGAAAACAAACCTAGTGAAATATTTAACTGCCACCAAACTTCCTGGAGTTGCTGATACTGATTCAGGAAAGAAAAAATAAAACAAAACACAGCTTGAGCCTGAAAAGACTTCAGTAAATTAACATTAACATATCTGAGATTTATCAGTGCTAATCCAAGAATATTTACAAAGCTTATTCATCACTTTTCTATCATTAATTGTTGAATCAATTAAGCAAAAATGGGATTTAATGCTAATGACAGAAACAAGTTCTAATTACTACTGATAGCCCTACAGAACCAACACAAAGGGAGCGGAATACTTTCTGGTGCCCCATCACCAGGGCCAAATTTCCACTTAGACACAGTATGCATGTGCCTAGAGACACCAGCATTCTAAGGGTGCCTAAACAGAGGCAGATTACCGCATTGGCCAATGGTGCTCATCACCTGCATTGTTTACTATAGGCCAGTCATAGGGCCACTTAATTATATCTGTGCTACTCAACAGAAGATGGGGTTCCACTGAGGCCACTTTTTGCCCTTCACCACCTCTATTATTTCTGCTGATTCTTGAGAAGAAAAGAACCCAGCTTGAGTCTCCATTCCTAGGTTGTGCTTGAAAGATTGGCAATTGGGTAAAAAAAAAACCATTTATTTGTAAACTGAACACATTTGATTCAGAAATCATTGAGTCATAATCTACATGAAATCCCACAATGATATTTCTACAGAGGCACTTTTCAGAGCAAGATCACTCTACAAAGCTAACTGCTGTAATTGTCTAGCAGTTTTTTAAAGAGACATTATTACTTATTACTATGCTTAGGAAGTAATAATTAATTGCATACCTGCAAAAGGAGAAGTGACTGCACAGAAAGGAGTAGTGCAGAATAGGATCTGGGGGTTATAGTGTATCACAAACGAAATATGAATCAACAATGTAATACTGTTTTCAAAAAAGGCAAACATTATTCTGGGTTCTATTAACAGGAGTGTTGTAAGCAAGACATGAGAAGTAATTCTTCCACTCTGCTCAGCACTAATAAGGCCTCAGTTGGAGTGCTGTGTTCAGTCTAGGACACCACACTTTAGGAAAGATGTTGAACAAATTGGAGAAAGTCCAGAAGAGAGCAACAAAAATTATTAAAAGTCTAGAAAACCTGATCTATGAAGAAAATTTGAAAAAAAAAATGGGTTTGTTTGGTCTGGAGAAGAGAAGACAGAGAGGATCATGATAACAGTCTTCAAGATGGAAAAGAAAAGACTTTGTTATTGTTGAGATTCAAATAAACTGTTATAAAAAATAATCAATCTATAAAAAGTATTTGATGCAATCCAAGAATTATTGACATTTGTGATGGAAATGGCCTGGTGGGTCATCAATTCCAATTCCAGTCAGGGCAAGTTAATCCCCCACATTTTATTGTTCAGTGCTTTGTGCTACCTAGAGTCCAATCCTGCAGTCATATTTAGGTAAAACTCCCGTTGTCTTTACAGTGCATGTTGTCTTAGATTAGGTATATAGGATTTGACTCCATTCTAGTGTTGAGAGCTTGGAGACACAGATGTCCGCCCAAATCTGAGCAGTTACTTGTTTTATTTATTTAGATTTCTGTTAAGATAATAAATATGCCTTTAATTGACACAAATTAAAATGCAATTAATTAGACTAAAACCAAAAGCTATCCCACTGGCAAAATTACTCTGCTCCACAAACCTTTGCCCCTGGCCAAAAGTTTGAGTAAATTTATTGCCCCTTACAGCCTGCTCCAAATGTCAACAGGCCTCGTACATTTCAGATCAGGGTCAGGCAATAGATTCCAAAGCTGAGAGCCCCTCATGTACAATACTCTACCTGTCTTTTAAATCAAGAGGGATCCAGCTCCAAAGCCTCCTCTATATGGCATGAGAAGAGAGCCTGACTCTCAAATAAGCCTGTCCAAAGCTACTCAGGGCATTTGACCTCTCCTATTGACTTTCTGGTAGTTGGCTCCAACATTACGACAGTATATGGGTATCTCAGATTTTCTGCCCAGGTTAAAATCTACTTGAATCTATTAAATAATAACAGAGTCGTTCTGCCAGCCAGCAGAATTCAGCCTCAGCACATGCTGCAATACACCTAACACTTGCTCAAAGCTCGCACAGTCGGGGCTGTTCTTTGTGAAACACTAGAAGCACCTTTGAATGTGGACATTTGTCAGACTTCAGTGGTGCACAGGCCTTGTGCAGTCTCTCTGCACAGCAGTGCATTTTACCCCCACCTGTTTTACAACCATTCTAGGGGCATAAAAGCCTAAAGGAAATGTCTCCAGAGTGAACCAGATTTACATGAGGACAGTATAATGAGGGATAGAGAGGGACGGGCCTAGCTAGTGGCCACCCACAAGACTGCACACAATATTTCCCTTGTTGGACAGAGGAATGCTCCCTAATGCCAAGGGGAATCTCACGTGGCTTGAGAGCAGGATGGAGCCCGGAGGATGAAGAAGATCTGTTATACAGCTTATGGGGCAGCATTCAAAAACTATGACTGAGGCTGAATAAAAATGAAGCTGTTGTTTTCTAATTACAGACAAGACACAGTACGTATTCGTTTGATTTACTCATTTCATTAGCATCTCCTGACACAGTTTCTAGATGGGCTTAAGTAAGACTGTACTGGGACACAGGCTTTGGGCCAGCCCTATGCACAGAGGGGAATTTCACATCCACAGTGCAACTAACATGCCACAGGCTATTGATTGCAAGTCTGAAAACTAACCTTACCTCATCTCAATTTCTGGACAGAATCTGTACATATAAATGTGGCCATACAGCCTGAGCTCATCCGCAAATTCCAGCACCAGCTCTTCATGGACTTCAGGTGGGAAATAACGCAAGGAATTCTGCAAAGCCAGCTGTCAAAGAAAAGGGCACGGGTAAAATGAAAGCGGCTAGCTGGGTGGTATCATAACAACATGATCTTTATCAGAGATGATGGAAACCTGCCCACATGATGAGTATTCAAGGTTGCTGCCCTTAAAAGAATAAGGACCCAAGAAGTAAGGAAATTTACTTTCCGAGACTTTCCGATGATATTTCTTCATCCCAATCCTTACACAAGCAAAAAAATAATCTGGCTCAGAGTCTATGCTACACCCAATCTCCACCACCCATAGCAGTAGAGAGAGGGGAGGACAGCAAAGGAGCCAGCTGAAGATAACCAGACAGTAGGGATCTGGCCACTCCCTTCCTGTCCCCAGCATGCCACTACACTGGGCCATGAAGGCAGAGATGTAGGAAACAGCTCTGCTGTCTCTAAACGAGTTGAGGACTCCCTGAGGCAGGGGAAGCCCTAGATGCAGAAATCAGCCAATTTATGGCCTCTTTGCACTGTGGGTATGGCACAAAGGGGCTAGATTGGGCCACAGAATCTGGTCCTCTAAGATGTTTATTAAGTGAACCCAGCAATAGGGGGCTGCATAACCTTCAGCTCAACTAAATGGCAGCTACTGTGTCTTCAGACTTTTGGTAAAGCATCATGCATATGGTACTAGGCATAAATACTCAATAAATAATCATAACACCATGATGTAGATTGTTCCATTTGCAGTCTGGTCCACTTCCTGGCCTTTTTTATCTTTTCAGTGTGCCTATGTAATTCCTGTTAATTTTCATGCAAGTATGGCATCTAAAGCAAGAAAAGATTAGCCATAAATGCCTTCTGCCTCCCTATTTCCAAAGATGTTTGCCCATCATTACTAACCCTTTACAAAAGAAAATGTTCAAATTTTCTTTATCCTGGTTTTTATCTTCTATAGTTCATGTTATGATATGGTATTTTTATGAACAATCCCATGGAGGGAGTAAAAATCCAGTATACATGAGGCATTTTCAATTTATTATATGCAGAATTTGTCCATGTATAGAAGATTTGCTCAAATCAGAACTTCAATGGGATTTAAGTAATGCATAGATCTTGTTCTGGCTGTCTGCATAAAGATAAATTTCACTCAGAGTATATTCACAGCAGGATACCTATATTTGACAGTGGATTCTTGTCAGATCTGTTCCATTAAAAGTAATTATTAGAGGTTTGTGAAAGAAATCCTCATAATAAAATAAATTCAAGATTTTTCACATTCCTTTCAAACTGGGAAATGAACTGATTTTCAAAGACAACCTTGCTGAGATATGCACATTATTTAGAAAACCAGGGGCAATTTCAATTAAAATTGGGCAAGTTTTTTACCAAAAATGAGAAAAAAATAAGACTATTTTTAGTAAAGGAAAATATATATAATGTGTCAGACATGCAGAATCTTGAAATTATGTGAAAATTCATTGTTTGGATGAATAAAGCCATTTTGTCCAACAGTTGAATAAACTTAAATGTACATATGTGAGAGAAATCATAGAAAATTTTGTATATGTTATGGGAAATTTTAAATGCAAAATAATCACAGGTACGTGGTATTTTAGGTAGGTAGCACATACTTTTTTTGATACGCATCTGATATTTATTTCTGTTCCATCAGTCAGAAAATCAAATAACGAACCACTAAGGATATTTAAAACTATTTTTGTGACGCTTTTAATTTCCAGTTGTTCAGCATAGTTAGCCTGAAAAAACAGGTATTGCCAGAAAGCTTTGAACATGTGGTAAGCCGTGTTCTTTCTTATAAGTCAATGCTAGGGGGCACTGTGCTGCTAAGAGAGGCATGGCTCAGATAGCAATGAGGTCCTGGCCTCTGGCAGGCACTGAAGAGCTCATGGCACTTTCCATAGGAGTAGGGTTTTCAGTCTTGAGCCATGGACAAATTCACATTACATGCTGCTTACCTACATAAGTTTCAGTTGGATAAGCATTCTCATCACTTTGTGCCCTAAACTATTACATAGCGTGTTGCAATGGGTTATGAAGTATTTGCTATAATTTTCTCTAGTAGTGGGTGCATTTTTATATTCAACTGATTCTTGCACACAGAATCAAAGTCTGCGGGCTGTACAAAGGCACCGTACTCCCCCTGCCTGCAGAGATGATGTCCATAGCTTGAAAAGCACATTGGCGTCCTTTGGGATGAAAGGTGATACACATATGCTATTATCTTTAGATGACATTTCATTAAATCGTGTAGCCAATATGTCTTCCACATTGCATTCTATTAGAACCGTAAGGAGGATAAAGGTTTTACAAACTTTAAAAGGTTAATTGCATGCAAAGGTCACTAAAAAGATTTCCCACTTGCATTATAAATGAAAGCATTACCAAGCTGCTTTTTGGTAAAGATAGTCTAAACTATACTTAATTTAATAGCTTCATTTGGGCGATTTGCGGGGATTGGAGAAATAGTTTGCTTTAATATCTGATAAGACCACAAGTCTCTTTTGAGGGGTCTAGGAGGAACATAACTAGTATACCCTGCACTTGCAGCACCCTCTAGTGGCTGCATGAAGGAGCCATGGATGCACATAGTTTACAGAGAAAGCAAATTAGAGTAGTGCAGCATGGGAATAATGGCGCCTAAAACAGAGGATGGTGAAAAGCCATAGACTACTCTACTCAGCCTAATTGTTCTAAGCATAGTCATTGTTCTGGGGAGATAAGACACTTTACCAAAACCTCTTAAAAGCCATGTAAAACCTGAGTTTTGGTGCAGTGGGAAATCTCTAGTTGATTTCAACAGGCCATGGTTTGATCTTCATGGCTTAGAGCTCTCCAGCTAACTCACCATTTGAGCCTGCAAGCCTTCCACACACAAAACTCCTTCGGACTTCATGAGAACTAGGCATCCCTAAGGGCTGCCAAAAGAGACAAGGTGAATAAGGTGTATGAGAAAAGATACTCTGATTACGAAAGAAAATGTTCGTAGTATAAGTATGTTTGCTTGTCAGCATGTAGGGTCAATCCCTTTTGAGGTCAATAGAGCTACTATGCCCATTTATACCAGCTGAGAATATGACCAATAAAATCCAGAAGCTGGAATTCGCCATTTCATTCACAGGATGAAAAAAAAAAATCCATTCATTAGATGTAAAAAATGTAAATTCTTTTTTCAGGTTTGACCACCCCATCAACAGCTAGATAAATAATTGTATTTCAAGAGTAAGCTACTAGCTAACACAAAAATCCCAGCTATAAATTAATATATTATAAGGTTGGATGTTTTTGTTAGTTTTCATATCCACTGCAGTCTGCCAAAATGACAATTATTTAGCTCTGGAGACTTTCAACTGAGCGAATAAATTTGGCACACCCACTCTTAAAAATAAAATACAATTCTCTGAGATAAAATCCTATGTGGCATGAAAATGTTTTGTAACAGTAAAAGGGAAAATATTGCAACATTTGGTGTTATGACTACATTCTATGTTGCAATATCTAGAATTATGACTGTGTTCTATTTTGACTAGCAAGTGCTGAAGGAATGAAAATGTTGTTTTTCTAACATGGCTAGAGTCACCAATGTAATGCAACAAATATCACACATTGTTTGCAGTATAATGAGATTGCAAGGGATATTTTTACCTGATCTATAAATACAGCTCTACAAATACAAACAGTATAACATATAAATAAATATGAGAGCTGTGCAAATGGTGTGAAAACGGTTTTGTGAATATCTGTTTGGGTTTTTTTTATCTGAGCTCATGTCCTATTTGTGTTCCCTTCCCTTTCCATGAACATACAAGTGATTGAGTTTTGTAACACAAACATTCCTGCAAATGAATTTCAGAGTTGCATGCTACTGTATTTGCAGAAACTAAGTGAATTCTCAGATGAAGGTGTCTATACCAAAGGTGCTTGTATGTGTGTCCAATTAATGAAGATGAAGCAATACCATGTGACGTAGGTGACCAATCACAACTAAGCAGCACGTATTGAATTGTGTATGTTCATGGCCTCTACACCTCTTAAGCCACTAAGTCAACACACTATGGGGCCTTATGTTAGATCTTTGGACAGGAGTGAATTTCATCTATGATAAATGCATGTCTGGCCATCACAATTTTCCTGTGATTATTCTGAAAGCAGAAAAAGAGATTAAGAGCCTGATTTTCAGAGATGGCTGATACTTCTTGGTGCCAGTGACTTCATCTCAAGCTGCAAATACTCAACACCTGTGAAAAAGAGGCTCTAAATTCACTGACTACCTGTGAAAAGGAGGCTCTGAACTCACTGACAGCACCTGTGAAAGTCAATATGACTCATGCTCCCAAGTCATTTAGATTTTTTTTAACACCCTGCCCTGAATTAATTTTTTGTTGAGAGCTATTCAATCAGGTCACCTTAGTACAATATAAGAGTCTGACACAAAGTCTCCTTCTCATGCATGCTGGATCATGACTAGCATTTTGCTCTCATTTTAAGCATTCCACTAATAGTTTGTTTTTCTTGATCCATAGAATTCACACAGCACATTGTGTCCTAAGCAGAGCATGATCCTGCCATCATTTAAACAAAAGTGAATACTTGCATTGACTTCAACAGGAGCAGGATGTGGTCAATAGCTTGCAATAGATTCTGCTGAAATTGATCAACTCTCAACATCTTTGTTATGGGACTATCCTGGGAAACCAGGAATATTATAGCCTTTTAAAATGACTTTTCTTTTCTCCCTTCTAAAAGCCCACATCTGGGTCAGGATTTAGATGACTGGCCTCAGTTTACCTTCGTAATAAAAATATTTGTAGTTTCCAGTTGAGGATCTCAAAGCACTTTACAAATGTGATGGTAAACTAAAGCCTTTCAACCTACCTGGGAGGTAGGCCAGCATTATTGTTCCCATTTTACTGAGAAGGGAAGTGACTGGTCCAAAGTCTCATTGCTTTCTTGGTTCCTTGTTCTGTTCTTTAACAATGAGTAACTTTTCTTTCCTCCTATTTATCTGATTGTATCTGGTGATTCTCAGGCATTTATAATGGGATTATTCTCTGAAAAGTGATTGCAAAAATGAAATTGTGGGTTTCATGTGTTGTTCTCTCATTAACATCCAGTTCAGATGATCTCAGTTTAAGAAGTAAAAGTGGATCTTTCTGACTGGTCATTCTGTAAATTCCACAAAGGTTCTGAAAGTGTGGTGATTTTCTTTATGGCTAAGATTTTCAAACAAAAAAGTCAGGCTTCTCAAGTCATATGTAGGTTTCAAACTCAGTAGCCTGACTTTCAGAAATACTAATCCACCTATAGCTCCCATGAAGATCAAGTGTCCTTCCCTGTCTCTACTGAGTCCCACAGGAGCTGCTGCAAGCTCAGCAATTTTGCAGAAGAGGCCACTTCAGGCTCCTAATTTTGAAATTCTTGACCCATGTCTATTACATTATAACTACTAGCAAAGATACACCAATCAAACCTTTGTTGATGATGTTGATGTGAGGCAGAATGGAATCCGGGTTGCTCATCTCTAGTTGCAATAACTCAATCACAGAAGGCTAGTAAACCATGGTTTTGTCAGTAACATATGCAGATGTGATTCAAAGAGCCACCGGGACAGAAACGGTAAATAAGAAAGTACCATTTTCATATAGCCATTTTGCTGACTCTGTGTAACACTGGTGGGTATATTGTTTCCTCTGCATGCATGTGCATAACTACTACCAGCTTTATTAGCACTTACAAGCACATACACCTTTGTTTTATAGGGAAGACATAATGAGTGTGATGTTATGGGGCACCCTGTGTGCAGAATGTTTTCCTTGAGATCTGGAAGTTGAACAGAAGGTTTGAGTTTTCTGAGATGGGGTGGGAAAGATAGAGGATATGGGACGTTACAAGCCCTAGGCCATGACAGTGGAAACAACAGAGCTCAGGAAACTTGTAAACAAAATAGGTTCTCAGAAATGATTTAGTTTATCCAGAAAGATTAAAGATTGTATGATAGGGAAAATTGTATTTCTCATCAGCAAGCTCCAAGGCACATGGATTTTTATAAACCTCCCTTAAAGGCTTTATATTATTACCAAAAAGAGGGGAACGAGAAAACAAAACATTGCAAAAGCTTTGAATTATTATTGTAAATACAGAGAAACGTAGATCAAAGGGATATTAAGCTCCTCAGCAGGTGTAAATCAGGATAGTGCCATTGGCTATGTCTACACTTGCACTTTTAAGTCGACTTAACTAAGTCGACTTTAAGTCGACTTAGTTAAGTCAACTTAGTGGGTCTACACTTACAATTAAAGTCGACTTAAAGGGGAACTTACACAGTCGACCTAGAGCGTCCACACTCCACATAGTTTCAGCATTACACATCATTGGTAAAGACTGAAATCCATCTCAAGGTTTCGGAACCACCTTGTGGAAAGAATACATTTTCTAAGCATGGAAGGCATTTGGACTTTCAGGTGTCAAAATAAATACTATCTGAGACTCTAAACCTGTTAGGAATTTCATGGTGGAGGATAAAAAGCCAAATAAATAATAAAGGAAGCTTTTAAATCTTTAACAGGCCAATAAAAAAATTCACAACTAGCATGAGCTTTTATTAATTGTTATTGATAAGGAGGGATGAGAATAGTGTAGGATGCTAGAAACCAGACTGGGACTAAACCAATTTCTACTGGGGTTTGTTCCCATGAAATACTTGATCTGAAGAAAAAATGTGGCATCCATGATATTCCCTCCTTGTGAATTATGTCCACTAGTTTCCATTCACAGAATACCTTCCTCATCATTTCACAGGAGAAAAGGGGTGAGGATTTCTCCATGATAAATAGGGGGGCGTGGCCTGGTAAAAAGTGAATACCTGTAGGTCCAGAGAGATCTTGGAACATCTGTTGAGACCCTATGTCTCTGCACAGTGCCTCTATTGGTCTCCTCTCCAGGGGTTAAAGTAAGGGAGAACGCTCCGGAACGCAGTTCCGGGGCCCACAAATTTGAGGGGCCAGAGTTCCGGGGCCCCTAAAAATAGAAAAATCCAGAGGAACGCATGTTCCGCCCTGCCCTGACTGCTGGCAGGTTCTATACCCCACCGTTGTTAATCACAATACTTGTTGTGTTATGCAGTGTTTGCTAGTTTGTGACAATAATTGCTATAGACATAACTACCATATAAAATTATAAATACCGTATTTTTATGAATGATAACCAATGCATGTGGTACTGAGAAGTGATTGCAAATGCCTACCTGAGCTGGGGCCCGCACATGCATGAAGGGGGCCCAGACAATACGGGAAGGGGGCCCGGAGATTAGGAGGGTTCCGGCGTCCTCTCCCTGTAACAGTATGATGGCTCCTTCAAAAGCCATGCAACCATTAATCCTCCCACGGCTGCGCTGTAATAGCCCGGGAGACTATTCCTCAGCAAGTAACCGTTGCTCAGAGCAGCATTAATTACTAATGGGATCTCACGCGGCTGTTCTCTTCTTGTTCCAAATGCCTGGGGCCACTATCCAAGGAGTGGTGAAAAGATCATGCCAGAGATCAGGGTCTCCCAAGGTATGCGCCTCTTCCCCAGCTGGTTTTTAACTATTTTGGTTCCTCCTTGGAAATGGACAGAAAGAATCTGAGCTCATGTGCCAAATTGACCAAATTGACACAAGCAGGTGTAACACCAAAGAAGGCTATGGAGTTGCCTGCTTTCCCCAGCGATGAGTGTGTCCTTGTGTGTCTAGCGTGGGGGGAGAGTACAATGTTATATTATTATCGCTATTATTATCTGATGAAATTTGGCCCTTCAAACTAATACAGGACCCATTTGCTGCCCTGGAACGTGCAAAACTCTTACTGACTTTTGTTTTCATTTAACCTCTTTGTCGTTAAATGTTTTTTTTAAATTTCTAATAAAGATTGAGCCTAATGATTACTTAGCACTGCAGTGCAAGAGACCTAGTCAAACAAAAAGAGAGAGAGTTACACAACCCAGAACAAATCATTAACCTAAAAACCCTTGAAGTTTGCGCCTGGGCAGAGAACAGCAGCATGTTTCCAAATAGGCTTTTAAATATATTTCCTCCCGTAACATCTTAAAATGCAAAACCAGAAAGGAATGTACGTGAATGGTTTATAAATATTGTCGGTGTTGGTCTTCCATATTTTGTGTTAATGAATTTGGTGGGCTAAGCCTTAGAGACATACAATTGGGATTTTTTAAAAAAATAAGAGGGTTACTCATAAAATGCCTGGTGAAAAGAGCTGGATTGACAGTTATGGAGCCAAAAGTCTCCCTTTTCACCACAGAAAGGGCATGGCACCAAAAAAGCGCTGTGCAAGATTCTCCCCCACTGCCCCACCAGTGTGTCTCAATCTTTTCTTTGGGGAGAAGCGGTAAGGTGGAAAGCAGAAGAGTCCCCATGGCGTTGTCTGTCAGCTCAATGATATTAAAGCGACAATGAAACTTATTTCGTTGCCTTCTACTTTGGACCCCAAACTCTGTGGAACATGGCTGCATTTGAGGCAGAGGCTCTGCTGCTTTGGATGGCAGTGGGAAGGCAGGCTCGGTCCTGCAAAGCCTATGTTACCTTTTCTTCCTGACAGGTGAGGTTGGGGGTTCTCACAGGTGCATGAGGCACTCCTTCCTTTCGCCCTCTGTTTTCTGGCAGGGGATCTAGTGGAAGCCCCCCACAAATTTCCTTCAGGCTAGACATGTCTGCTGCCGAAACAGGAGATGAAGAAAAGGCTGGTTCAAGGGGAGCGCGAAGTGGAGAGAGAGGTGTGTGAGCACCTGGGATGTGCAACAGCGATGAGACGACCTCAGAGAGAACAGCCTATCCCCTGGCTTTTGCAACAAGCCACCCAGGTTCTGAGGACAGAGCCACAGGCGACACACCTACTCACACTGTGTGATCCCATTGGTTCTTCTCTCCTCCCAATAATAATGAACCATTCACAGTTTCTCTGTTTATACTCAGGATTTTTTTCTTCTCTTGCAGCTGCTGAGCTAGCACTCTGAGATACCTTTAGCCCAATCCTACATTCTTTGCACACCCTAAATTCATACTGCCATCAAGGTAAAGTAAGGCCTACGGACCTCACTCCTGGTCAATTTCCCTTCTGTTAACTGCAGTTACCAGTAATATCATGTAAGGATGCCATCTCAAATAGAACAAACAAGGAGTCCTGTGGCACTTATAAAGACTAACACATTTATTTATCACATGAGCTTTCCTGGGAGAAAATCTTCAAAGCATCTGACAAAGTGGGATTTTCTCCCAGGAAAGCTCATGTGATAAATAAATGTGTTAGTCTTTAAAAGTGCCACAGGACTCCTTGTTTCTTTTGCTGAACTAGACTGACATGGCTATCCCTTTGGAATAACTCCGATAGGTTCTTGTTATTATATGTTCCTGAATTTTAGCAGATTTAAACTGAAAATATATCAATCTATTGTTCCTCATTTTGCTGTGCTACATAACAACAGCAAGAAAATTAAAGCTTTCTTTTCTAAATGGCTTTTATACAGCACGATCAACAAGAACCAGAGTGTCTAAGAATCCTCCCATTCAAACATCACAAACAAACAAATATGCTTACTATGACTTCCACTTCACATGAACTTTTTAATCTCCCGTTTGAGCTTTTGTGTAAATTAGGCAGCAGTTTTTTGGCCCCTGTTGCATTCATGAAATCTAGATCCATGGAGTTTGGTCAGATGTGCTAGGAGGAACATACATGTGTGCTGACAACCGCTGTGAGAATTGCCTGAGTAAAGACTGCAGGATTGATCCCATAATCTGGGGGGGGGAGGGGGGAAGGGGAGAAATGAGAGAGAGAAAAAATTTCAAATAATGAATAGGTGCACAACAGAAACATCTCAGACTTCAGGTCCATTGTCCTAGAGGAGGTAACAAGAGTGAAATCAATAGGGTTCTTAAGAATTTAAATAAAGTTCTATAGAAATTACTCTGAAAACCTATAGCATTTAAAAGACAGTGGTGCCCATTCTTATAGATTTTCTTGAACAATCCTATAGAATCCTACAACAGGGATATTATTGATCATTACATTTGACAGAAAAGTTGAAAAAATTATAGAAAGGTTATTATTTTTGCTATTAGCTTCTATTGGACTTTTCCATAAGTGCAGCAATAAACAAACATTGATAAAAGTGCACCATGAACAAAGGCCTCCCATTAATGTCATATGGAGCTTGATCCTTTGAGAAGTTGCACATCCTTAGCTCCCACTAATCCCTGCAGGGCTGAGTTCTAGGACAGTATTCAGATGGTTTATAATAGGTGACTGTAATATTTTGCATAATTATCATGCAACATTCTAAGGGGTTTAAAGAAGGGGCAAAGATAGAAAAAAAAGTTCTAAACTTCACCTTATCTTAAAATTGTTTATTGAGTTTTGCTTTTTAAAAAACAATTCAGATAAAAGGAAAGGAAAGAAGTGAGGGGAAAACACAAAAATATACAAATACCCTTCTCTCTCTCTCTTTCTCTCCCACATGTGCACAAGTTACATCCTTGCCTAGGTTTCCCTTGTGTAGCACACATCCTTTATTTCTGATCTGATGATCTGGTTCTGCAAACTCATTGGCAGGTGAGTTGCCTTTCTCATGTTTAAATTCCCACTGGGTCTGCTTCTGTCTCATGGCTTCAGTTTAACTCAAACGTAACTCCCCACCAGAAGCCAAGGGAGTCACTGTGGCATAAGATAGGTGTAAGAACGATCAGAATAAGGCCCAGACTAGTCACATGAATAAAGTTATGCTGTGTGTGCAGGAGTGGGCCCACAAGCAGTGTGTTCTATGGGCTGAACAACATCTACCTGTGCTAAGCCCCCATGGAAACCAAAGAGCTTTAAAGCCGGTGGGGATACCTGGGGCTTTCACTGCAAGATCAGAGCTCTAGAAGGTAAGTTATTTGGGGCAGGGACCTTGCAGACGTTGTTTTAACATACCTTCCCTCGCAACCCCGTGGACTGGAGGTCTGCCGAGCGCTAGCAAAAGTTCAGGTGCAATTAGTTTTTAAATCCCCTCCTAGCCTCTGAGCTCATTGCTCCCGCCTGTCTCTGTCTGGTTAGGGACCTGCAGCAGGCAGGTGTTATTTGCCCGGCTGCCTGAAGAGGGCGCTCCACACGCACCACCCAAGCAGCTGGTGGAAGGAGCCCCCGCCCCACATGCCGGGTATTTAATTTAAAGGCACAGGAGCAAAACTGGGCTGCGCAGCAGCTGAAAGTGACAAGGCTGGAGGAGAGAGGCGGCTGGCCGACAAATAACACATTGATGCATCCGAAGCCAAGATCAACCGCAAGCGCAGCCGAGTGGGTGTGGAAGCGATACCCGCCCCCAGCCCTGCTAAAAACATATAAAGAAGAGGAAGAGGATCACATGCTTTAATAATCCCCTTTGCAGCCAGACAGGACCGGAGGGGAGAGCTGGCCAGTGAGGACTGAGATGTGCTAGGGCTGAAGGGAGGCAGAGAGGAAACTTGACGATAACTAACTCGCTCTAAGCGGAGGCGAGAACCCCAAACCTTGTCCAGATTGGGAAAGGGAAATTCCCTCACCCCCCCTTTTTTCTCCATATGGGAGGGAGGAATAATTTCCAGAGCTGACCCCATCCCAATCCTCCAGTTCCCCTAAACCAAACGCGCTCCACTATGAACCTGGCGTGTCCTAATTTCCTGGAAGAAATCCAGTGCCAGTAGATAAAGAACCCCCCCCCAAAAAAGGGGGGGTGTATTCTGGGCGCATTGACACCAGTGGTGATTTTATTATCCTTTGATGACCAGTCTGTGAAGCCAGTCCCCTTGGTGGATAAGTGAGGGGGGGCAGTGGGGAGGAGAAGGGGGAGGAGAGAGAGAACCAAGTAATTATCCGATCATCTCTCAGAGAGAAAAGCAAACTTGGTTCTTCCTATGACCCTCTACCTCAGGGAGCAAAAGGGAAGACCGCAGTGTCTAGGGCAAAATTCATAACAAAGCAAGGTTTAATGGTGCATGGCCCCTAATTGCACCCGCATTAGCAGCAGAGGGGGCGGGCGTAGGGAGGGGATTATGGGGGTGAGGGACCCAAGAAGCGCGGATCGCAAATGAAAGTGAAAAATTAAAATAGAAGCAAAACGTAAAATAGCTGCATATTATCAGATCTGAGTGGAGAACAGACCTTTGCTTTGCTTCCTCACTGATGGTTTGTCTTGGGACAGTGTCAGAGATGTGAACTTCACCTACTTTCTGGATGCAAAGGGGTAACCTATTCATTTATTTGAAAGCAATTTGGGTAACACACAGAGAAGCCATCTAAGACCTGGAAAGCTGTCTGGATTTAAAATAAAACCAGAAGAATGAGCCACCAACCCACAGCCCCTACCCTGAGAGGAAGGTGAAAGAAAGAAAGAAAGAAAGAAAGAAAGAAAGAAAGAAAGAAAGAAAGAAA
>ML685770.1:10620173-10638701 GCA_007922175.1 Pelusios castaneus
AAAGAAAGAAAGAAAGAAAGAAAGAAAGAAAGAAAGAAAGAAAGAAACCATGCAGATACCTAACCTGTAGATTTAAGAAATTCTTTTTGCTCCACTGAGGACAGAATTTTTCCTTGACAGACATGCACCATAAAGGCATCACGCTGATTGTGTTCTTGGAATACATTGTTTCTGGTCATGGTGAGACAGGTAAGCAAAAATCAATCAACCAATATTGTCAGTGGTAGGACAGTTAAATCTAACTTTAAAAAAAAGCAGGGGATGGAAGGAGGGAAAGCAGATATTTGAAGTCTCTTAGTAAGGTGTTTGTCTTTTTATTTGATTTGATTTATTTCAACAAGGAATCAGGACTAACCAATATATATATATTTCCTTCCACCCTATATACAGATCTGTAGCACATTTTTCTTTCCTGTGAATTAAATTAGGATGTGCAATTTATCAGCTCATTTACTTAAAAGAAAATAACATATAACACCATATTGTCTTTATTAATGTAAGAAAGCAATCAAGAAAGAAATTGGGTGGTGGGGTGGGGAAGAACTGACATATTCCAGGACTTAATTTTAATAGGAGACACTATATTCTCACATAGGAAAAGAGTCAGATTCCAGCTTCTTTATATGGCACAGCTGAACATTATGTTTAGTTTTATTTTAAAAAATAATTAAAAGATAGAGCCATTCTGTCTAAGAAATATTATTGGTATTGTATAAGATAGACAGACCATGCACTCAAGTGTCTTCTTACTTTGATCCAGATTTGATAGGCCAGGTTAAATTAAAATGGTTAATATTAGAAGGTCAGTAGGGCTGGAACCAGTGCATAGCTGCTGAACATTTTTCATATTTGATTAAACTGCACTGGTATTTACATAGGATTCTAAAAATATCTTGATTATGATAAAGAATGCCCCCCCTGAGGGCATGGAAGCTGGGCATTGGAGTGGAAGAACAGCTTTTCCTGCCATGGTTTAATAATACATCTTTAAAATTGAAAGGATAATAAAAACCAGAATGAACTATAGCGATCAGGTCAGAAAAATATGAACCCAGCATTGATAAAACAAGAGATGAACCAATAGGTTGATTCATGTGTCTTTTTCATAAGGGAATTGACTTATGATCTCTCTTTCTCTCTTTAGAGAAGGCTACAGACTGGTTTAAATTTTACTTGTAGTGGGCTGATAACATCACTTTCCATACAGTGTCTTGAGGTTAATTAAATTTTCTGCTTTCTGTCTCTCTCCATTAAAATCAGGTGCAGACAAGGTTGCTTCAGCACAGGTTATTTCTTGACTAGACCATATTTTACAATATTAAGCATTAGATTTCCATAACTGCAAATATTTTTCCCTAAGGTAGAAAGAACTGAGACATATTCTTCAACATCACACATATTTATCTTCAATCAGATCAGCCTGCCACTATCCCAGGATTATGGGGGAAAGTTATAGGGAAGTGCATCATGTATTTACACCTTAGGCTTTCACTCCAGGCAACAGTTTCCCTGATTGAGACTATACCATGGGCACACTCATGGTGATGTGTGCAGAAAACTTACAGAAATGTCACTTGTCGACCACCTGGGAATGCATAGTGAAAAATGAATTTAGAGAAAAATCTATCATAAATGCAGCTGAAATTTGCCTTGCATAAGGTTTGCAAAGCAAGAGGGAATTTTTAATGAGACACCTCTTGAAGCAGATTGCTCAGAAAGGCTGAAATTATGGTGTTCTTTCTGTATTGATTTACATGCACTCACAGCTTAATGGTGTGGGACATAATGGTTAAAGACAAAACGGGGCTAGTGCTGCTCTGAAAGTTGGAGACTGAGCAAGCTATCTGAGGATTCATTAAATTTTAAAAGACTCACATGCTGTTTCTTCAATAGTTGGTCAAAATAATGACTGGCAAACACACAGCAGCTGCTCTCCCTTCCTTCTTTGGAAACAGCTTGTAACTTGGAATATCAAAATAGGTTAAATGCAGTCACTGCTAACTAGAATACATTAGTGGCTGTCTGATGGCTATTGCATGGCTCATACAAAATGAGTTGGTGGGTACTTTATTCTTCCTAGTGGACAGATGTTCATAGCAGTGGTTTTCCTGATGTGTAATTCACATGTGCAATAAACTCTTTTCTCAACCTTGGAGATGGCCCCTCCTGGCCAGAATTGAAGCACCAGGATGGCGTGTGATGGGTATACAAGATACTTGCTCTGCAGTGGTGGTGCATGGCCCCTTGGACCATTAAATGGAACATAAGAGGATAAAAGGGGGAGGGTGAAATTGAGGGTGTCAGCTGGCTTTTCCATGTTGCAGTTTGAAACGGCTGCTCTCTCTCTCGCCATCATTCATTTAGACTCCGGGCCTTATTCCCTTCGCACAACACCACTGTAGAGCTCTGAAAACTGGCCTCTGAATTAGGAATCAGCTTGAAGGGATGTCTGCCCTACCAGCCTTCTGCCCTCCCTCCAGAGAGCGTGGTTCTTCCCAGCCCTGTTTGTAATGGCAGATCTCCAAAAGGGGGAGGGTGTTAACCCACAATGGCCATTTCTAGCAGAAAGCTTACAATCAGGTGTGTGTTCTTTTGGAACCAAAGCTGACGAGGGGTAATTACTGACTAGACTTTCACTAAGTAAGGCCAAGCTGCACAGATTATTTTTCTTTTTCTGCTTTCTGCCAATGAGCACTAGTGGCTTAATTTGTCAGCAAGGCTTAGCTTCTCTGGGATCTGTGGGGATCCAGGACCTCTGGAAATCAGGCCAGAAGTATTCAAGATAATTGAGGCTGTGGGATTGAGAAATGCACAGTGGAACTGGCTGAGCTGGGATTTGGCCAGGATATTGGGTCTAAGACGCTTATACTCCGTAAAGCGCTCTGAGAACTTTAACTGCCCTCTGGTATGCTGCAACCTGATATGGAATTGGACTATCGATAGGAGTGGAGACAGGTTAGTCTTCATGGCTTATTCAGTCTTTGGCCTTTCAGATGTTATCACCAATTGTGAGGGAGGTTTTTGTGATGTGGATGTCTAGTCGCTGGCAAATGGATGGAGACTCACCAAACTCATTTCCCAGTGGCCATTGGCCAGCCAACAAATGCTAAAATGTCTTGGTTGCCACCAATGTGAAGATAAATGGCTCTATAGCTCGTTTATTAGAATCACCAATCTGCTGACCACAGCTAACTTTAAAAAGGCACCTTTACAATATTTCAATTATTAAGAAGATAGGTAAACAGAGTGAAACAAGGGAAATACAGACACAAACACACCACCAGTGTGAAACTGGCTTTTCATAATCTCAGATGTAGTGAAATTCCAACATCAGTCGACAGGGGCCAGGACAAACCCAACTTTTTAGGATGTCCGAAATATGGATCATAACTTTGTGATGTGAACGCACTGAAGACATTGAAAACACTGGGTCATGGTTTTGTGTATTGACAAGAAATAAGGGGCCTGATCCAAATCCCGCTGACATCAATGGGAATCTTTCTATTCCCTTCAGTGGCCTTTTGATCAGACCCCAGATGAGTGGCTTGGTGCCATTTCTTCTGTTTAGGCCCCTAAAGAGGGTCAAAAATGCCCCTTTTAATATTTAATATGGACATTTCTCAGGCTTTGATGTGTCGTGGGGGTTTGAAGTTAGCTGCTGCTGTCTGAGTGGCTGTCCAGCATGTCCTTTCAGTCATGTGACCCATCTCAAATGGAATGTCTCCCTAATGATCAGATGGAAACTGTCATTTGCCAGTCGTGCTCCACAGAACTGCTGCCTCACTGCACAGCATTTAGGGAGCAGTAAATAAATGAATAGCATCGTTTATTGGGCCAAGCCCTCCAGAGTTAATCAGCCTTAGTAACAGGCACCCCCATGCACCATTCTGATTCTTTAGCCTTTTATAAATTATTCAGTGAGCCCCTCCTGGCATTTGAGAGAAGTCACTGGCTTCCCTTCCCTTCCTCAGCAGTGTCCTTACTGTTCTGACTCCACGCTTCATGTCACAGATCTGAACTAATTGAGTGATGTGTTATTGGGAGGCTGAGTGATCTCCTGCAGATTGATTGCTTTAAATGCAAAGCTCTTAATCGACTGCAGAACGTTTTTCCTCTCTCTCCTTCCCTCAACCACCCCTCCGCTAATTTGCAGTTTGTTCTCTCCTTTTTCCAAATGACACAGCCGTTCAGACAGGAACTGTATATTGATGTTGCTGCATTAACAGGCAAAACGGATGAACTTCCACGTCATTGCTGATCAGAATCATAGAATAATAGGGCTGGAAGGGACCTCGTGAGGTCATCTAGTCCAACTCCCTGCTAAAAAGCAGGGCAACTGTGTTCATCTTCACTTTACAGGTTCCATCAAATACAGTTAGAAAATTCAAAAGAAGATTGACAGCCCAAGAAGTGAAAGCAAAAGAAACAGCAGTTTCTTGTCTTTACTTTCTCCCATTCTTGTCTCCATAATTTCCTTCATGCTGTTTCTCCTTCATTCCCTTTCTTTGAGTACCAAATGATTTGTGCCTTCCCTGCTATGTACTCTGTGATGGCATTGTACGATAATCCATCAAAGAGAGAGATGTCCACATGATTTTATATACGTACTGTCCTCTAGACCTATGACGTATTACATATCTCAGTGGTATTTTTAACTTGAAGCCTGATCCTGAGATGTGCTAAATGCTCTTAAGTGCCATTAAGGCCTGTACATACTGAGGACCTTCAGCATGTTGTAGGGCCAGTCCAACATGACCTTTTTGGAACCAGTGATAGCATCTTCTGGTCTGGTTTGTAAAACACTGAACACACTGAGGTGATAATATCTGATTTATCTTAAATAAAGGAACAACCACATTTTCCATTTCTACAGTGCCTTTCACCCAAGCATCTCAAAGCTCATTAATGAACCCACACAAGCCAGAGACTAGACATTACTAAGCCGGGCTAGGTAAAATAAGGACATTCAGGATATACCAAAATGCCACAAAAAGATAACCTCAGAGCATTGCAGTCTGGGAGCCTTAAAATTCTACTTTACCTGCCAGAAGTGAAGGCTTTTTTAGAAAAGGAGCTCAGTGTTATTCAATGGACTTTACCCTGCAGAGCAGACAGATTTACAAGACTGCAGCAACCCGGCCAAAACCAGAAAGTGCAGGACAG
The DNA here is from genome assembly GCA_007922175.1 of Pelusios castaneus. NCBI lineage: Eukaryota > Metazoa > Chordata > Testudines > Pelomedusidae > Pelusios > Pelusios castaneus. The sequence goes on from ML685770.1 coordinate 10,625,337, forward strand.
CTTGGGCAGGAATCTGAACTCAGGAGATCGATAGCCCCTTCTCCAGAAAAAGAGCAGCTCAGATAAACCACAGACAAACTTTCCAATTAAGCTTCTGAACCTTCTGCAGCTCTCTCATAACTACACAATGCACAGAGGCCAGTCAAAGTGAGAAGTTGATCACCTGAGAGTAAATATCTCAAAGCTGTGGCAGGCCAGGCAGAGCAGCTGTTGGCCAACCAAAGACTTTATTGACTAAGTAAATATCAGGAATGTCCCATTCTTTTAAAGCCAGGCTTCCTTAAGCTACATCCTATAGTAAAGGGTCAGGAGTGGCTTCCTTCAGCTAAGTCCAAAAGAAATGAAAGGGGAAAATCATCATTCATTCTCCTTTCAGCTCTATCCTGCCCTTGTAACTCCTTCCCTCATCCTTGTGCTGGCCCTGAGGAAGCAGCTTTCACAGCCACTGATCCTGGGGCCACCATGACCAGGCTGGCTCCAAGCACGGGTGAATGCATAACTCATGCATAGTTGCCCATGACTCTCACGGGACATGCAGCAGCCAAGGAAGAAGCAAAGCACAGGACTGTTTTGGCCTTCCCATTCCCACCTAGTGCTAGAAGACCTCCACAAGGCAATTTCTATGAACTCTAACCACTGAGATCTGGATGGGAGGACTCTAATAGACATTCAGGGGCGTACACTCACAGCTGTGACTAGAATGACGGATGCTGGGCAGTGTCAGGCTCTGGGTTCTAGGTGGTCAAGCCTGATAAGTGGAGCGGTGGTTGAAGCCAGGTGTAAGATTGGGATTGGGCCAAGGGCAGCACTGAAACAGGTCCAGGGACAGGCCGTGGGTCGGAACTGGGGTCAGCATCCGGGGTCATGCCAAATCAGGATCATAGTCAGGAAACAGGCTGAAGGTCAAAGCCAGGTTGGAGTCCATCCAGGGTTCAGGAGGTGGGTGCAGGGCTGGAGTGTGGTCAAGGCAGGACATGGACAAACCTGAAGTGGGTTGGGACAGGACAGAACTAGTCACCCAGCACTAGCAGCCTGGCCACTGCATTTCCAGCAGATCATCCTCCCGACACAGGTCAAACAGCAGTCAGCAGCGGGGGCTAGCAACTCAGTCAGAGCACCTACCCAACTTGGGACAAGGAGCAGAAAGCGCCAGAGCCTGAGGGCACCACTGGAGTTATCTGGACACCAACCCAAGGAGATACCACAGCCAACCAGGGTTGTAGTCCCAGTGTCCTTAAAATCCAACACATGCTGCAGCTTTCTCGTGCTTAAGTTTTGACATTTGCTGTCATTCATGTACATCAAATAATTAATCAAATATGCACATTAAGTTACATCATTGGCACAAAACCTCCACATTTCTGGATCTCCAATCTTAACAGGTATGACATATAAAAATGAAAATTGATACTAAAATGAAATGGATCATGATCACTCTTTCTATTCCACCATGCGGAAAGTGAATTGCAGGCATAAAGAACAGATTACAATGAGAGGTACTGTTTAGAAACCCTAGGTACAACAATATTGATAAACTGAGACAAGTCTTCTCTTAAACCTCTCTTGATTTGGATTATTCAACAGGGAAAAATATTCGTTTCCCTTTGTCTTCAATATAGCACTGTGGCAGAAAGCCCACCAGCAGAACTGGGGAACATGTTTCAGATGAATAGGTTATTCACTGAAAAATGCTGTTTCGGCTGAGAAAAACAGAAAATGTTAGAAAAGGCGAAATGATTTGTTTCAATATTTTCAAAATAAAACATTTTGATTCTTTGTTTTGAAAGCACGTTTGGTTTAGAAATCTAGACAGATTTCACTAAAACAAAAAACAATAAACTAAGTGTAAAAAAACGGAAATGAAACATTTTGCTTCAGTCTTTCATTTCAGCAAGAAAAACCAAAACATTTCCATTTTGGACTGAACCAAAATGAAAAATCCATGATCCAGTCAGCTCCACCTATCAATACCAAGTATTGACTTTTACTTAGCTGGATCACTGGCTTTATTCAGCATCATACAGAACCACAACTTTGCATCTCATCCTTTATGAACTTACCAGAAAAGGGATCTCAGCAAAATGATTATTGAGCCCCTGTTGCATAATGCACTTGACTCATACACTACACGAGGTTAGACAACAGAGTCCTGTGGCACTTTTAAAGACGCTTCAGCTTCTGACGAAGTGGGATTTTCTCCCATGAAAGCTCATGCGATAAATAAATCTGTTAGTCTTTAAAAGTGCCACAGGACTCTGTTGTCTTTCTACAAGAGACTAACACGGCTACTCCTTTGGAATTTGACTACACGAGGTTAGTAAGTTCATCAGGATAAACAATGAATGTACATCTTGAAATAGCTCCAAAGCCTGACAAATATTATGGATTTTGAAGGATGCAAGATAGTATTATAGGATCAATCCTGAATTGTTTTCAGTAGTTTTATAAGGCTCAATACTCAGGCCTAATTTGACTTTAAAGGGTATTTTGCCTGAATAAGGACTGAATAAAAACTGAATAAGGATCTCAGGATTTGGCCCATAATTTGTTAATTACAATTATGGCTAATTATTGTTAATTAGCTTATTAGGATCTAAAGATTTGGACCAAAATTGCTAATTATAATGACAACTAATTATTGCTAATTATGGCTGGTCTACATTCATCACTGGGGGGTGTGAAAAACAACCCGCTAAGTGACAGAAGTTTTGACAGCAAAAATTGCTACCACCTCTTGTTCAGGGGGGCTTATGTTAGTGGGAGAGCTCTCCCTCGCCGACATAATGCAGCTACACTTGCACCAATGTCTGCAAAATGTATGTCACTCAGCAACGTGGTTTTTGAACGCCCCTGAGCAGCAAAACTTTTGCCAGCATAAGCGCGAGTGTAGACAAGCCCTAAATCTTAAATTAATAGCTGATCTTTGAAATTCTAGACAACTCAGCATTTAAAACCATTTTAAGTTTCTCTGGAAGGGTCATTTCCTGTAGGACCTGTCCAGAGTCCTAAAATTTGACTTGTGACCCTCCTTCAGATTAGATTTATGACCTTGTAAATTCAGACTTTAACTCCTTCTGGAGCAGTGGTTTTCAAACCATGGGTCGGGACCCAGTACTGGGTTGCAAATCCTCAGGTTCTGGGTCACAACTCCCTCTGCGCCACCGCTGAAAGACTGGAATGCATTGCTGAAAGATGTAAGTGTTGGGTCCTGGGCATAAATGATTTTTTTCAGCTGGGCACCGAGGAAAAAAGTTTGAAAACCGCTGCTCTAGATTGTTAAGAAATAAAGACTGCATCATATGTCATTAGAAAGGTGATTCTCCTTAGATTGTAAAAAGGTCTGGGACTGACCTATAACTTCAGTTTCACAAAATATTAATGATTTCCATATAGGAACTATAGAGATGAATAAATGTAAATATGAGGGGTTTTTTTAGATTGCTTTTAATTTCCTTGGTTTGTAAAGAAATAAATATATATTCAACAGGGCACGGTAGTTTCTAAACATTTTGCCCTTTATTTGTACACCTGAAGCTAGTCACTTGAGTCTGTATTTCAGTACTTAAACAAGAGAGCTGATTCTTCAGAGCTGCTAAAGGCCACAATTCCAGGTGACATTGGGGGTGCTCAATATGTCTGAAAATCAGGCCACTTAAGTGGAGACAAAATATGGATGTAGGCACTTTAGGCATCCATATGTGCAAATAATGCTCTTAATTTCAGAGACAGGAACCATTTTTTTGTTATACATTTGTATAGAATCTAGCTCAATGGGGCTCCAATCCCTGCTTGGAATCTGTAGATGCTTTTGCAAAACAAAAAATACATAATACATGGACTATTCCTGTCCTGTTGGTGCATAGGTTCACTCGGGTGCAATAAAAGCGAGAACACACAAGGGTTTCTATGGTTAGAGATATATAGAGGTGTAATATTGGACAAGTGGGGTCACATTTTCAGAAGAGATCAAGGCCAAATTTTCGAGCACTCAGCACCCACAATTGGGGTCAGGTTTTCAAAAGAGTTCAGTTTCCAGTTAGGCACCTAAAGTAAGCCAGATTCACCCAGAAACAAACACCGACATTGAGACCACATTTTTAGAAGAGATCAGAACCCACCACACTGAGTTCTTTTGAAAATCTGTCTCCCATTGTGGCCGGTGAATGTTCTGAAAATTCTCTAGTGGTATAGATGGACAAGTGTCTCCATGATGGTTTAGACTGTAAGACCTTTGTATCTCCTTCCCTATATTCAATAATGAGAGTGATCTGAGAAATTCTGTTTAGTTTTGTTTCTTACTGCTGTATTTCAGATCCAATAAAGCTACGAGCTTTCCGCTGTGATGGCCATTCTTGCAATCCTCCTGTGGGAAATCTAGCAACAGGCAGGACTCCAGTCTCTCTCACCACATGTGGGCAGAACAGCACAGAACTTTATTGCTTCTACCCAGACCAGAACCTCCTCCATCACGTCTCCCAAGGCTGTGGGCAGCACAGATGCACTAAGTGCAATGCCCATCAACCTGATAATTCACACCTTCCCTCTGATATGACAGATGATGTCTTCCTAAATCCTCTCACTTGGTGGCAATCTGCACAAGGCGTACACAGGGAAGAAATCAGGCTGGACTTGGAAACAGCATTCTACCTGACTCACGTCATAATTGTGTTCAAGTCGCCTCGCCCAGCAGCCATGGTATTGGAGAGGTCTCAGGACAAAGGACAGACATGGAGACCCTACAAATATTTTTCTGTCAACTGCACAGCAACGTTTGGGCTCCCAGATGATCTTACTGAGGAGGGTTCTATGTGCACATCCAGGTATTCTGATGCAGTGCCTTGCACTAGAGGTGAGGTAAGTGATAATTGAGATTTGGAGCATATTTAGAGGTTCAGTTAAAAACTGGCTCAAAATCAGGGACTAAGGGCTGAAAAGACCACTGTCCAAATAAATAAATATATGAAGATAGGCACATCAGTTAGGTTTCACACGAAGAAAATAAAAGAGGTGAGGGGAAAACAACAGGGAAGTTTTGGTTAAAAACACCTGACTACAAATGGTTTTGTGATTTCTTTTATGTCAGTCAAATCATCTATGCAATATTTTGCTGGTGCCTAAGGATTGGGGATTGGAACTGTTTAGTAATAGGAAGTGAAACTGACCAGCCTCGTTCCATTGTCCAAGTTGAGTGAAGACAGGGAAAAAAGGAAACTAACATATTAAATAGTAAATGAGATTGGTTGAACTCCTTCTGTGTTAATACTCTAAGGTTCCATTAGATAGAAAAAGAGATTATTCTGAAGAAATATATGTTTATCCTGACAATGTCCCTTTAAAAAGGAGTTTATAATTATTTACTAATAAAATAGTTACTTCATAGATAGGACTTTTTGTCCATAGATCTCTAAGCACCTTAGGTGGCAAGAAAGGTAAGTATTATTAGTCATATTTTACAGGTGGGGAGCTATGACTCAGAGAAGAGATGTGACTTTCCTAAGATCACACACAGCAGGTTGATGAAATGGCCAAGTTGAGAACCTAGGTCTCCTGGCTCCAGCCAAGTCCAATGCCCTCACAATTGTACTGTATTATCTCTCTTACACCATGTGAACAAATCTGAAGAAAAAGAGAACAGTTCTATGAGAATGTCCAGACATCTCCTGGGTTCGCTTGGCTGTAATCATAGATGTGCTTATTTGAATAAGAGCCTCTGAGGGCGTTGCTTCACCTTCTCCACAACCTTTAGTGAGGGCACAGTCCTACCTGTGGCATCACAATCAGAAGTGATCATGCCGTCACAGATTTAGCACTGGAACGTCACTGCAAAACAAGTGAGGATGGGAATGCGGCTGTGTCTAGGGTACAAATGCATTAGCCATTCAGGCCCACGACACACAGATTTTTATTCTAATGAAACTGATAGAGGGAAGGAGTGAGGATGGGAGGCAGACTGTAGTTATCAAAAGTGAAAGTTATCAGAACCCTTGGTCTAAGTAACAATCTAACACTTACAAAAAGTGGCATGGGATTTTTAACCACATCTGGTCTGAACATCAGTCTTAAATCTTATTCTAAAGCTGTCACCTACATCAGCCCAGAGTCTCCTGGGACACTGATTAAATACTAACTGAGAAGGAAGAGTGCAACCTAAGGAGCCCCCAACACTATTTCCTGCAGCATCCTCTGCTTTCTATGGAACAAACAAGGAGTCCTGTGGCACTTTTAGGGTACATCCAAACTGGAGCCTTAGATCGACTTAAGGAAGGTTAAGTCGACCTACAGACTCCTGTGTCCATACTGGGCTTTTATTAAGTCGACTTAAGTGCTTCCTTAAGTCGACTTTAATAACACCACCTCTTAAGGTCAACCTAAGGCTTAAGTCGACCTTATTAAGTCGACTTAAGCCAGTGTAGGCGGAGGATAGCCCTTAAATTGACCTAATTGGCCTGCAGGCCCCCTCACAGAGTTCCTGGCCACTCCTCCGTCGACCTAGCACCTGCCAGTGTGGACGCAGGGCTGTGAACTCTCTAAGTCGACTTAACAAGGTTGACTTTAAGTCAACTTGAAGTCGACCTTGGTTAAGTCGACTTAACAGAGCCTCTAGTGAAGACATACCCTTAAAGACTAACACATGTATTTATCGCATGAGCTTTCATGGGAGAAAATCCCACTTCGTCCGATGCTTTGAAGACAAAGTGGGATTTTCTCCCACAAAAGCTCATGCGATAAATAAATGTGTTAGTCTTTAAAAGTGCCACAGGACTCCTTGTTTGTTTTGCTGAACTAGAATAACACGGCTACCCCTTTGGAACTTGCTTTCTTTGGAGTTTCTCCATCCAGTTGCTGAAGCCAGTTTACCTTGTGAGAGATGATAAACTCATAGCACAAGGTGGTAACATTTCAGAAATTATCTAACTTGTTTCCAATTTACCAATTAATGCTAAGATGATTAAGATGCTAGTATTACCCCTTTTGACCTGAACAGGTAGCTAAAATTCAAGATCTTGCAGGTTGCTTCTGCTTAGAGGAGAAATTGATAATGGTGTCAGGGATTTCTTTGATGCAACTCTGCTTATTTACAAAGAATGCACATAAAGTTCTGTTTCCCTGAACAAAGTAGGAATCAAACAAGAGGAGACCATTTCCTTGCTCCATACTCCAAGCCTCTTCTCCCAGTCCGCACTGTACCCAAAAAGCTATCTTTTATCTTTCTCTTGATCACATTACAAGTTCTTCTCTAGATGGCCTTGGCTTTCTGCTGCTTTCTCTGTCTACATCTGTGGTGTTCTTGGCTGCATCTGCTCACATATACACACGCACCTCCACCAAAACAATACTCTGTCCTCTGTGTTTGCATTCTACTCCCAGTGAAACCCCTCCAAAACACAAAGCTCTGCTCCTAACTAGCTTTGTATGTGGATTGGGTTTTGGGCAGTGGCTTCTATTGTTTTAGATATTTTACTCCAAAAGAAGCTTAGTTGCTTCTCACATTTATCCTGAAAGAATGATAGCTGTTACATCCATCAGAGTCACCCAGGTTTTAGCCAACCCTTAGCGTAACACTATGGAATAACAGTTTTTTAGAAGAAGATTTGTTCATCTACTGCAAAACATCTGCCTACAGGAAACGCTTCCATATGGCATTATGCATCAGTAGATTGAATTTTTAACTACTTGTCTATATGGCTACACTTTTAATGCACCACTCACTCTTGTATGCAGGTACCAAGGCTAGGATTAACCTTAGATACAGATAATTTAAATGAAGATGTGGCCAAGGCAAATGGTTAAATTAATTCAACACTGAGTCAGACTTTGGTGTGCCCAGAAGCTAGGATTTTAAATCCCATCTGTGGTGATAGGGATGGAAATGCTAGGACCTGCATGCTGACAGCATGTGCATTCGAGGATCTGGGACAGTAGAAGCACATTTTTAATAAACTAGAGCATCCGGAAATGAATACAAATGTTGACCCCTGTAGAATAATATGTTTGCATAAAAGGAAGGCATTAATATGCAGGGTCCATATCACAGTGTCCCACTTGCTGCCTCAGGAGCTGAAGATCAGAACTGCTTTTGGGTCTGACAAGTGGAAGAGTGCTCTGAAGATTTTTCAGCTAAAGACCATTTATCACAAAATCATTTATGTGAGTGTCTGGGAGACAGATGACACCAATCAAGTGTGATATAATAAACCCATTACTGGAATTCACTGGGGGGGAGGGTATGCCTGAACAAGGTAACTGGTTCCTATGGCAACGTGGTAATGTGCCTTTCTTGGAAGACCTATACACGCTTCACTGTCTAACCATGGTGACCCTTTGGGGTATGGAACTGCCCCGTGCTGCCTGTTTGTCAAAGACGAGTGGATTCACTTTTAAACTAACAGGATTTTTAATTTTTCTTATAAAAATACACAGTGTGGGTCAAAGGCAGACCTGGTGTTAGGGGGTGCAGCTCTCTGCTTCAGAAGTCCCAATCTCCTCAAACATGGGGAAGACGCATCAACATGGAGGCCCTGGGTCTCTGCTAACTCTCTAATTGCTGTTAGAAGATCCCTGAGTAGCTGCTACCCCAGAGGGGACTCTACCTCACATAAGGGGAATCCTATCAAAAATCAGTGCTCCTTTGTGAGGACCAATGCAGGGGAGAGGGCTGTGTGCATAGTGTATGTGGGCACACAGATCCCTGACACACAGAGGGTCCTGTCCAGAGTCCAGGAAGAGGAGGACGGTGCTGCAGAGGGGTGGGAAGATGAATATATCCCCTCACAATATTTCTTCAGGCAAAACTCCGATTGACTGCCATGATATCTTTGTGTGATAAGAGATAGAGGGGTGAGGGCTGTAGCATATAGACATCTTGCTTGTTCCTTCCATTTGACACCGTTATCTACTTGTGGCATCACAAAGATTAGAGAAGATGACAATGTTAAGGCTTCTGCACACGGATGAGCAGCAGAAACAGGTGATCTCTTTAAGCAGGGAAACTTTTCATGCAAATGCCCTTTAGTAAAAAAAAAGAAGAGCCCTCCCTGTACCTGCAAAGGGTAGATACAGCAATAGTTGACAAGGTTTTCAGTAAGGCACCAGTGGTTCTCTAAGGGTCCGATCCAACAAAGCCTTGACAAATGGGGTTACTCAGCACCCTGCAGGATGAAGTCCCCTAATAACTGAGCACCAAGGGACAGAGTCATCTAGGAAACATCCAGGAGATCGGCAGCAGGCCTGGCCTGGCAAACAAAGCTCTGCACGATACTGGGTTCTTCCAACTTCCAGCTGGAAAGAATTTGATGAGGGATTAGTCACTCTGGAAGGCAAGTGCCCAAATGTTATGACTGGGGCTGTCTGTTCAGTGTTTAGTTTAACCTGAGCTGTAGAGGAGAGGAAATGCAGAGGCATCCTGAGCGGAAGCAGTTAACGACAGCAGAATAAACAAGCAGATAACACTAATAGGCCTTACTTCTCTGGAGGAAAACCTAAAAGAGACACAAGTGTTTGTGTCTGAGGGTGACTTGAATGTAAGGTGACTAGATGTCTCGAGTTTATAGGGACAACCCCAATATTCTGGACTTTGTCTTCATAGGCACCTATTACCCTCCACCCCCATCCTGATTTTCCACAGTTGCTATCTGGTCACCCTACTTGAACTTGAAAGAAACAACGGGGCCAAGAGAGGAGCAGTCTAGGTCCTCTTTCCCTGTTACATGAACAGCTGAGAGCCCGGAGAATCCTTTTCTGACCAGGTTTATAATGAGACATGTCAGGGACATTTGTCTGGCACCTTGTAAACTAGCCAGGAAAACACTGTTTTTTCTAGCATTATTTCTGCACTTCCTGACATGCCGGGCAGCAGATACCAAATAGATTTCTCATCCTCGCATTGTTACATAAACGCGTGGAGAAACTGCCAGTTCTTTTTACAAGTCTTGATTGAGAAAATCTCTTTGTCTGAGAAGTTATTAGCCTAGTGGATAATTACATGGTTTTTGTTTTTAACTCCATGCAGAAGATAATTTATTAATTTCTCAGTGCTTTTTTGTATATTGCTATGATCACGGTGACAGCGGCAGTTTAGATCTCTGTTCTGCAGATTGGTTCTTCTGAAATTTTTCAAACAAGCTTTGCACAGGGAAGTTTGAGAATGAATGGGGCTGGTGATGAGATATGGAGCCTTCGCCATCCGAATCCAGCTGAGGTCGTCAGTTCCAATCTAACCACGAGTGGAAGTTGTTACTTTCTGATTGCTGTTCGGCAGCCCGTGTGATATGAGTTTCATTGTTCTGAGTCCAGTTGTCAGTAGACAGATGTTTACGTCACAGAAACCCTCACACTGGTGTTTGCAGTTTGTGTTTCAAAAAAACTCGTCACATCATGAGGAAACTCATGTCGGGTTGCAGTGTCACGGCCTTATGGAAATGGCCTCTGGTCCTGGTGAAGTCTTGCAAGGGTGATGATGTTATGTAGGCCTGAGGCAAGTTTTGGGACATTTCAATTATCTGCCATTTCTCGTGACAGGATGTGGGACGGATCTGAAGAAACTGGGATGATCCCACAAAACGTGGGACTCTGCTAATCCAGCACTCTTTGTTGCCTAGCTGGTAGCCTGAGCAGAAGGCCAAAGAGAGAATGGACCACGGAGACTAAAAATCACCTCTAATCATTCTCAGTGCTTTTCTTTAAACCCTCTCTATTTCTGTTTCATCCTTTTTGAGACAAGAACTAAACATAGTATTCTAGATGAGGACATACCATTGCTTTAAATAATGAAATTCATAGAATCATAGGCTATGTCTACACTTGTTAATTTAGGTCGACTTAGCTAAGTGGACTTAAAGTCGACTTTAAGTCGACCTTGTTAAGTCGACTTAGCATGTCCACACTGTAAAATTAAGTCGACTTGGGGGGAACTTACAAAGTCAACCTAGAGCATCCACACTGGACGCCTAGGTCGACTTCTAGGGGCTAGGTGGACCTAGAAGAGGTCCATGGTGGCAGGGGGGGGCAGCCCTTGCCAATTGCCAGGGGGCTCAGCCTTTGCCCCATTGTACTTGGGTACAAAGGGGCAAAGGGGGACAGGGACCCTACCAGGGCATAGGGGCAGGGTGGGCAGGGCTCTGCCCTGCCCTGTGGGGGGGCATGCCAGGATCCCTCTGTGCCACCCTCCCTGGCAGGGAGGGCAGTGGGGGAGTCCTGGAGAGCCCTAAGTCGACTTAGAGTCGACTAAGGGCTACTCCAGGTCTACACTGGCTTAAGTCGACTTTAGAAAGTCGACTTAAGCCAAAAGTCGACTTAAAATGAGGTTTAATAAAGTCGACTTAATTTTCCTTAAGTCGACTTAAGCAGCTTGCTGAAGTCGACTTAAGGAAAGTGTAGTGTAGACGCAGAGTAAATTAAGTCGACTTAAGCAAACTTAAGTCGACTTAATTTACAAGTGTAGATGCAACCATAGAAAATTAGGGTTGGAAGGAACCTCAGGAGGCCATTTAGTCTAATTATTATATCTGAATCACAAAAGTTTGGAAAGGGGAAAGAAGGGAGGTGATAGTGATATTTCAGTATCGTCTGTCTCTAACCTTAATCACATAAAGTCCTTTCCTATTGTGTCCTTCCTGATCACTAAGCAATGAATAATTCCTCCAAGATTGTGCATTACTCTAAGACCAACTAGAAACGGTAGCCAGCAGCAATGAAAAGTTGCTCTGACATGCTGTCTGGATTGCCCTGAGTAGGTGTGATCCTCAGACTCCTGGAAAAGTGTTATTGAGGCCCAAAATTTGGATACATCTTCCATCATGTTCTATAATTCTTACCAAATAGCACATAGCACTTTGTAGAATAGGCATGGTAGCTTGTGGTACTCAAAAATATTCTCATGCGATGAATTTGGGAAAAATTTGGGGATATTCTGAATCCAAAACGGAACAACTGAGAGAACCATACTGATGACAATGCCTCGATGTTGAATGAAAGATTTGATCACTAAGATAGTCCAAGGCAAATGCAAGTTGAAGAGGTATCAGCTCACCCATGTTTTGGAAAGCATAGATATCACTTTATTTACAGTACCTGGATTTAACTGGATCATAGGTGCAAAAAATTTAAATGCATAGGGTTTTTCCCATAATAAACTGCCATTTTTAAAAATTGCTCCTTAATTTTACTGTCCATAGTGAGAGGATGGAAATGCACTGGATTTGGAGCAAGCCTGTAGAGCAAACCAATGAGATGCTCAAACAGCTAAAAAGAAAACTGGAATTTCTTGGTTTTTCTAATGATGTGTTTTTCTAATGATATTCTGAAACAAGACAAAGATTACTCTTGTGTTGCAGGATGCAATAATGCATTTAGCACTACAGTTCCATCAGATTGATCATATTACATCTGTTAAAAGGGTGTGAAAATTTAAGAGAAGAAAATGCTTACTACTCCCTTAAGAACTAAATCAACTTGTAAGCAACATACTACTGAAGAACATTTTAGATTGACGGGAGTTTTTATTATGGCCTCTTTGTGATGGGTGTGCTATGAGTGCAGGAACATTATTGTCCTCATTAAGCCAATTGCACGCAACATGATCAGCATATTTTAGGGATTATTTGCAATATCCATATTTTGTTCTCCACAAGGATCTGCTTTTATAGGAGGGCACACACAGGAACTGCTCTGCATGCGTGATTCATACTTCTTGACCTGAGGCTATGAGCTTGTAATAAGGGAAGTCTTTGTTGTGTCCACATCTTTTCTGACTACTGCAGGCTGGGAGATCATGTTAAAAAAACAGAATTATCTGCATCAGGAGTGGAGAAGCAAAACATGGACTCAGTGAATGGCAAGAAATCAAAAATTTGAGACATTGTCTCTGGAATGAAGATGATCCTCTTGACTGGAGATAAAATATCATCCATATGCTGTGCCAGCTGGTGAACAGGAAAACATATCCTCTAATGATGGCAATTTTGATTAGTTTTACACTGATTCTCCTAACTTTTTGACTGTTAGTATGTCAGGACAGGCCAGAGTAATGTCCATTTTTATGATTCATAGCTGAATGACTTTTGAAAATGAGAAAGGGGGGGAATTAAGGTGACGTTCTGTGTGAATTGCTTAGCATTTAACAGAGCTGAGAAGAATACCTCCTTTAGATTTACACATTCAATTCTCACTAAAGCTACACACTAATTCTAGGAAAAGATACTCAAAACTTTAGGGTAGAGAGTGTGGTAGCAAAAAGGCTCAAATACCACGAAGATGGGCAGCCTATAAGGGTTGAAATAATAAAGTAACCTTATGATGACTGACAACAGAGTCCTGTGGCACTTTTAAAGACTAACAGATTTATTTATCGCATGAGCTTTTGTGGGA